>ML675612.1:35559390-35854996 GCA_007922155.1 Mesoclemmys tuberculata | reverse complement strand
AACAGGAAGGGCAATGGAGAATCAGATCCACTGTATTTTGATTTCTTATTTTCCAGAATCAGTGTATTTATATGTTTGGAGTTTGCTCATGAATTCCTTATGAGGCACTATTCCAAATTTGTATAGAAGGTTATGTATGTTCTTGTGGTGGCTGCAAAATTTGATAGGCAAGACTTTTGAAATATGGATATAGCCCTTTCTGCTAATCGCTTTCCTTTCTATTTCAATATATATTTTTGTTTTAAGGTCACACTGAATATTATACAGATGACCTGTGCTTGCTGCAGTTACTAAAAGGCCTTTGTTTGAAACACCTGGGAAGATTCTTGCAAGCTGAACTGTGTTTCAATCAAGTTATCCAAAGGTAAAAAAAAAATTAAAAAATAAAGATATAGCAACCTCCTATTTTAGCTTGATATACTGTTATAAATAAAGCACTGATGGGCTAGCAGTAATAAATGAAAAGCAGTTGATTGTTAATGTTTTTATGAAGAAAATCTGTCTGGTTAAGTGTTGAGCTGACATCCTTAGCTGTAAGTAAAACAAAGAAAACATTGGTTACTTAATTTTGCAAGTGAAAGTGGTAGCAACTTTAAGAAATCTTAATCTACAGAATAGCTCTAATTCCTGGGGTAGGAAGACAAAACCCTAGTCAAACCAATGGAGTAATACTCATTTACACCAACAGCTGAATTTAGCCCACTGAGTGTAATTGCACAAACACTGACTCCTAATTCAGTTACTTTCAAAGAAAAAATAAAATAAGTTTGGGAAATAAAATAGGCTTTTAAAAGAGTGTAATATCTTTCAACAAGGCTAGGCAGGTGGGGAACTGAGACTAGTGCTGATTATGTAAAACAGGCTCATTTTACTGTTTTCTCATCTGCTCCCTCACACCCCCCTTAGCCCTTTGTCTGTTCTTTCACCTTTTGTGTGTTACCACTAGTCTAGATTGTAAGCTCTTTTACGGTACTTGTTGGTATTGCACCCATAATATGTGGCACTAATTCTTGTTAGGGGCCTATATACTCTACTGTAACACAAATAATAACCAAAAAAATGAGCAATCCAACAACAGGATATCAGATCATCTTATAAACTACATTAATTACTTTATTTTCTCAGCTGAAAACCCTCAGGGTGAAGTTCACGCATGTGTGCAGGGCCCACACAAGGACTTTTACCCCACTTAAACTCTACTACGATCCACTTCACCCCATGCATGAGATGGATGTGGGCTCTATGTTGGTCCTGAATAGGCCACTATATAGAGAGTAGTTGAAGACAGGCCAGGGAGTGGCTACCGAGATTCTTCCTACGCCGATCTAGTGTCCAAAATGACCCGCCCCTCCCCCCACACACACACAAAAGAGGCATGGAGGAGCACTGGCTAAAGCTATCAAGTGGCTACACTGTAATGTCATGGCCTACTTATTACTTGGGGAGATGAGTCAGTTCTGTCTCCTCAGAGAAAACATGGCATTTCCTGCATGAAATATAATTCCTCAAGGAGGGTGTGTGGGATGGAGAGATTTCACTCAGAGAGTTCTATCATGCTGTAGAAGAGTAGTTTTGAAAACCCACATATACTTGAACTGGAAAATATCTTTGTTCAATTCTAATTAATAAAGATCAAAGATCAAATGATAGTTGAGAAAATAATCAAGCTTAATGTTTTTGTTGGAAGAAAGAATAACTTAGGTCTGCTTCTAACATCTTTGCCACCTTTCTCTGTTCCATCTGACCTTCTGCTACCATATCTCATAAAACAAACAGATGTAGTGAGACCCTTTGTAAGACATACTGCATTGTCTCTTGGCTGTAACCAATTTTAAGGAATGTAGTCCTTAAAATTCTATCGCAGGTGCAGTGTCTGTGAAAGACTGTCAGGATTTAGGACTAGGACTGGTTGAAAAATTTAAAACAGTTTCCCTTTAAAAATGGAGTTTCATTGAAATAAACAGTTTTCTGCAGGAAAAGATCAATGTCGGCAGAATGGTTTGCATATACTGGTTCAAGCTGGGTTTTCCAGATACTAGGAGACAAAGAAAAGGGCTTTTGGTGTAAAAAGATGCTCTTGAAGTGACTCAGACCTTCTTCTAATCCAGCAAACCTTCTGTCCAAGCTTGGCCCCAACTCTTTCAGAAGGGTTGGGAAAACCTTTGGTCTAGTAGGGCCCTATAAGACTGATGAGTGTGTTAGCTTAGAAGGAGATTTGCAGTACCTGGTAACAGCTGTTAGTACACTGTACATAACCCTTGGAGAGAAAACAAAACATAGCACTTAGGCAGACTTGCTTGCTAGAGATATCACAGTGTACAGCAGGGTGCTATGCAACCTTAAAATCTCCAGATAGAAGCAGTGGGACAAGGATTCCTGTCCAGAAACAGGTGACGGCTGAAGACCTAACTGGGCACTTCTGTAGGCCCTTTCCATGGTCCATTCCAGTGCAGTTCTTCTGATACTGTGACAGTACCTGTCTGAGACTGGGTCTACACTGACGGCGGCAAATTTGCCGCCATCACATCGATTGCTCTGGATCGACTGAGTGGTCTGTATAGACATGCTCAGTCGATCCAGGAAGCGACACAGGAAAACCACCTCGGTAAGTGGAGTAGCACTGCGTCCAAGGGAGCGCTGTTCCCTTCGATGCAGCGCAGCATGGATGCCGCGCAAAGGAGATGCTGCAAAGTCAACGGGAGATACACAAGTGATTTACGTCACTTGCGTATCTCCCGTCAACTGCCGCCGAAGCGCAAAGGTAAGTGTAGACCAGGCCTGAGTAAGCTACTGATAAGTTGGATAGGAACCTAGCCCGTGTGCATTATATTAGTTATAAAGTGCAGACCTCTCTAATCTACCATATCTCTCAACAGTCACCATAAACTAAAATTTAGTTAGTTAAAGGGGAGAGAGGAATATAGATTTGATTTCCTTTTTCCATTTATGTTGCTTGTTCTGTAAAGATGTACAAAATAAGTGAAGGTTGTGGGAAATGAATTTCAGTATTTGTGTGGTAGTGGTGATTTTAGTGTGAACATATTGATTATATTATATATTAAGTACAAAGAACAATTAACAGTGGCTATCTTTAAAAGTATATTAATCCAGAAGGACTGTTCTAAAGCCATTTTATAATTTTCTATGACTTAGAGAACTAATAATAATAATTTGCACTTCTCTGGTGCCCTTTATCAGAAAATCTCAATGTGTTAGATATCTTAAAGGAGTGTTATGATGTTCAACTGACGTATCTTTAGGGATCATCTTCATCCATGAGCGACAAGATAAATTTATTTTCTTAGACATTTAAATTATCCAGACAATAATGTGTCTGATTCTGTGGTTCAGTTTCTGATAGCATGGACACTTGGTTTCTCCTCACTCGCTGATGACTAGTCACTGTCCAGGATTTTCCCACTCTTTAGGGCTCCCTGTTTTGCTGCTTCTGTTTGATTGCTGCCTAGCTCAGAGCACAAAGTAAGGCAACCTCCATGGGACACACTCACACACATCAGTTGTATCTCTTGAAGTAGACCTTTCCCATGCAGTCCTCTGCTCTCTACTCCTCTCATGGAGGGGAAATTTCCACTATCTTACTTGAGCAAGGCTGCAGCTTAAACCATTTCTGAAGTGTTGACAATCAAACACAACTGTTTAGCTTGCCTAAAGGGAAAGTGGAGCTCACCAAAGGCTCTCAACAAAGCAACAGCAAAGTGAAATAACAGCTGAGATGGACGCGGGTGCTGTGAAAATTAAAATCAAGCCCTCCTATGAGGAAAGAGGATCTTCTCAAGGAAGCTTTGGACTCTGAGGAAGAGGTGCCCCAATTTTTTCCTCTCCGAAATGGATCAATAAGTTACCGAGTGGATCACTGAGTGGTCTCTGGTTGCGTAACCTTGCCAGGAGACGTTAACCTCTCCTTCTCCTTCTCAGGTTTCTTCTGCTGTTTCAATAAATGTATTTTTGGTCAATGCAAACCTTTTTTTAGTAAGGAAATGTAGATGATTTCCATTAGTAGTGGAAATAGTTGTCCTTTTCTGGCTTTCACCAACCAGCAGGGTATGAGCAATTTCACTCCCACAGTAGCACTCCCTGGTGTCAATCTGGGGCGTTGCAGGAGACTTCACCTGTAATGCCCTCTATTGACCAATTCTTTGTCCCTGTGCTGGCCTGTCACTGTTTCTGTCTTCCGTGGCCCAGCCCAGCCCACCAGCCAAGCCACCTCTTAAAATCAGTCCCCTTCTGAGGTAACAAAAATCTAACTGTAAATGGAAATAAATATCCAAACAAACAATTCTTCTGCCCCTGTTGGGCTACACTGAAGTTCTCTGCTCTTCGTCCTTACTCTGGTCCCTGCAGTGTTCTTCTCTGCTGTTTCTTCCCAGCAGGTTTCTGCACTGCCTAGCCTACCTGGGGACTTCAGCAGCTTCCCTCAAAAATCTCCCTGCTGCTTCTTGGCCTTATCCTAAAGCCCTCCGCAGAGGCCTGGTCTGCTCCCTGTGGTTCTTTCCATCCTGCCTTCACCAGATCCACCCCAGAGAGGGCAAACTCCTGTTGCTCCTCTCTCCTGGGCCTTCTCCCCAGAAGGAGTTCACAGCTCTGTTTGTTTATCATTCTGTTCCCCCTCTGCTGGGATAGGTCGTTCCAATTAAGTCTTCATTGTATTCAGCTGGGGGATAGCTGTCCAGTCAAAAACAAAGCTGAGGCCTGCTTCCCTTAAAGGGCCACCAACCTGTGACAGAGAGGCACATATGTGTTTTGCTGGTGGTGTCCTGAATATTCCTCAGACTTGTATTTCATTGTATATTCAGGGGCTGAGCTCTTCCTCTGTCAATGAGTTTCTCCTGTGAAAGTTTAATCTTTTCTGCAACATAGGGTGAGAATTTTTCCAGGGCTCAGTCCTTGGGTCCAGGGTTTGGATTATGCAGTCTGGGGTGATTTAGCCAGTTCACTACACCAAAAAGCTCTGCCAGCCGTGATTTTGCCAGCCAGCTTTGATGATGGCAGTGCAATAGAGGGTTCTCTCTGCTTCTTTTATTGCAATAGAGTAGTCATATAAGCATTCTTTTGTTATTGACTCATGGATGTGAAGAGGGTTTTGTTCAATTAATGTTCTAGTTTTCTACCTCTGTGTTGCAGTTGATGTAATTTGCTGGTACACCCTGGTGATTTTTGGATTGGTTCAGTTGGATGAATAGTTTGGTATCAAGGCATTGAAAGGTGATTACATTGATTATCAGACAATTCCTTTCAGATTGAGTGAGGAGGAATCTACTGTCTGTGCTGTCTTGACTAAGCCACAGAAAACATATTAGCCGGTAGGACCATGGTTTTCAAAACTCAAAGCTTAAAGTTAGGCTCTGAAACCATTATTAGGTGCTCATCTGATACTAAAAAAATTACTGAAACTCCCACTGAAATCAATGGAAGCTATTAAGTGCTCATCACTTTTGGAAACCAGGCGAGTGCTTGAATATGGTTTTAAGAGCCTTGACCTAAGTGGGAGTGTACTCTGCATTTAAGTTAATAATCCTATAATTTTGGTACAACACATGTTACATATTTAATTATTGTACTTAACCAGTTTCATATCTCTCTGGTCTCCAAGTGAGAAGCAGATAAAATATGACAACTATTTGGTGCCATTCACTTTGTATGAGTTGGGACTTCTATACAAACATCAGGACCAGAGAGAGAAAGCAGTAAGATGTATAGAAACGGCAAAGTAAGTAGAGTTCATATTTGTCTCTGTGTAATCTTTAAGACTAAAAGTAACTGAGGAACTCTAGGCAGCAAAGGAATCTGTCTCCCTCTCTTAATCTCTTTTTAAAATAATTTTACAAAATTCAGCTGAAGTGACGCTACAGTTTCTACAAAACTGCACTAGCAGCTTGGCAAAGTGATGCGTTTATTATAACTCCACATTCAAGATTCAGTAAATGTTTTCCAACAGAGTTGAATTATTAAAATGTACTAATTCTTTGATGTAGTACTTGGACTCTGCCATATGCTGAATTGAACTACACTGGATGGAGTACAGTATTAAGGACAAATCCTACCTCCTTTCCACTTAACCATTTACAGGTGCTGAGGGCAGTAGACAAAGCAAAAAAGATGTGGCTCTGCTGCATGGAGGCAGGGAGAGTCTGGGTATGTGATCCATACCTCCTGCATGCTATACAGAACAGCTTAGGGTATGGCTTCACTGCAGACTTAAGCTGAACTATGTTAGGTCGACTTACAGCCACTGCAGTAATTACTGTGGTGTTCATGTCCACATTACCCTCCTGTTGATTGTGCGCATCCTCAGCAGGAGTGTTTCCACCAACTTAAAGAGGGACAGCGTAAGGGGTGGGGAGTGAGGATACAAGGCGGCAGCCAGGCTGGGATGGGAGTTGGGACCCTGCGTGGCAGCCTGACTTGAAGAGTGGAGCTGGGACCACATGTGGCAGCCCAGCTCGAAGTAGGGAGCCAGGACCCTGGGGGCCAGCCCAGTGGGGAGTGAGAAGCCCAGGCGGCAGCCCGGTGGGAGCTGGGAGCCCAAGCCCTGGGGTGACAGCCCAAGCTGTTTGCCCTGCTTTCTTGTCTATTTCACAGCTCCAGGAGGGAGCCCAAGCTGTTTGCCCTGCTTTTCTTGTCAATTTCACAGCTCCAGGAGGGAGCTGTGAAATTGACAAGAATGACAGCCAACAGCCAAGGTAAGTAACCCGCATGGACACTGTGCTGTCCTAACTACATTGACTTAAGCCTCTCATAGAGATGGAGTTGTTATGTCAGTGTAGTAGGGCACTTACATAGGCAGGAACAAATCCGTAGTGTAGACACTGACATGATTAAGTTGACGTAAGCTGCCTAACAGTGTAGTATAGACCAGGCCTATGTGGGCCTCCCTATATGTTGCAGTGGAGGAGTTCATGGACTGAGTGAAGATGGGGTGAAGCAGCTATGGGATCTGTGGCTACATACATCCACTGCCCATTTCAACTTTTCTCCCTCCCTCCCTCCAGGAATCCCCCAGAGCAGGGAGGTAGAGAGCAGAGCTTCTCAGAGCACAGCCCTTTCACTCAGTCTATATGCTGGAGGCAGAACTTGCCCCCTAATGTTTTTATAAAAAAGTTAATGGTATCTAAATGATATTTGAACTACTGTATATATCAATGGTAGCCTCCTAAAATCTTTCTGATACACTAGAGATCAATATCATCATTAGCTTTAAAGGTTTTGGATCCCCATAATGCCATTTCCTGTACCTTTCTTGTGTACTTGGTGGTTTTTGTTGGTTTCTGTACATTTACACTGACCCATTGAGTGCTGTGTTTTAAAGCTGGCCACACTCTTTTCAGCTGACAGCAGTGTAGTAACATGCTATTTTTCCATAAGTTTTTTAGTTCACATCTTCAGGCTGGGCATAACTCATCTTTTCTAAAAGGGTCAGAGCTGTTGAAAAGGACCATATAAAGTGAAGGGAAGAGAGCAGAGGACAGAGAGATTAAATTATTGGTGGGGGGTTCTTTTGTTTGTTTTTTTTGGGCTGATGAAATAATTTTGTTGTTTGCAGAAACAACTACAAAGAATACTCTATGGAGTCCAGGTTACACTTCAGGATTCATGCAGCACTTGACTGCCTGAAAGTGACTCCAGCTTCAACGCCTTGACTTAGCCGAAGGGTGTTCTTTTTCCATGAATTCAAGTGTCTACACAATCTTGGTTGAATGTTTTTTAAAAAATCATGTAAATGACAGAATGAAAAAGAAACAACTAATTATTATATTTTCTATCGTCAGTGATTTGATATTTGGCATCCTTTTAGGCTGATTTTTCCCATGGTGCACATGTCTCTGTGTTATGCTTTAAAGAAAGACCTTATATTTTGTCTGATAAAATAATTAATTTAATGTTTAACTTGAACGGAATATATTTTAAAAGCCAGTTGCTGGTGCAATAAAGTCTAATTCAAACACTTTATTTTTTTAATGTGAAAACTAATATCATTTCTTCAGTGAAACCATTGATGATTCTAGGTCATAGTTTCAGCATTCCATGGGAACTTGATTTTCTGCAATACACTTATTAGGGCCTTTCTGCCCCTGGAACAAATTTGTTGGCTGCTGGTCGCATCAGTCACATATTGGGCAAACATCTGAAACAGAAATTTGTGTATCAAAGAAACAATTAATAAATTTTCAGCCAAATTACTATGAAGGACTTAAATTCAATACAAGAACACTACTTTTGTCTTCAGTGAAATATTTTTACAGTCTTCTTCAAGACGAAATTTGGCACAGCCACAGTTATGGTTGCCTGGCAATACTATGTTTCATTCCAAATAAGTGATTGCAGGGAGTCCTTCCCACTCTTGTTGGGTTGCAGTCAAAGTATATGAATATACAAATACATTAAGGCACTGAATATGACTTAATGTTAGGGAGAGAAAAGAAAATAACCAAGGTGAAAAGAACTTTGTTTAGATTTACACCTTTTTAGTTAGTAGTTTTTAATGGCAATGAAAGATTCATTGAGAAGTTTAATTAAAAATAAGTATTTAATATAAATTCTATAGTTAATCGTACTAGAAGACTTTTTAAAAATAGTTTCTCTTCATAGATCTTAAAAGAACTAAGGGTGTTAGTAAAGCTTTAGTTAAATATAAATGTATGCATTCTTGACAAAGGACTTTTCAGGGCTGCAGCAACAGTAAAGAATTCTCTATCTGAGCGGTATGGCTCTAAGAGCTTGGCACTTACACATTGAAGGCCTGTTCCAAAGCCTTTTGAAATCAATGGATGGGAAGACTCCCATTGACTTCAGTGGGCTTCAGTTCAGACCCTTAGAGCCTGAATCTGCAAACATAAGTAACTTTACTCACCTGTATGAACTCAGTAAAATTAGACATGTAAGTGTATGCAGATCATGCCCTAAAAATGATGGCAGTTACTACCAGAATGCATTCTGTTACCTTGAAACATTAGGCACATGCATCCAGTTAGTAATAATATGAACTGCAGGAATGCAAGAAAGCTTCCCCACTTTCTTTGCTGAAGCGTTCTAGAAGCAACATGACAAAATATTTTTTCATTGTAATTGTGTTTGTGATGTTTTTGATTAAATTAGCTTCTTTTTTGATAGCTTCTTGTTGGAGATAGCCATATTGCAGGCACACATAGAATAGGCATATAAAGACAATTTTGTATCCTTCGTTTTCATGCCCTTAGTCCTCTAATATAACTGCTACTTCCATATTCTCCCTTGCTAAATTCATAGCTTTTGTTTTAGAATCTTGAGAAAGCAGGTCTTCCTTGCTTCATTCTAGACAGTTCATTTTACCCACTTATAGTAGACAAATGTAAGTGCAAGCTCCAGCAGATCTGGTGGGAAGGATGCCTTCCCTTCCTGTCCACTGAAGCAGAGGCTCAGAGCTGCAGCAGCTTCCATTTGAATTGGCACGATAAGACCCATTGTGATTCCATTCATATTTAGTACATTATCCCCTACATTAGGCTATGAGGGTCATGACTAAGAGAACTATGATGAAAAGTCTATGTAGGGCCTTAATTATAATACTGTTTTAGTCTCATCTCACCTCAGTTGCCCATGCTATGAATAGTGATTTGAGACCTTAATGTCTCTTAATGTCTACCCCAAAGACACAACTTCCATTGACATCAGCAGGAGATATATACACACATCCAAGAAAACAATTAGGCTCTTAGTTTAGACAGCAAGGCTCAGTGTTAATGGTAACATTATGAAGAAAGTAATCTTCATCCTTAAAGTGACAGCAGATGTGTGATTTAAAAAAGAAAAGGAGAGGGAGAGTTAATCAGCATGAGCAAAATAATAAGGTAAAGTTTAACTTCAGTGGGGAATTTTCTGCAGTGAAATTATCAGTAAAAATAGTGTGTTTATGCTTACTGTTTGAGTGTTCATTCTGTCAGTGAAGGGTTGTTTATATATACTGTATTATTTTTAAGCACTGGATTACCACTTTTTTAATGGAAACTAGAAGAAAAGAAATTTTAGCAGAAAGTTTATTAAGGAATTATGTTTATATGTGTTGCTGTTATGTATATGGGCAGCAGCTGTATTTATACCTCACAGCCAGAAGAATATATAATAATTAGATTTTGTTGTATGTTTTCAGAACATTTTGCCAGCTGATGCATAAAGATAAAAACGATCACTTCCTATACATGTAACAGAAATCCAACTTTATACTGTGCATCTATTTTACTACTGGTCTGGACTGTTAATGTGCTTTGTTACTATAAGCTCTTATTCTGCATAGTTTAACAACGATTGTTTATATTTGCACTTGTGGTGCTATTTATTTGCTTTTGAAAATATTGCACATGTTCAAAATGTTGGAATGAGAATGAGTGATAGTGAAGTATCTTTGGTACTGAAAGTGTATAGAAATAAACTAATTCACACTGACATAGTAGGTCAGATTCTAACTTCAGTGGAGTTATTCCAGATTTACATTGGTGTAACTGAGAGCAGAATTTGAGCCAGGACCTTAGTTGTGCATTAGAAACCAACAGCTGAGCATTAGCAATATAGAAAATGGGTGAACAGAGACAACACTCAAATGTTAAAATACCAAGTTAGGCTCGCAGCTCCTACCTATCGATGCTATCTACTAACTTGCCTGTTCTTCTAGAGAAAAAATATGTTTAGGAGAGGAGATATTGAATGTAAAAAACCCCAAAGTGCTTCTTTAAAAAGAATTAATCTGTCAGTGTCTATAGATTTTGATTTTAAAGACACCTGTAAAACAGGTGCAATTAAGGGAGAAAACTAGTGATTAATTATAATAGTTTAGATAGCTAAACAGTTCAGGCTATGATTTTCAAAGGAGCTTAAATTCAATGAAAATTAAGCACTCAACTTCTTTAGGAGCCCTGCCTTATTAAACAATAGCCAAATTCTACCTTTTTTACACATGTGGAAGCAGAATTTGGCTTCAACCATCCATGTATATATATCTATATCTATAGATAGATATAGATATATTTAGAAAAATAAATATTAAAAAGTCTTAAATTATACTTAGTATGGTTCATTATCTCCATAACTATGCAAAATGCTGGTGTTTCAGTGACAGCTGTCTTTTTACTGAACTTCCTAGCAAGTAGTCCCTGTTGGTATGGTTTCAGTCATAGGAAATGTTATTCATTATCTGGATGCATGAGAAAGTCAGGGGACTTTCAGACCAGTAAGTCCTATCAGTTCCCAAAATTTTGTTAGTTAATTTAGCATACTGTCAAGATGGCAGCTACTGCTATATGTTCCTTATTATATTTAAGATATTTTTGTCATGATTTACTCTTTGTAATTTATATTATTCCTTTATATTACATTGAAAGGAAGAGAGGAAGCATTGGTTAAAGCATAAAAATTAGGAATCAGATCTGGGTTTACTTTCTAGTTTTGCCACACATGCAACTGATGTTATATGTCTCTCTCTAATCTGTTGTCATTGATAGAGCATCAGCCATTATAGAATCTAAAGCACACTCCGCGGGAGGAAGGACTGTCCAGTGGGTAGGGCACTAACCTGAGACTCCGGACACCTTCATTTGGGTCTGTATTTGTGGGGAAACAGATGATGTAGTCATATGCTATGATGATTGTAACACATTTTCCATTCCACTAGTATCTCAGGAGGATGTTTAACAGTAGCTACTAAAGCTAGACATTTTAAAATCAACAGGTCCAAGAGTTTTAAATGAGCTGGTTGAGGAGATTGCTGGACCGTTACTGTTGATTATCAATAAATCTTGGAACACTAGGGAAGTTCCAGAAGACTGGAAGAAAGCGCATCTTATGCCAATACTTAAAAAAAGGGTAAGTGGGATTATCTGGGTAATTACAGACCTGCCAGTGTGACATTTATTCCGGGCAAGAGAATGGAGCTGCTGATATAGGACTCAATTAATAAAGAATTAAACAAAGGTAATATAATTAATGTCAATCAGCATGGGCTTATTGAAAATTGATCCTGTCAAACCAAGTTGATATCTCTTTTTGATGAGATGATAAATTTGGTTGATAAGGATATTAGTGTTGATGTAATATACTTAGACTTTTGTAAAGTGTTTAAGTTGGTGCCACACAACATTTCGATTTAAAAAACTAGCTCAGTATAAAATAAACATGGCATACATTAAAAGGACTGAAAGCTGGCAAACTGATGGGTCTCTACATTTAATCATAAATGGGGAATTAGTGAGTGGAGTACTATAAGGATCAGTTCGTGGCCCTGCACTATTTACAATTTTTATCAATGACCTGGAAGGAAGATAAAATCACTGATAAGGGTTGCAGATGAGACAAAATTGGGAGATGGTAAATAATGAAGAGGACAGTCTCCGATACAGAGTGAGGGATCTGGATTGCTTGGGAAACTGGCTGCAAACAAACAATGTGTTTTTAATACAGCTAAATGTAAACGTATACATCTAAGAACAAAGAATGTAGGCAATATTTACAGGATGGGGAACTCTATCCTGGAAAGCAGTGACTTTAAAAATGAGTTCCCAGTGGAACAGTGTAGGCAAATGAGTGAATGTAATCTTTGAGTGCATAAATGGGAATCTTAAATAGGAGCAGAGAGATTATTTTGCCTCTGTATTTGACACTGGAGCACCACTGCTGGAATATTGTGCCCAGTTCTGGTGTCCACAGTCCAAGATGGATGTTAATATATTGAAGAGGGTTCAGAGAAGAGCCATGAGAACGATTAAATGAGTAGAAAGCACACCTTACAGTGATATACTCCAGGATCTCAATCAATTTAGCATAACAAGATGGTTAAGGGGGACTTCATTATTGTCTACAAATACCTACCTGAACAAATATTTAATAATGGACTCTTCAATCTAGCAGAGAAAGATATAACATGATACAACAGCTGGAAGTTGGAGCTAGAAAAGTTCAGACTGGAAATAAGTAAATTTTTAATAATGAGGGTAATTAACCATAGGAACAGTTTACCAAGGGTTGGTTGGATTCTCCATCAAAGGCAATTTTTAAATCAAGATTGGATGTTTTTCTAAAAGATATACTGTAGGAATTATTTTGAGGAAATTCTGTGGCCTGCATTACCCAGAAGGTCAGACTAGATTGATTATTCATACAATTGCAGTTTTCCTTTAAGACATTCATATTTAAAAAAAGGAAAGGATGGTGCATGTGTCTCATAGTCAAACATGATTTCAAAAAACATTACAGGGAACGTTCTCTTAAAAAACAGATAATTTCAGTGCAAAAAAAGACGTGATCATTCATTGGTATGTGCAAACCTCAGCTTCAATTAAAAATATGCTATTTTCTATGGATAAAGTTCATCCGAGTTCATAGGGGCCCACAAATTGTTTAAGTAGATTAGGTAAACTTTCCATATCCAGATTTATTTTGGTGACAGAGTAGTTGTTGTAAAAGGCCATTTCCAAACTTTTCGTGGTCTAATTTAATTCCAGGCTACTTCTTTTTGTATGCGATAATATTCAAACCTTCTTTTTCCTCACGCTACCCTTCACTTCAGAAATAGATCTTGGTGGTTTTATTTTTTTGTGACATATCAATTATTCCATTTGTTTGGACAGACAGGGAATTTAAAAATCATTTACATTTGGTCTTTATGCATAGAATACAAACTGACATGCAAATAAAGTTCAAGTACTGATTTCCTGTGAAAGCCAAAGGGGAAAGTGTTTTTCCTTGTATTTTGCAGACATCCTATTAGGTTTTCCATTTTTCAAGCAAGCGCTTTTTTCACTGTTCTGTTTCACAAGGATTCAGTCGTTTTGGGGTTTGCCTCTCTGTAAACATCACTTGCATGATTGTTGAATCAATAATAAATAGCATTATTCTCATAAAAAATGGGCTTTTGTTGCTAGTCTTTTGTACAGTAGGTGTTTTAAACAAGCTTCTTAATCACAGTTATGTGGAGAGGGGATGGTTGAATTAAGTTAAATTTGTAAAGGCATGAATGGGAAAAATCTACAATTTATAGTAATTTATAAAACGACACTATTTAATATACTAAAAATAGTATACTTTCTGGCTTGATTGCTAATGGCAATTCAAACACAGTAACAGAGTTTAGACAAAGTGGATGGAGTATTATGCAATTATCTATTACTGAGACTTAATAATCAACCTTCTGGTCAATTTGCTTGAGAGGACAAGAAAAAAATGGGCTGCAAATCTATTTATTCATTGCTGTCTGTGTGGCAGCAATAGAATCTACAAGAGGGACAATGAATATTGTTGGTGAGCAGCAGAGACTTTGGGGTCTTTGAAGTAGGACAGTTTCTCCTTGGAAGAGATGTTAATGACATAAAGACTCAGGATATTTAAGACAACAATAAATAGACTGGCTTCACATCTCAGTTACATTTTTGTAAATGAGGAATAACTGCACTGAAATCTAGTGGCATTTCTGGATCCACACCAATCTAATTTAGATCAAAATCTGGTTGTCTCTATCCTGTCATCACTCCATCCACATACCAAGTGTGATGCCTTTAGGTACACATATTAGGTTAAATTGTCCGTTTATTCTGACTTGGGTTTTTTGTTGGTTTTTTTTTTTGGGTGGAGAATACACTTTTTTCAAACCAGCCTACATTAAACCTGTGATTTATTTTTAAAACAACTCAAAATAGAAGTCTTGTAGCAGTGCACGTTATATTGATATTAATGTTTTCATGTTTACTCCATAATAGACCTCAAATCCTTTCTTCTCAATGCTGATAGGCCAGCAGTTATGTCAGTCACCCTTCCTGCCTTTGGATGTATGTACACAGCTCTCATTGATTTTGAAGGGACGCTTGCCTGCACATTCAAGTGAAGCTTTAAAGGTATTTCAGTTACAAAAGGAAAGTCTAAGACTGTGTGCATGTCTTCACACCAGTTCAACTGCAGGTGGGATTTTTTTTTTTTGGTGATATTTCCTCATGCAGATAAAGCTTAACTGGTTACCATGCTCTATTCTGAGTTTGGCCTGCCTCCTCCTTGAGTTGCATGGCTAAGAGTTATTCTCCTCTAGAGAATGGCTGGTGGTCCCAGCACAAAGCCTGGGTCAATCATAGCCCAGTAGTGCTTTGTATATTTTGAATATATGCAAGTGTAATGTACTTATTTTCTTAAAATGACTCCAAGCCCATTCAAAATGTCTTTGTTTCTTCCTCCACTCCTAAAATGCAGTCCTCTACTAGATACCCACTGAATGTATGAGTTTAACCACTCTATTCACAAAAGCTGCTCTTGAGATAATTTTTTTAAAAGATTCACTCCACTGAAATCTGAGGGAAATAGGGAATGCTCCGGACAGCTGTGAAGCCCAGTGGTGCGGTCCTTGCTCTCCCTGATTCTGTGCTTCAGTTCCACACCTGCTGCCCAAGAAGAGGGAGGAGAGAAGAGATAAACAACATATTGGCTTGCCCCAGGAGAGTTAGAAGTCAGTGGAAATAAATTAGCGGCCACTGACATTTTTGGCCAAGTGGTGCAGGGACAGAGGCAAAAGAAATGGCCGTCACCGGAGTTCCCTCCTCCAGAGAAGCATATTTACTACCTGCCTCAATTTGGCTGGGCCTATCCTGAATTTTGACACAGTCCCAATTCCAGTTAACTGCCTCTTTGAGTATTCAGACCTTCTGTGGCTGTTTATGAGGAGGCATCAGAAGATGCCTCATCCTCTTCCTAGTTGTCACTGTCTGCAGTTGGTTGCTGTAGCTCACTGCAGCGGCAGAGGAAATAGTTCAATGGTCCTTGCCAGCTGCAGCAGTTAGCCCAATTCAGGAGGGAAGAGAGGGAAAATATGAAGACACAATGGTGAAAGGAAGGGGGCTGGAAGTAGCCTTTAAAGATTCCCTACACTTCTCTTGAGCACAAAGCTCTAGACCACACCAGGAGAGAAGCCACCCAGAGCACAGAGAGGAGGAACTTGCAGAAAGAGACGGGTTCCTCTTTCAGAAAAATATTTTAAGAAAATTATAGTTAGCAATGATTTTAGGTTTTCTCTAATTAAAATGAAAAGGTTTAATTTAAAAACAATTTTCTTCACTGGATGCTGGTAACTTGATTATGTTTTTGGCAGGAATTGGCAGGTTTGTTTTTAAAAAGATGTCTTGTTTAGTTCCGGCTTTGGATTGGGACCTATGCATGCATATTAATGTACATAGTTATCCTTACACTCACTGTAAAAATTTTAGCCCTGCAAGTAACTTGCTAACATAGGTTGAGCTTCATTGGGTTAGCCATATGGGAGTCTTAATGAAAATGGGCTGCTGACTGCAACTGGGATATTTAACATTGTCATGAAATACTGCTCAGAGCAGGCCTAATCAATGTGATTTTCTAAACACCAGCTGCAGTCAGCATACATCTCCCTAGTGTAAATGGCCCTTAGAGAGTGCCCTTGATAAGACAGGCATAGAATATTAAATATCTTACCCTGTGCTTTTTCTCTTTCTATGCCCTACCCCGTTCCCCAAAAATGAACATAGGTTTGCAGAATTAAACAGAACGGCTAAAAAATTAAAGCCATTTAGTTGTTTTAAAATACACGTATGTTTTAGTATATTGATGTCATTAGCAGCAATGTCAATAGAAGAATCTCTGAATCCAGTAGCAGAAACTAGAGAGAGGTTGATGTTAGAATGTTCTATCAGTTCAGGACAACAATCAAATAAGAGTCTCCTACAAACATTAGCATAAAACATTAGTCATGTTTTACAATTATTCCCAATACTTTAAACTCATTTTGTGTTAAATTCTATCTGTCATCTGTAAAGAAATACTTATTTAGGCTTTGAAATTTAACTTCTATTCTAGTCTCCAGTAGCTTGTATTTTTAACTTGAATATACGTATAAAAACTGATGTAATTACAGTAAATTGTATTTTTAAATGTAAAATAAATTGTCTCCATCCCAAAAAGCAATATTTTGTTTGAATGTTATTGTAAATCATATTTGTCTCCTGTTTAAATATTCAGATTTGTTCATTTTGATAGAAGAAAGAAAAGTTTCAATCTGTGCCAGTATATTGGATAGTCAAAAGTTTTATAGTGGGGCATGCATTTCATTTACCATGTGAATGAATTTTCATTTTTTTAAACATTTTCTTACACTATCTAACAAGGGGGGGAGACCCTTTTGTCTTTTCTATAAGAGATTTGTTGTTCACTCAATTGACTTCAATGATATTGCACATGTGAGTAAAATTACTTGAGTGCTTAAGTGTTTTTGGGATGGACCCATACTTTGTAAACAGTTAGTGAATCCTTTAGAATGAAAGGCACTATATAAACATAAAATTATATCTGCATTCATTTTAACCATCACCTTATATTGTTAAAAAAGATTAACTCCTGGTGCAGCCAAATTATTTTTTTAAAATCTGCCTTGATTCTTTAGCATTCAGCTCCCTAAAATGCTGCATGATACCCTTCACAGACACCAATCAGATTATATTTGTTTTCTAAATGCATCCTTTAATTAAAAAAACAAACAAACAACTTTTCTGTGGTCAGAGGAGCTACATTTATGACAAAGGAAAAACATGAGCCACATTGACCTCAGGTTTCTTTTCTGTTTCATGTGTAATTAGTTACAAAGGGTTATAATGAACTCCAGAATGAACAGGAACTTTATACTGATATTCAACGTTAAGTGACCCCGCACTCCCAGAAATCCCACTCCTTTTTCTTAACGCCTTGATGTATTTTTATCTAAACAAAGTCTGATACACAGTATACGTTATTAGCACATCTAGAACATGTCACAGTTTAAATTGTGAAAGTCAACTACGAGAGAGGCAGTGTTCCCAACTGAGTTAATAACTAGTTACCTAGCAAAAAATATACTCCATTCTTAGGAAGAGTTCTTAATGTGTTAACTAATGCAGCATCAGGTCCCGTAGTCTGGGGAATATATGCATGTAAAATCCCTTGAGTAGTAGCGAATACTATATAATTCTCAGGCAGCAAGAGGAGAAAAGATTTCACTAAAGTGAAACATAATGGACATTCTAAGCAGTAGTATGGTAAAAAGTTTTAATGGAGGGAACAAACAGTTTTGGCAGACTGTGTTATTGAAAGATCACTGTAATGGGGCACACAGAAGCCTTCATGCAAGGCAGGAAGGGAGTAATGGGCTACTAAAGGCTTAATCAATCTAAACTGAGGCACCTGGAGCAGGAAACAGGCTTTCAGGAGGAAATTAAAAGGAAGAGCTGCCCCTCAATCTGAGGAGAGTAGTTAGAGGGGGTCTTTCACTATGGAAGAGAAGGGTTAGAGACAGGGAGAATAGTGCTAAGCAGATTTCCCGGGAGAAAAGGGAAGCGTTGAAGTTTGTGTTGCTCATGCTTGTTTTGGAATTTGAATGCCCCAGCAGGACAGCACTGTAAATGACCTTGCTGGAGTGCTAAGTCTCTCTGACACAGACAATGCTGAAGGCTGGGAGCAGCAGCAGATCCACTGGAAAATGGAAGCTATGTGGCTGCTGCAAAGGGGCCCTCTAGTAAGGGTGTACGTCAGTGATGCCTTGTCTTAAAACATGCTGTGCCATGGCACCTCTCTGTTATTCATGGAACAGTCATTATTTCCCCACACATAATGAGGCTTCCAAATTTAATGTGGAAAAAGCGTGAACATCCTCCTTTTCTTTCACCTGGAAAAAACAACTGAGAAAGGTAACAGGAAATATATTTATTCCCAAGTGCATGCCACCGTAAGCCAGGCAAAAAGGAATCTGAATATGGTGTAGTGACAACATTGTAGTGTGAGTTTGAAAGTCTCCTTGGATAAAATATTTAGCTGTAATTTATATGACACCTCAAGCCATTCTTTGCTAGATTTGGTTTGTTGGTTATCTGCTGTACAGACTGTGATATCTACTCCTCAGATTAGGTCTTTACAGTGGAAATGGCATCGCAAAGATTATATGGTTACATTTTAGTACCCTGAATCTGTGATGTTCCTGTTCTGTAGTGACAAAGAGTGCAAATCTTTAGGGATGACCAGAGAACTAGACTTGATCAAAACATCTGATTTACATGCACAACTTTCTATCTGCAGATCCTTCAGCCTTTCAATAACAAGATCTTCTGATTGAGAGAAGTACATCACATTAATAGAGGATCGCTTCTGGGGCACACAGTGGGACCTGCAGGCAAAAAAACAAAAAACAAATCTGAAATCAGTTTTAGTGAGTGGGGGAGGAGGGGAGTATAATCTCAGGCTGCTATATCAATACGAAATTATAGAGGTGAAACAAGAAATTATACCAGCTAAAATTCAGGCCTATAAATTGGTGTAGCTACATCAGGGAAGCTATGCCAGTTACACCATCTGAGGAGCTGGACTGAGATTTCTTTTGCTACTTAAAAAAAAAAATGTGTTAGTCTTTAAAGTGCTACAGAACACTCGTTGTTTTTGCTACTGTAGATGCACACATTAGTACCTTTATCTGCCACTTGGAGAAGCAAGGAAGATTATGAATCGTGCCTCCCAAAACAGGATCATGCAGCTGCAGAAGTGCATTTTTGCAATGAAAATTTAACTTGTGAATTAGAGCTGGACCGGAAAAAAATCCCAGATCCACACACTCCAAAATGTGGTCTGAGCTTCCCAAACTTTGAGGAAGTTTGGATCCAGACATCATAGTTTGTGGCCATTTCTACTGTGAATGGTACGTCACTTAGGGATATCCCAAATATGTTTTCACGTGTGCAGAAAATGCTTCCCACTACTTTATACCAACAAAAAAACCCTGTTGATTTCCAACTTTCAGTAATATTTGTCTGAACACATCAAGTATTTTCTGAATGACCAATATTGAAGCCTGTGGTTTTCAGAAGGGCCTATTGGTGTTAGGTGTCCAACTCCTATTAACTTTCAATCGGAGTTGGACTTGTCTATCTTAGGCCCCTTTGAAAATCCCAGCTGAGGATTTCTGGGGCCAGATAACGCTTTTGCGCCATATGTTGTGCTACTGTTATTCAAACAGACGGATAGTTGTAAATGTCATAAGCCCAGTTCTTAATTTCAATGAAGGTTGCTTCCATACAGCAGCTGTAGCATTGAGCCCTGTGTTGTTTTCATTAAGGATATAGATAGCTATGTCCTATTTAACATATTACCTCGTCCAGGTTTCTGTCTTATTTATTATACCCCGATGTGCTTCAGAGAGCTCTCCAGATTCTTCGTCAGAGCATTCACCTCTTAAAGAAATATTACATGTTATTTTAGATTCTGAATGTATTTTTTTTTAACAAAATGAGCTATAATAATGTTATGATTCTATGATGTTAGCCAATTTACCAAATGAAGGACATTATTGTCTTGCTGAAATAATCTCATAAATAGCATTTGCAAGTGCAAGAGAATACCTTTTAAAAAATATAGAATAAAAGCTCAAGTATGATTCATCTCTAAGTTAACTTCTTTCTACTGGACTGACAGTGTCCCACGCCTCATTCCCTCCTCCCCTCTATCCCCCTTGCACCTCCTTGAAGTGGAAGAAATTTGCCTCATAAGAATATACATCAGGTGAGTGTCACTTATGACAAAATATGCGAAATTGCTCATATATTTGCCTAGGATTACATACATAAGAACAGCTAAATCATTCTGGTTAACAGAAGGAAACGTACTCAGACTTTTGTCTAAGGACAGATAAAATAGGATGTCTGACTGCATTTAGGTGCTTAAGCATAGTCAGTGATATTTTTTTAATCTGAGGAGCAGCTTCTGCTTTTCTTATCTTCCAATATACTCCTGAGAGTGCAATTAATAGGATTAGTATTAGGCCTCATTGATCCTTTTCGCTACTGCAGGACAATGCATGTGCCTAGGTAAGAGTTTTAACAGAATTACTGCAGAAAAGCAAAGGCAAGGCTCGTATATGCAGCCACTCTATAAAACATATGTTGCTTCACAGATACGTTAACCATAGTATCGCTCATAAATTAGACATATGTACAGTATTCCCTTGTGTTCCAGCTTTCCCTTGTGGATGCTTTACTAAAGCTGTATCAAACTTCACTGCTGTTGCACCCATGCTGTTCCAGTGTTTGATTTTTAAACACTGACAGCCATACTAAATAGCAGATTCATTAAGATATCTATATGTGCACATTTGGCACCGCACTGAGACCAAATTACTGAATTAGTGTGACATAAATCAAATCTGAACCCAGTTTTCTCAAGGTAAAAAGATGTTACATTTTATACCACAATTCCTGCTCTAAATGCCCAAAGTAGCAGGTATATCCAGCAAATGTGCTGCTGGCCAAGCTGACTTTCCAAACATTTGAATGGATTTCCCATAGCCAACAGTTACTGGAACTCTTGCACAGTCCTACACCATTGAAGAGATTTAAAAAGTGGCTACTTGCAAAAACTTGTGAAGAAGCCGGGAGGCTCCAGAATCCAGTGGTTCAGTTGTATTGTCTGAAAGTTCACATAGTACTGGTGACGGCTGCACTGTTCTAGTGTGGGATCTTCTGGCAAGTTTCTCCTTCTCTCTGTAGCACAGTGTTGGCATTCTTTAGTGGCCTGGTATTTACTTCCACCATATAGCTCCGTCACCAGGAAACGATAAGCCACCAATAAGGGCTCACTCTGGGTGCATCTGTTCAAACAGTACAGGCTCTTCGTCAGAGCTTCATGGAGAACCAAGCTGCCACTGTCATCTGTGAATCGTAGCTGAAAGCCTATGACGTCCGAGGTGGTCTCATTCAAAATGGCTGAAATGTTAAAGACGTCATAACCAGATGGTGGTAGCTCATCTAATGTCAGCATTTTCTCATCTAAGGCTTCACTTGCTGTGGTATTCCCCTGGATCTTGGAGATGCTATGCACAGTAACATTTACAGTCAGTGATTCTGGGTGTAGAGTCTTTCTGAGAAGAACTAATTCTGCAAGCCTCATGGAAGGTTTCAGGTAAGAAATATTAAACCACAGCCCTCCTGGAATGCCAAAATCTGGATCTAGGAGAACAATTAATGTACAATATTATTTCATGTATGCAACCTGTAGACAAGGAAGCTGAAGAGAAACTTTGAAGTAGTGGTTAACAATCTAGGTTGGAGAAGTAACAAGAAAAGCCTAAGCATGAGAGCATATTGAGGAGAGGTGTCTAAGAGAGTGAAGAGATCAAGGCTAATGAGCATAGAGATGTGGTGTTTAGACTTGTCAAGGTCATTATTAGCAACTACTGCGATGGCAGTTTCAGTAGAACAGAGACGGTGCACTGGAAGGCAAGGAGGAAGATGAAGGAGAGGATGAGGGCCTGTGGCTCCGGAATTTTCTTTCACCAATAGTTCAACCGAACCCAAGTTAGTTGAGATTTAGGGCATTGTGAAAGACTTTTGTGTGTTGCCTCAGTAAGAGGCTAAATTGCCAAAAGAGGCATTTTTGGGAAAGAGCAGGGAGGGGAGTTTCTTGTTTTGTTTAAGGGAGCGAGGGCTGAGTTTTGTTGCATCGTGAACATTTTTTGTTGACGTTGTACAGTTCAATTACTTTAAACTGTGATTTTCTTTCTGTGCATGTAACTTAAAGCTCTCAATAGATGCATTTTATGAAACAGATACATTATTGGAGGGTGTTGGAACAGACTAAAACTGTATTATGAAATCCAATGGCCGGGTATCCTAGTATAAGCCAGTTAATTTGCACTGTTCTCATGACAGTAAGTCTCCATAAACCTGGTTTAAAGCACTAGAGTGGCTTAAAAAAGTCAGTGTGTACCACTATATCTGCCTCTACCCTTGAAAATTTTTAAAAATATTGATACAAAAGGTAACTTGAAATGAGAAAACTGTTTTTATTTAGAAACATACTAACTATGACCTTGAAATCAGTAAATTTCTGGAGGATTTTTTATTGCTTTTTAGTAGTATTTATGTGAATATTTGTGAACACGTCTATTAAAAGAATTGTCTGAAGGCACAAATTTATTTGTAAGGGCTTGAGTTTCAACTTGGAACATATTTTGTTGTTTTTTAATGACTGAGTTGTTCCTCCATGACACTCAATTGATATGACAGAAATGCTTATGAAACCCAGCATTGCTGTAATGATCTTACCTTGCTAATGATCTCACCAGTTCAACCTTTCTGGAGGGAGACACGCAGCCTGGTTTTGCTGCCAGCTCAGATTTGCCTTCTTTTATTTTTTTGAACAGAGATGTCCAATTAAGTTGGTGGATGTCTAATTTTTATTTAATTTAAGACAGTACTTTGGATGTCAACCAAGCTCTAAACTCCCTAGTGGGTTTTGCTAAATTCTTTTGGTTTTTTCCCTTGCAACTCTCTTGCTCGCTAATACTTTTTCTTCTCTCTTTTAAATAGTACTCTTATTTGTTTAAGATAAGCTGATCTTGTTGCTTACAAACCGGATGTTGTGGGATTTTTCCCTTAGGCTCCTGAGAGCCAAATTTGACACCCAACTATGTGCACTCTAGCCCCATCAAGATCAGTACAACTGGCACACACATCTGAGGGCTAAGTTTGGCATTCAATAAATCAACTAAATCATCCTAGATGGGGGAGAATATTTTTTTCTTATTTGATTGCAAATTAAAAGTAGGCTTATTGGCAGTTGGGCATGGAAAGTCAAAAGGTGTATTTCATAAAATGCATCCTCCCAGCACTAGACTCTGAACAGGATGGGGATGGGCTATTGGCACATTAGTTAGTTAACTTCTAGGATACAAAAGCAAAAATGGAAGGGATTTTGTGGGAAATCAATAGCTTCAGAGCACAGTTCTACTTCTGGTGTAGACAAGACCTTAGTCTTACACTGTAGACTTTATGTTCAGCCTCATCCAGCACAAAGGATGTCCTTTTATAAGCAGGGCCCAATCCAATAACAAAATTTAGAAGTCTATGCTGTTTCTAGGACTGATGCACTATCCGGACCCAAATTAGTCAGTTTGGCCTGGTCCAAAACTGAAGAGGCCACATCAGTCACTATGTGGAAGATTGTGAGGATGAAGTGACTCTCCTTGCCAAATAATGCATCTTCTGCCCTCCTCCAACTCATTCACCCATCCCCAGGGAGGCCCAAGACATGTGGCAATATAAATATCCCATTTCTCCTTTTCCAGGTAAGTGACGACTCCAGTTCAATACAGATGGTTCCCATCTGGCTTAGATTATTCACCAAGACTCTGATCTAGGCCTTACTGGTTCAGGGGACAATACCCCAGACCAACAATGCACAGGATGTTCAGAGGTGTTTTAAACAGCCATTCTAAAATGGAGTGGCACTTGCTGTCTCCTCCCACCCTCTACTGCCAACATGTATGTAGGAGACCTGGAGCCTAATCCTTTCTCCAGGCAAGATGTTCATGCCCTTTTAGGACATTAGCACTGGTATTGTGGGAGCTAGCCTCACTCCAGCTTATATGTTGAAGGTAGCACCATGTCTGTGTTTAACCCAGGGAGGTCAGTCCTAATTTAGAGACTTCTGCATGGGATTTCTGTCTGGAGTCTTCCAGGACACTAACCATAGAGACATAGTCTAGAGCATAATCCACCATGGCCATAGACTTACAGTTAGAGTGATGCTGGGCAGTTTTCTAGCCATCTCGGTCTGAGTACAGCAAACTGTGACCAGGAAGCACTAGCCACAGCCAGGGCTTGAGCCACCCTCCCCGCCCAGCAGCTGGGAAGCAAGGGACAAGGAGCAGCCAGAGCAGGATACTCGGCTGGGCCACATTCCAACCAGAGCATCCTCCAGCTGATGGTAGGAAGCATCCAGTTCCCCTCCCAGCACAGGGCAAGCAGTAGCCAGTACCAAGGAGTAACAGTAACCCCAACCATAGACCTCCTGGCCTAGGACAAGGAGAATCCGAACAAGCCCCTAGAATTCCCTAGACACTGACCCAGGTAGTTGCCAGTGCCACCCAGAAATGATTTCTGTGTTCCTGAAGCTTTTGTTTATGCTGCAACCTTGCCAGGCGTCTCTCGGGTAATCATGACATGTGTTGTCTTTTATGTAACAAGATTACACAGAGTCATCAAGTGTGCAAATTAGGCCGTCCAATCACTTGCCTAAAATCTCCAGTTTTCTCAACCACCAGCCTTTATTGTTATTTTATAAATATACCCTGGTGTCCTGGTTTCACTGCCCAGGCAGAGCGGCAAGCACAAGGTAAACAGACCGAATAAATAGTGACAAGTAAATGAGATTTTTAAAAACTCATTTAGGTGTTGTTAGTCATGTGAGTAAGGACTTTTTTGGTGCGGTTTGTCATGGCAATATTCTCCATAAGACTGACGTGTGCAGGTACTTTCAACTGGTGATTTAAATTTAGTTAGTTGAGAAGTAAGGTTGCTTCTCATTTCTAAACTGCTTTGTCCTCAAAGCGGTCACTTGAAAGAAATGGATATCTTAACCTTTATTATTTAATTCTTGCCTAGAAGACTGCACAGATCTCTCTCAAAACAAATGCTGTGTATTATAAAGTGTAGAAAGCAGATGTTGAAATTGTAAAGTAGTATGTTTATAAAAGCAATGTCATTACCTACCAGAAACGAAAAGAAAAAGAAAATCTATTGGATAACCTGTTTTTAAAAGGAAAGCATTTCAAAATGGCAACATTTTCTCCCCCCTACAAAAAGTTTATCATAGTAATGTTTAAAGTTATGCAAGATACGATGTAAATCAGAAATAAATAGTGGTCAGTTTCCTACCTTGGATGCTCCTGAAACTCTGCACAAGAGTCCCTTGGCTGTTTGAAGAGTCACTGGTAGCTGGTGGGTTTAGTAGGTGGTAGACTAACTTCATGTAGTGGTGAGGCTTAGTCCTGAGAGGTATGGATAACTTATTGATGTGTAGCATTTCCAGGATGGCCTTGCCTAACTGTTCATCTGTTCCCCAGATAAGCTGGCATTTCCCTGCCCCTGGGAACTGAGAACAAAACATCAACAGCAATCCAGAGATGAGTCCTAAAAACAGAGCAACAATGTTCATGGTGGGTCTGTGAGTAAACAAAGTTTTAGGGGAAAAATGAGAATGTAGCCTTTTGCTGGCTTTTTGTGTTTGTCTTCTCACTATAATTGCAGAGGGGTAATAATATTCAGCCAGAAAACTGCAGTTAATTAGTTGCAAGGACTTGGTGCCATTGGCACTGTTCTGAAAACTAATTACTGGTAAACAGAAAGCCCTAGAAGACTTCATTCAGAGGATATGTATTTACTACCACACACATTCCCTCACTTTCTTTCTCCCTGGTGTGCTTTTGGGACAATAGCATTGGTGAAGATGATGTATAGAATTTTTTTTCTGTTTTTAAATACAGTTTTGTTCTTTTAGATTAAAGTGACTCATTGTTATGGAAACAGAAGTCCCTTGATCTATTCACAGGCCGTTTGTGGCAATGGTAGCAGTAATGCAGGCTTTCCCACACTCCCTGTACGAATGACATTAACCTTGACTTGGGGAGACCACCCACTGCACACATAAGAGCTGGTTTATTTTGTATTCCTCTTCAGTCTTATATCTTTAGTGAGCACAAACTGCCAGTTGTCCTAAATCCTTCCAGAATATTGTGCATTGTTTGTACAGCTAGATGCTACCCACTGGGGGGTCAGACCTCAGACCGCTCAATCCATTTCACCTTGAACTACAGCTGGGATTCAAATTATTGTCACACAAGTAAAAGGCCCTTGACTTACCCCTGGAGTCATTCAGTTCCCTATTTACTCTCTTTAGTTTCAATATAATATAATTTTTCTCTCATTTTTTTTTCCACCGTGGGGAGTGGACAGAGCAAAGAACTTTGAACTACAAACTTCAAAAGTAGCAGTTGCACTATCAACCCACATGTATTCAAATGTTTTGCTAATACCATAGATTAAACATTTAAGAGAATTTTTTTAATGAGAATTTCACTTTTTTCACAATTTGTGCTGCTTGTTTACAGTACTTACAAACAATAAGTCAGTACACAGACCTTGGGGCATCTCCTGGAGTGAGAGTGAAAAATCAGATAGCTGCATTTTGTGATTCTTTTCGGTTTACAAATTGTCCATGGTTTTCTTTATTATTTCAAAGTTATTTTCTGTTCAAAATAGTTTGCCAAATAATTTCAGAAACAATTTCTTGGTCTGTGATGGGCTCATTTATGAGCAGTTCTTTGTAAATAATCCATATTTGAAATTAAAACTTTGAGCTGGTTTGATTAGATGTCTAGGGCATGTGATACACTTCTATTCTCTGATTGGACTGCCATAATTTAGAATCAGATGTCTGGTGTAAATATTTGCATCTACAAAATTAACTTTTGCTTTTTATTAATATTCTGCAAGATTGACTTAAAATTGGCATTTTATGTGATCGTTCCTGACAGGAAATGTATTAGTTAGAATCTTCGTGAAAAGCAAACACAGAAGAAAAGGGAACACAGTGAAAACTGCTATGACTAAAAATTCAGATTTCAATTTCACCGACCTTTCTGAAGCATTCACCTAGCTCTTGTAGGTTACCCATTTTAACAGTAGTAAAAATGAGGTTAAATATTTTCAAATTTTGCAGGCCTTTTGCAAAAGGACTACAGGGCAGGGTTAATACTATCTCAAGGGTTTAGGCACTGGTAATTTTTTCATGGTGGTATTCAATAACTGAATTAAAAAGTTGCTTTAAATCAAACAAAATGTTGAAGGAGTAAAGACTGAAGAAAGTTTGGCGGGGAGGAGGGAAGGGAAGAGAACGTGAAGTTACTAAATTATGGAGCGGTTCTGATCATGTAAACCAGGTCTTGTATCTGCCACCAAAAAACACAATAAAAAGAAAACAGATCTGAACACCTGCACATTTTGTGGCTCAGGCCCATCTCTGCTACGGATATTTGTTTCCTGCATAATGCCAGTGATCATTTGTAATCTTCAGTAATAGAACATCTATTGAAAATTTAGACATTTGAAATATGATAAATAAAAACACCCTCTTGTATTTAAAACAATTTATTCTCTGATGGAAGGATTTCAACTGGAACTTATGTTTGAAAGAAATTAATGGGATCACAGAAGACCTTTTTTTTTTTTTTTAAACAAAAAAAGGCCCCATTTTTAAATGTATTCACCACCTGCAGGCCTTTGTGGTAAATTTTAATGGGAAAGAATACCTTGGCTATGCCCCGGCTGACTTTGACAATGAGCGGAAGGTCATGCTCCATAACTCCTTACTCTTTTGATGGATTTTCACCTCTTTTGTAGAGTTCTACACACAGTACAATGGCAGTAGTCTTGGAGACAAGATGTATTACAAACAGAGAGAAAAAAGTCATAAAACAAAATAGTTTCCATAACGGACCTTCACTAAATACTTTCCAAAGCCCAGTGAGTCAGGTTAGAAATCTCTTATCTCTAGAAATAAGGTCCCTCTCTGACCATTCCCTGGGTAGTTTGACAGCCTCTCTTTGCTGTCTAGAGAACTATCCCTCACCTGATCTGTTTATCTGTAGCAACTCCCATTGAGAACAATGAGAGATCACAGCAATTTTGCCGGAGGGGCAGTTCTTCATGAAATTCCCTGCGAAGAACATTATTCAGCAGTCATTTCAATTTCAAGTTTGAAGAATAAACTTTCAGCTATGAAGAATAACTGCAAAAATTACCATTAATCCTAAAAAGATTATTTAAAAAAAATGCCTTGTTCTAAACAAGCATTCTAAATTCAAGACTTCATAGTTAAAGTTAAAAGAAATCCAAACTTGTTAAGACTTGGAAATGCACTGCAATCAATTGTAACACCATTCTGGAGTGATAAGAGCAAAAAGAGAAAGAAAGCAGACAAACCTAATTTGATTTAAAAATCAATTAATCTAATCTGGGACCACAAACACTCTTTCAAATGGAACTTTAACTCTGAATTTCCAGAAGTTGTGAATCTTGGTTTTGGGATAATTACAACATCTCTTTAATGTTTTTGCTCTTAAATTATTGATTTGTTCTCAATCTAACTCCGATTTAAGGTAGTTTGTAAACTGGGAATGTACTGAGTTTTGAACATTACTCTCAGTAACTAGCAATATTTGATAGTAACATCTGCAGCTTTTTGCAAAACTCAGAAATTTGGATTGATTATAGGACATGGAGTTGTTTAAAAAGTGTGTGTGTGTAAAAACGTTACGTTCTTAACAAAGGAAAGATGAGAGGAAAGCAATGCAGAAAGCTGCACAATCAAAACAACATTTCACAGAAAAGAATGACTCAGCGCTCCAGGGAACATTGATGGCTGCCAGGACCTCTCCTCACCCTTATCAACACAAACAACAAAGGAGGTCTGTAAAATCCCAGAGAAAAGAGTTTTGTTCTTTATGTGAGTTAATTGAAACTGAGGATACTAATACTAAATGCTATAGGATTTATCTCTCAGGATATGAAAGAATAACTGAAGTTGAGAAACAGGTCAGTGCTACTGGGAATATGTTCTGGTAATTGGGGAATCCAGAGTACTCCATGTTACAGAGAAGTTTTCTCTATACAGAAAAGAGCAAATTACTGAATCTGAAAGCTGTCCATCTGCAAAACTTGTATTGTTTTCCTGGCTGCACAGAGAAGGAGTTTGATGGGGGAGAAATAGGTAGGGAGGGCTGGACAACAGTTAAACATTGATATGAAGGTGGCTAAAGAGTAGTGTAATAGGGCATACTGGCCCTTTAAGTCCCGAGGAGGCCAGGTTACTCTGTTAAAAGAGTTTTGGAGCAGATAAGGATCCAGGGAATGGCAGAGGCAGGTGATGTGAGAGAAGTAGTGCTGTTGGGGTAATAGTATCTGGGAAAACCCAAGTTACTTTAAGGGGGCTAGGGATGAGGGGTCTTGTGGTTCAGGGTAGGACATGGCTCGACTCTCTTTCAGCAAACCCTGTCCAAGTGTGGGAAGGAAGGATTCATATAATCTGTCACTGCCCTCATAATGCACGAACCGTTAGCAGGAGAAGGACTGCTTACCCTGCTGATCTCTCCCTGGCCCAGGGGAGAAAGGGCTGATTTACTGATCCCATGGCCAGAAGGGACCATTGTGATCATCTAGGCCTGAGCTTCCCCCAAATAATTCCTTTTGACATAGTGCATATCTTAAAAAATAAATAAAAATCCAATCTTGACTGAGGTGATTTGACTCTTGCTTTCAGGTGGTGGAGGAAGATTGATGGAACGTCTACACTGTGATTAAAAAATCTGTGGCACTGGGTCTCGGAGATGAGGTCAGCCAAGGTCTCCTGGGGCTCGGGTTACATGGCTATACAATTACATTGCAGGGATTCAGCCTCAGGCTGGAGCCCAGGTTCTGAGAACCTGGAAAATGTGCACAGTGCAATTTTATATCCCAGGAACTTGAGTCAGCTGATCCAGGCCAGTCTAGGCTGTGTTGTAGGTCTTTTATTGCTGCATAGACGTACCCTCAGAGATTGCACCCCAGCAGAGTTGCCTGAGAGGAAAGGACTTTGTTATAAAGGTGTTTTTGAGTTTTGTTATATTTGAAAGACTTTGCTGCTAGTTCCAGTACAGCTAATTTAGAGGGGCCAGCTGAGAGAAGCTGGCTTACAGGCTTCAACCTGCTACAAGAGGCAACATCCAGTGTGAGGGCAGGATATTGTAGAAAATTTTAGAAACTATATGAACTAAAAGCATTTTATGCATGGTACAAAGATATACACACACGTGAATCTAGAGCCTACTAGCAAAATAATCTCTGGAGTCTACATGGAGTTTTCTAGGTATTATGAGAGAGAGACTTGAAATGTGGTGATTCAATCCAGATCTGAACTTTCCACAAGTTCATTGGTGTTCACATTTGGATCCTGGTTCAGGTTTCTTATCGAAGGGCAGGGGAGGCAGCGGGAGGGTATGATCTCAAATATGGGTAGAGCTTGCACTGGACAACAAAGATTTTGCTTCCTGAATACTTTTGGGTGTATCTTATGGATTTTGGGCTGCTGATTATGAAAATCACAATGAAATTTCCCTATCAAGTACTGTTTTTTTTAAATCACCTATATTTGTTATTTCAATTAATAATTTGTCTATTAAAATGTTGCCCACAATGTAAGCTGAAAAGTTTTCTATCTTTTGTCCAAGCATGCCTGGGCATGCAGTGACACTGCACCTAGAGCAGGCCACACACCATGCAGTGGGAATGCTAAGGCTTAGGCAGGGCAGATGCTGGCAGGACAGGTTTTAGAAAGGCTATAAAAGCATTTCGCACACACCGTTCTATGCATTGTTTTTATATCAGTTTGCATTCATGTTGTTGCGCATGCTCTATGCGCATAGCATATTGTGTGTACTCACAATAATAAAACAATTGTATTTTCAGGAGGATTTGTGATAGCAAAATGTCTTGCCAGTGTCACGACAGCTGCGATATGTTCTGTTACATTTGTGGCAAATATACGCTTAAACCTCAAAGACGGAGCATGACTTCACGTATTAAGAAAGCGTATGAGCTCTACTTTGGCTGTAAAATTGGTGATCAGGACAAAGCCTGGGTTCCGCACATTTGTTGCGCAACATGCGCTGTCGATCTTAGAGCTTGGCTCAGAGGTACTCGGAAGTCAATGTCGTTTGCTGTCCTGATGATATGGCGAGAGCAGAAGGATCATGTGACAGGCTGTTACTTCTGTCTGTCCAATGTGTCTGGGTTCTCTGTTAAAAACAAAAAATCCACTGAATACCCCAGTCTCCCTTCAGCTATGAGACCTGTGCCACATGACGACAGTCTTCCAGTACCGAAGCCACCAGAGACATGGAGCCCAGAGGAGGCAGACGAAGATGCCATGATGCATGAGCCAGGAATGGAAAACGACACTGTTCCAGATTATGAACCATTTACGTCAAGTGAGCCTTATCTGATAACTCAATCTGAGGTAAATGACCTTGTCAAGGATTTGGGTTTGTCAAAGGTAAAAGCAGAATTACTGAGTTCAAGACTGCAAGGATGGGGTCTGCTGTCACCAGGCATGGAAATTTCTGTCTTTCGCAGCCACCAAGATGATTTGACACAATTCTTTGGTCAGGTTGATAATCTGTGTTTCTGCACTGACATTGATGGGCTATTCACTGCTTTGGGTTGCCAGCAAGACCCATAACAATGGCGTCTTTTTATTGATCCATCAGTGTTAAGCCTGAAAAGTGTGTTGTTACACAACGGCAATGTCAATCCTTCAATACCAATTGGCTATGCAGTACACATGAAAAATCTATGGAAATATGGAAGTTTTGTTGAAACACATACAGTACAGGAACTACAACTGGAACATCTATGGTGATCTGAAAGTAGTGGCACTGCTACTAGGTATGCAGCTCGAATACACCAAGTACTGTTGTTTCATTTGTGAATGGGACAGTCATGCTAAAGGGTCTCATTAATTAAAAAAGACTGGCTACTCCATAAGCAGTTGGTTCCAGGGCAGAAAAGTGTGGCACATAAACCACTTGTAGACCCAACAAAGATATTTTTGCCTCCCCTTTACATAAAACTTGGACTGACGAAAAATTTTGTGAAAGCGATGAACAAAAAAAGTGAAGGATTTTGATATTTGAGACAGATGTTTCCCAGAATAACTGATGTCAAGATTCAGGAAGACATTTTTGTTGGTCCACAAATCAAACAGGTCATCAATGACAGGCAGTTTGAAGAACTTCTAGTAGGGCTGGAGAAAATCGCACGGCAGGCATTCAAGGATGTTGTTGAAAATTTTCTTGGCAACTACAGAACACCAAACTATGTGCAGCTGGTTGACAACATGCTTCAGGTATACAAAACCATGAAGTGCAACATGTCACTAAAGATTAATTTTCTGCATTTGCATTTAGACTTGTTCCCTGCAAATCTTGGTGCAGTTGGTGACGAGTATGGTGAAAGGTTTCAGCAGGACATTGCGATCATGGAAAAACGGTATCAGGGCAACTGGAATCCATCAATGCTGGCTGATTATTGTTGGACACTTAAATGAGATGCCTCAGACACTGAGTACAAATGAAAATCATCAACAAAACATTTTTAGCTCAGTTGAACTATTGCAAAGCGTCAGCACCATTATGCAATCAAACACATTACATTCAATAGAAGTCAATTTCTTGTTTCTCCAAATTCCTACGTGATACAAGTAGTCTGAAATTATATTTGTGTTCAGCTTCAAGCAGTCTAGCATAATCTAAAAAACTTTCTGAGGAAGCAACACTTTTGAAAAAATGTGTTGTCCAGTGAAAATTGTGAAATAATTTATCTGATGAATTTCATTTTATTTATTTTCAAAAAATATTCAAAATATTTTTTTCATTATCCACCAGCTCTAGATCTGGGGTTCCAGTTAGGGTCCATCTTTATTTAGAGCAGGGATCTCAAACTCAATTGCTGTGGCGGGCCGCATTTACATTGAGTGGAGTTCAGGGGGGCCGCACGTGACACACACTACTCTACTGTACCTTTCATGCTCTACTCTCCGCCGAAAAAATCTCCACGCAGGGTAAAATTCGGCAGCACAGTAGGAGAGAGAGGCTCTCACAGGGACTTGCAGGCTCCACTGTCCGCCGTCAAATCTCTCTGTGGGGCCCACATTCGGCGGCCATTTCCTTTTTAAAGCAGCACAGTAGAGCAGAGAGAGAGGCTCACACAGGGACTTGCAGACTCCACTCTCCGCCGTCAAATCTCCCTGTGGGGCCACAGTCGGCGGCCATTTCCTTTTTAAGACGGCCACAGCTTCCCGGAGCTCCGCTCAAAAAAAAATGCCAGCACAAGCCTGCAGCCGGATTCGGACTGCGGGCCGCATGACACAAGCCCGCGGGCCGCAGTTGGCCCGCGGGCCGCGAGTTTGAGACCCCTGATTTAGAGTATAGCCACCTGGGGGCACATTGAAGTGGGACACATAGCATGTGAAATTCACTCCTCTTGAGAGGGTCCGTACCATGTAAGTCCCAATCAAGCCCTCCAGATAGGAAGCTGCATCAGCAAAATACCTTTGTGTTTCAAGTTGGGCACACAAAATGGGACTCAGAATTAGGGGCTACTTTTGAAAATTTGTTTTTAAGTGATTTCACCATAGTGACAGAGTGAATCAATGGTAGGAGCAAAAAAAAAATCAGGTCTCTTGACTCCAGGACCACCGCATCTGACAGCCTTCTACAAGATTGAAGGGAATTAGCAAAGTTGTTTTTAGAAAAAAGAAATAAAAAATTGGCCTGCAAAAAATATTAGGGGATGAAGCACTAGACCAGATGGATAGGCACTTGTTTTTATAGTACATTCAGTGACATGTTACTTCCAATTTTAGACTGATTGTTTGTAAATGCACTTTAGAAACAAAATATATTTTTCCTTGATATAATTTAGCACACCGAGCAAAAAGCCAAAGAATTACACTGTATACAAGTCTATTTAATTATTTAGCACTGACTACAATAGTTTAAATATCACTGCTGTTAGATTAGGGGTTGATCTAATAGGATTTGCTCTGGACAGGTTTTTCAGCAAACAGGGCCTTAATAAACCATTGCAAACAAGGATCAAGCAGTAGGTATATCAACTTTTACTATAGGAGTAAATCCAGCTTGACTGAGAGTAACTCAATAGTAATTTAGCTACAACCACTCTTTCAGCCTGTGCACCGGCTACTATCCCTTTGCACTACCTGTGTGAGTGTTTTGAGTCCACTTATTTAATGTATATGCAGATCCTATGGTCCCATTCGACTCTAACTACATTATCCCTTCTGCATTGACCTATTCTGAGGCAACACGGAGCCCTCCATCTATAACATGTAGGGGATGTGAAGGACTTAGTGTGCAGCCAAATAATGTAGGCTTACCACAGGGCTCAAATGCAGCAGGTGGCCTTGAGCAGATCCTGTACAAATCCAGCTGTGGATTTAACCCAAATCAAGGGTACAGTCTAGAACTTCAGCCCAAATGTAGGAAAGGACCTTCAATAAAGGTGGAATAAAAATGTTCGTAAAGGAACCCACCAGGAAGGGAACCACATGAAAGCCCTTACAGCTAAGAAAGGAGAAGAAAGCATGTGCTGAACTTTCACAAACTGGCTTTCTCCCAAACAGAACAGATTGTGAATTCCTGCTGTGCATGTGCCAATTGGAGAACCAAAGCCACATTCTGTTTGCAACTTACGTGGGCTGTTAACTGACAAAACTAATGAAGAAATTAGTAAATATTGTTTTCAGGGAAAAGAAAGAATCTGAGGGAGAGGTTTGAGGAAACTAAGCATAAAGAGGAAATAACATGGCGCGCGCGGAAAGTGGTGTGAAATAGCCACCAGATTTTGTGTTGCTAATCATGCCTATATGCTGAGCTAAAAGTATACAGTAATCTAGTAATTTGGACTGAATTCTGTATTCCATTCACAGCATCTTTTGCTAATAAACATTATTTATTGTTAAAAACATTTCCATTTTTATTTTGCTTCAATCAAATCTGGATTTTCAAACTGTGAAACATATGCATTCATTTGCGTGGCAGTCTGGACCGCTCAGAGGTTCATGAATCTGACTTTATATAGCCTTCGAGATAACAAACCTGGGATGTTCAGATTAGGCCAGAGAGATCCCTGTGTTTAGATCCAGAGGTCCCAGATTCTCTCCCATTCAGAGGCATCACTTAGAAAGGTGCATTATGTGTTGATGGACTCATAGGACTGGAAAGGACCTTGAGATCATCTAGTCCAGTCCCCTGCACTTCTGGCAGGACTAAGCATTATCTAGACCATCTGTGACAGGTGTTTGTCTATCCTGCTCTTAAAAATCTCCAGTGATGGAGATACCACTGGAATAAAGCAATTTGATAAACTACATTGATAGTTAGGAAATTTTTCCTGTTGTCCAACCTAAAGCACCCTTGCTGCAATTTAAGCCCATTGCTTCTAGTCCTATCTTCAGAGATTAAAGAGAACATTTTTTCCTCCTTCTCCTTGTAACAACCTTTTATGTATTTGAAAACTGTTATCACTTCCCCTCTCAGTTCTTTATATATTGTACATTTCACGGAGCACAGGCACTAGCCACTGCTAGCGCAGTATGTTGCTAGGCAATAGACTTTTTAGAAATCAAATGACAACCAGCTTCATGGTAATTAAGTCCAGTGACTGCTGCTGGGTGCTCATTGCTGGAGATTTCAGGGGGAGAGGGAAGGTGGTGAAGCAAATAGTCTTTTGAACCAGCTGAGCAGTGCCCCTGGGGTGTGCCAGGTGTAGTGTTCCAAAGCCCAGTGCTAAATATTAGACTCGCCTTCACACGTGCTGGTCACTTGGGGAAATGCTAAATATTTTGTCAGTGAACTGCTGCTGCCCAGCAATCTCCTGACAACTGGAAGCATGAGGGGGAATGATGGACGGTAGCACAGAGAGATTCTAGTACTTGAAAACTCTACTCATCCATGAAAATAAATATATGCTGATATTTTCAAGTAGATCTAAGTATTTGTTTCTCGTATATGTCTGTGTCTATTTACAGAGAAAATATCTTCCGATGTGGTATAAAAGTCTGATCACCATGAATTTAGGATAGATATAATACTCCTGTGGTAAAGTCTCAGGTGAATTATGCAGGATGATCCCAAACAAAGGCAAATGAAACATATAATACTGCATGCAGTATAGTTGTAGCCGTGTCGGTCCCAGGATATTAGGCAGACAAGGTGGGTGAGGTAATATCTTTTATTGGACCTACTTCTGTTGGGAAATAGAGAAGTTTTTGAATCATCTAGAGTTCTTCAGATCTGGGAAAGGTACTCTGAGCATCACAGCTAAACGCAAGGTGGAACAGATTGTTTGGCATAAATTATTAGAATATATTGTAATGGACTGTTCGAAGTAGAGTGGCCTGTTAACACATCTGCAGTCACAGGACAGAAAGAAGGGGCTAGTGGGTTACATATTGTTGTAATAAGTCATAAATCCAGTGTCTCCATTAAGTCCATGATTTTCAAAGCCTAGTAGTTATGAATTTAAGCTTCCAGGCTTGCCTTTTGAAAGTGTTGTGAAGGTTTCCTTTGAGGATTGGGACTGAGAGGTCAGACATAGAGGGATCGCTTTGTGAAAGGTGTGCACTCACAGGTAATAGGGTGTTTTTGTCTTTTATCACTTTCCTGTGAGAGTTCATTTGAAAGCATGCTGATTGTCTGGTTTCACTCGTAGTTGTTATTGGGGCATTTAGTGCACAGGATGAGGTATACCACATATGATAGGCATGGGTAGGATTCAGGGATCTTGAAAGGTGCGTTCGGAGGGTGGGGATGTTGATCATTGTGGCGGTGGAGATATGTCTGCAGGTTTGGCATCTGTTCTGTCAAGTTCTGATGCTGCTCTGAGTCGGTGTGTCCTGGTCCATGAGGAGCTTGCTTCTGATGATGAGCTCAGAGAGGTTGGGGGGTTGTTTGCAGGCCAGAAGTGGGGGTTCAGGAAAGATTTCTTTCAGGATGTGGTCCCCATCAAGTATAGGTTGTAGTTGTTTGATGATACCCCATATGAGTTCCAGTGTGGGATGTTAGGTGACAATAAGGGTTGAGTGGTTGGACGGGTTTTGTTTCTATATTGAAGCAGGATCTTTCAGGGTATTTGTGTGGCCCATTCCATGATGCAATTTGCTCCTCTGGTGAAATGTCCTTGTTTGGTGAATGGAGTTTTCTGTGTGTTAAGGTGTATATCCCAGGCTTTTTCCTCAGAGCATGTTCTCTGGTATCTGTGTGTCTGGCTGTAGATAACAGATTTCTTGATATGTTTGGGGTGGTTACTGGATCTATGAAGGTAGGTGAGGTTATCCAGGGGTTTCTTGTATATGGTTATCTGTACAGTTCCATTGTTGAAGCTGATCGTTATGTTCAGGAAGTTGATGGTGTGGGAGTGTTTCAGAGAGAATTTTATGGACAGGTGGTGGAAATCTATGAGGAAGCTAAGCCGTTTGTCCAGAGGATGAAAATATCAACAATATGTCTCAGATGTATCATTGGTTTCATGGTGCATTTGTCAAGAAATTCTCCAAGGTGGACCTTGAAGAGGTTGGCATGTTGAGGAGCAGCCCTAGTCTTCATGGCTGTTCCCATAGTTTGGATAAAGTGTTTGCTGTTGAATGTAAAATTTTTATGGATGAGGATGAAATGGATGAGTTTGCTGATGTTTGGATTGGATATCTGAGGGTTATCCATTGTCTTGTAAATGTTTGATGAAAGCTGCTGTGCTGTCATTGTGAGGGCAATGACATCAATGGTGGCAAGGATGGTGCTCTTAGGACGTTGTTAATGCTTCAGAGTTTGTGCAGGAAGTCAGTTGTGTCCTGGAGGAAGCTGGCCCTTTGTTTGGTGAGTGGTTTGAAGATGGTTTCTATGAGTAGAAAGTGCCATGGCCAGATATAATGGGTCTTCCTGGTTTCCCTTGTTTGTGTATCTTGAGTTTATAGAGTTCCTCTTTGAGTTCTTCTCATTAATATAGTCCTCATGCTTGAGGACTGCAATGGCGCACCATTTGTCTGCTGGTTTGCTTGCTCCCTGGTGGGTAAATTACCTTACCCACTTTGTCTCTCTCTGTCTATAATACTGCACAAATATGTGCAACATATTTTACAGAAGAGCTAATTTAAAAATATTTTAAATAATTTTTATTGGTACTATTTTTCATATCACTCTAGCTGTAATGCCAGCCACTCTTGGTTACTGTGTGGTACAGGCCTTAAAGGAAGAGAAAAAATAACTAATGTAATTTTAGAAACCTCTATTTATCATACATAATAGTATTACAATTTCAAGTTCTAAAAGCTCAGAACCTGTGAGGGCTAAAAGTGAGTGGTGTTGTATGTGCCAGTGGGAAGTTGGCAATCTCCTCTTTCCAATAATATAAAACCAGTCCTAAATGTACAGAGTCACAGGAAACCTATCTCACCCGTTTGTCGGCCAGGAGGTTGATGGGTTTCCCTCAACCTCCTGACTGACAAAGCACTGGAAAGGCTGAAGTCTTAATGAATGCTCGAATGGAACTCTACACCACACACAAGGAAAAGAGTCACACGATATTGGAATTGAAACTGGTCACTGATCTGGCATGGAATATTGTCCATCCAGGCCAGTGTTACTTTGGAGGGAAATTTTGCATTTGGGAGGAAAAGAGGGAAAGTAACTTTTCTGTGGCTGGGTGTTTTATAAAAATTGGCAGCTGTCTGATGCAGCTCAGAGGTTTGCATGGCCACAATATCCACAGATGCAATAGGGCTGTGTGGGTACAATATTCCCAGTACATTTTCTGGGACTTTTCCTTTCGTTTGTGTCAGACATTGCTGTGCTGTGCTTTCCTCAGCAGGTGGCAAGCTTCCCAAGCTGTAGCTGGGCTGGTTTTCTTTGCAGAACATCCGTCCCCTGTTAAGAGTGCAAGCCCAAGAACTCAACGTGGACTAGCACTTACAAATTGTTTGTCTTTTCCTTAGAAAAAGAACCATTATTGCCCCTCATTCCATCACTTTGTTTTCTGTGCTGCCATATAAAAAGAGCACGTTTTATATAACTGCAAACTCGACTTGTTTGCTTTTTTCCATGTTGTGGTCTTTGAGGCTGTTAAGAAAATGACAGAGAATATTTTGTTTTTACTAATAAGCCACTGGGCCCTGATTCCTGAAACTCTGCCCTTCTTTGTGATAATACAGAATAATTCCATAATTAAAACATAAACTAAGAAAAACCTGTGTTTTTTTCTATATAAAATTTGCCTCTAGATTATTATTTCTTTATTATTGTTTGTTAAGTGCTGACAGTATTCTTGACACTATCAAACCACTGAAAACCAGTCTTTAAGATGCAGCCTAAAGGCTCGATCCTGCAATCACCCTCTCATGAATAAAATAACTCATGCGCCTAAGTGTTTGCAGAATCAAGCCCAAGCAGAGAAGCAACGTAACCGTCAGAGCAATGTAGAGAAAAGTTGTCTTGGGATTTTTTGTTTTTGCTTTCCTGAGGGGATGAGAGCATTTTTATTAAATTGAGTTAACGTTTATTGGTTTCACAGAAAAATTAAAGTTCCAGCTTCAGGGGATGTAGTAGGATGATAAGAATATAACCAGATTTTCTGGAATTGTTTTTTGTAACACAATATAAGACACTAACCTTATTTTATATAGCATTTTTTATACATGCTGGATCCTGAAATACTTCTCACAGTTAAAAAATAACATGAGGAGGGGGAAATAAAGAGACAGAGTCAAAGGGTAAGAGAGAGATTTTCAGATGAGAGCTGAAAGGGAGTGGTGAGCTACAGAAGTGGGGCGGAAAGCTCAGCTGCTGTTAAAGTTGTTGCAGCTGTTAGGCTTAATTTTGAATTTATTTAATTATAGACAAAGGACAAAGCCTCTCTAGGGCAGTATAAATAAACCCTGGGAGGGAACATTGCTGGGTGTGTTACTTGCTAGTTTGGCATAAGCAGTCCAAGAGAGAAAGTTCTGAGAGAAAGTTTGCTTCTAAGGCAGCATGGTCTATAAGTTAGAACAGTTTCCCAGCCGGGGTGCCATCAGGCCCGAGCAAGTGTGCCACGAAATTTTTTGAAAAACTACTTGAAGAGTTCTGGATTGGCTCATGAATATTCATGAGTTCATTTGGAGGCTATATGGTGGTGTGCCTCAAAATAATTAAACGCATGAAGGTGTGCCACGGCAGAGAAAAGGTTGGGAACCACTGGGTTAGAACAGCGATTGGGAATTACAATTCAAGGGTTCTATTTCGGATGTGCTGCATGTCCATAGGTAAGTCATTAATCATTCCGTGCCTCAGTTTACCAGTATTGCCAATCTTTAGAGTCAAAAACCATGAGTCCTTAAGTCCATGAGGCATGGGGGTATGGATATCTGCCTCCCCCTCTTCCCCACTTGTATGTGATAATCTCAGGTTCTAAATTCAACCTTAAATATACATGCAAAATTCAAACCTCTGCATGAGCTGTTCAGAGGGGAACTCTCCTTACTTATCCTAACCAGGACGGAAGTTGTTTTATCCCTTTCCATCTCCCTCCCTTATCACTGCCCAATCTCTCTCCCTTGCCTAGCTCCTTCTCCACTCACATCCCATGATCCCCAAAAGTCATTTGTCCCCACCCTGCCTCCTCTGATCATCTGTCCCCCTATTTTCCTTCCTTTTCCCTACCCAGTATGCTATCCTTATAGTCTCCCTCTGCCATTCCCTATTTAGCTGTCCTACCTGTCTTCTCCTGAACCTCTTCAGCTTCTTTCCTACTCCACACATTACCCTACAATCCCTGCTCTTTATAGTCCTGTGATGCTGGCAGACCAGCCAACGTGTATATGACCCATAGCAACTTAACAGGAGACATTCCAATTGTAATCAATACAATGTACTTGTATGTGAATTTCCAACAGATGGTCTAGACTAGCGATCATTAACGCATTCATTTGTAGTAACAGAAATCAAGGGTAGATGCTAAGTGCATTTGTCTGTGTTTACCTATATCTTGTTAGAAGTTTAAGTTTAATTAGCTTGTAGATGCTAATTCCCTTTCATGTCTTAATTTCTTGAATTATGTATGCAACTGGGGCCAGTTAACCAGATCAAAGATTTAAGATCCTGCAGGAAACTAATAATATTATCTGCATTATCCTTGGTTTAATTACCTCTGTTATAATAAATGGCCTGTGGTTGTCTTAGAGTGTAACTGGATTACCTGTGTAGGCATAGTAAATAGGATGTTCACTTCTAAGTGATGAAACTGCATCTGTTCAATATAGATGAGACATCAGTCATAGGCTGTGCTCAAAACACTTAACAACCTGCTTCAGCTATAAAAGAGAAGCCTTGGCCCTGATCCTGCCATCTCTAGTCTGCTTAAACTTTGAACAGGGAAAGTGTAAGCCGTAAGATGGGGATCTTCAGAATAATTATTTGGAATACCCTGGGAAATGCATAGAAAGATTTGAACAGACTTTACATCCAAGCTGCCTTGGAATTCTGACCTGCCTCACGATGATCCCAGAGAGACTTTTACAAGCCAGGCATTGCTGTTGTTCTGAACTATGAACAGTGAAAGTCACTTGTATGTATATTGATCTTTTAACCATTTATAACTCTGTTCATTCTTTTCCCTTCCAATAATAAATCCTAGATTTAAGTTATTAAGGATTGGCTGAAAGCGTGTAGTTGGGTGAGGTCTGAAATATTCATTGACCTGGTGGGTAATATGTCTGATCCTTTGGCATTGGTGGAACTTTAAATATGATGAATAAACCGGTTCCTATATTAGACTTGGTTGTCTAGATGGGAGCCAAGGGCTAGAATGCCTAAAGGGGACTGTGTTTGGCTTCTTCTTAACCAGTGTCGTACTGCAGAAGCACTTTTGTTACTGGCTTGGTGAATCTAATTATAGAATAAATCACCGGTTCTGGCAATTGCTTGCCCTATTTCTTGCAGTCTGCCCCAAGTGGTCCATCCCAGGCACAGTTCTTCTTAATTTCTTCCTACCCCACATGTTACCTTAACCTCTAAGACTTGCTCTCTGTGCCCAAATCCCTTGCATTCTCCTCAGACTCTTCTGACCCCACATCTCTCTGCCCCACCGCAGTCTCCTGCTCCTCTTCAGTCTTCCCTGCTATTCCCCACATTTGCCTCTCTCCTCAGTTTCCTGCTAGGATTGCCATCTCTGAGGGACAAAAAGCCAGGACATCTGGAATGATCGTCAGCCCATAAAATTAGACAGCGGGTAGTATGTACTGAGCACCTTTACAGATTTCCTGGGACAGCTACCTCCAAAATGAGACAGCTGGCAGTATGTATTAAGCCAGGGACCATGGAACGCCTTTCTGGTTGGGAGGAGTCAAACAAACCAACAAATCCCCACCCCTCCCTGGTGCCCACTGCCGATTTCTTACTTTACGTTTACACTTAATGTCATTCTTTCTTATAGACATTCTTCTCATAATACATATAGCGCATTAAAGAATTAATCCATTTTAAAAATATATAATTTAAAGAAGTAAATTGGCAGCCTCTGCGTTTGCACACTGCTCTCTGCCAAGCAGCTGGGGGTTGAAAGGATAGTCCTGGACCTGAGGAAAGAAGTCCTCTTGGAGAAGCAGGAAGGAAATGAACTGAGCTTTTCAAGGCGCGAGGTGGGTGAAGCTACCCACCCTCACGCATCGCCTCCCCCAGAGTTCTTGGATCCTTGTAAACAGGGGAGTTTTGGAAGGAGCAAAAGGCTGGGGCAGAGTGGGGCATGGCTCTGTAATAGGCAGTGAATTGACCTGGCTTTTGCTGCTGACATTCACAGGAGCTGCACCCTATGGGCCAGATTCTTTGGAAGCTCCCTTGAAAATCTTCCACGCCTAATGTCTATCGCTGTGGGCCAGTCGCTGATCAGGAAGGTGAGGCGTGAGGGCGAGTCCCCCACCCCAGGGGCAAACCCCCTGCTTCCTCTGGCAGATCATACTTATCTGGCACATTTTCAATATAGTCTTTTAAACGCCCAGGTCTTACATCTGTCACATCTCCCCCCAAGAGAGTTTACATATAATCCCAGCCCCGAATAATGCATACACTTAATACAACGTCTTCCAAGGATATTTCAGGAAACTACCTTATCTGACACGGGGGTGGGTGCGATGTTGTGGAGAAGCAAGAAAGGTGGCACAGCAAATACGTGACTGAAGGATGAGGACGTTGGCAACTCAAAGGGAAGGAGAGTGGGTAGCTGTAGGGACTGGGGCATGGGTGATCATGCCTAGTGGCTAGAGTCAGGAGCCTGGAGCTGCAACTGGGGTCAATGTCAGGTGTCAAGCCAAAGGTCAAACCCAGTGGAAGATGCCAGCCAGTGATTGAAGCCAGTCTTATTAGGGCATAGGAGCAGGGACCTGGAACAAGGCAGAAAAGCAGGAACTGGGAACAGACGGGTCTGGGATAAGGAGGACAGGAGGAACTGGCAGGAAGACGGTGCTCAGGAGTCAGGCAAGTAGGCTGGTCTGTATTATCAGCCATCTGAGGATTCCTCTATTTTCTTGGACAAATTTCTGTGCCCGTCTGGTTTAAGTAGAGCTTTACAGCCAATTGGCAGGGCTGGACACCTGCCTGGGGTCCCCTTCAATAGCTATTCAGGTGAGCTGTGGTCTGAGCACCGCCTGGGGCCGAATGGGCCCAGATCCAAGGCCTCCCGTTAGCATGCGTTAGTGATACAGTGTGAGTGAGAGTGTGAGAGGAGAGAGATGGAAATGAGTGGACACTGAAGGGGGAGAGAGGGCCCACTTATATATTTGCGTGGCAGTTCATCCAAATACCATTTCACAAGCGTGAACATTCAACTGCAAGTGCTTGCATCTTGGTTCTTTTCCTTTGTTCATCACTCACTCCTGGTGCTGCTACCTCTGACAGATTTTGCAAGCTCAGATGGATTTCGATGTACACCTGCAGATGCTATTGTTCCCCAAATCACTATAGTCTCACTTAACACTCCTGTGATGTATAGTGAGCTGCTGAATGTTGCTCTATCTCGTCCATTTCACTCATATTCTTCCACATTATGCTGCAAAGTTGGTGCTGAAACTATTCAACTTCAGTATGAGTTACAGCTTGACCATTTGAGTTCAGTGTCGTTGTCTTAAATTTGTGTCAGTAACTGCACCAAATTGAGGCATTCTGTATGATATGAAAGGATTATCTGTATCTAGTTGGGTCGGCCTCTGCGCGGTGGGAGTCATATTTGTTTATGCCAGTGAATCATAAAGGTTACTATTGTATATGCTTGTCCACTCCAAATGTATCAATTTATAATGATAAGTTACTATGTATAACACATGAAAGGAGCCTCTCCCTCTTTGGCAGAGTGAGAGTGTTTTAACTGAAAGGGGTCTTTCCCTTTGTAAGAAGTTTGTCTTTCCCTTTGTAAGAAGTTTCTATCTGCTAATGAAGCCCTAAAAAGATAAGAAAGGAACATGCAGGGTCTGGGATGGGAGCCCTGGCCAGGTTCCCGTCACAGCCACTTGCATGAATACCAGATATCCATCAAGGTGATCTGCACACAGTCACGTATACTTGTTTGTTCCACTCTATAAAAGCTGGACCCACTTGTAGCGAATTTGGAGACCTCACCTAGGGGTGGACGCACCGCATAGGACTTCCCAATTGCCGGGACAGGCTCTCCAAATCCTCGCTGCAACAGGGGCTCCCCAGCGACTGTGGAACTGGATGATGGTAAAGTATTATTAGGGCAATTGGTGATGTATCTTTCTTAATCACTATAGTTGATTTTATGTAGTAATGATCAGGTGCATTACTTTACTTATTCTTTCTATTGCTTGAAATTATAGTATAATAAGTTTATTCTGTTATGTATATATATCATTTCATTTTCTGTAATATTTAGAAAGAGATAGTAGAGCAACCTTGTTCTTTCTACTGGTGTCTGTGTCCTTTCTATCAACCCCTTCAATTAGCAGAACACTGTATTAGCCCTGTGCAGTGTGGAATCTCTCAGTGTTGCATGGGAACTCAAATAAACCACATTGGCTTGCAAATGCAAACCCTAGTTTTTGGCTGAGATTAAAGAAAGTTTGAGTTGAACAAATGGCTGGTTACATACAGTCCAGTTGGATCTCTCCCTACAAATCTTTGGGGGTTTATAAAGACCATCAGGCTTAACCTGGACAGAACAAAAATGGGAAACAGGAAATTGCAGTAGTAGCACAGTGGGAATTTTTATGGTCTTTGAGTCCATCAACGTGCAATATGAAACATGTCTGGAAAGAATCCCTTGTAATCCTCACAGAGAATATCTCTGAACATTTCTTTTTAAATTTGGTATGTGCATATTTTTCCAGAACAGGTGGTGAGGCTAAATTTATTTGGTGCATTTGACACACTTGGATCATAGTGTTACAAGAATTCGAAGACCATAATAAGCTGTTTTGTGTTTGCTGTGTATCAAGGCCAACTGTTCTGAATTTTTTTCTCTTTTTGGTTTTTCTTAATATGATAGACAAAATGGAAAATATCTGCCTACAGCTGCAGTCAAAATAAAGTCAGTAATGATTTTTATTACCCTTAATATTTTGCTGTTCTAATGTAGCCACCTGTTCTTCTGCCTGAATGTTAATAAGGCTAGAAACAGATCCCATTAAATCAATGAAGAAAAAATCACTTTAATAACATAAATCATGATGAACTGAGATATACATGAACTGACGTTCAAGCTGAATAGAGCAACTCTATATAGCACTTGTACCACTCATTCCTTCATTTGTGTCTTTATACAATGACAGGCCTGAGGCTCTGCTGCGTTTACTTTGGTGTAACTTCACTGAAGTAAATGGACTTGCATCACCATAAACCCATGTAATGGAGAATAGGGCTTCATGGCTTATTTAATAATTTCTTTACACTATTTACTCAGGCCTGGTCTACGCTGTGGATGGATATCAATGGAATGTGGCTTCTGTTGACCACATAATGTATGCGTCTCCACTGGTAGGTCTGTTCCACCGACCTAAATTGCAGGAAAGTTTGACTTAATAAAACTACCTGTGCAAGAGGCGTAGTGCTGAAGTCAAATTGCATGGGTCAAATAGCGGCAGTGTAGGCGGATCGTTGCATAAATCAATATAATTGGCCTCCAGGAGTTATCCCACAATGTTCTGCTTGTGACCGCTCTGAACATTTGCACTCAGCTGCAGCATGGCCATGTGCACAGGAAACAGCCCTTCCCCTGAAGCCTCAGGAAATTTTTTAATTCCCATTTCCTGTTTGGTCAGCGTGTAGAGAGTTTTGTAGCTGAACTGCTCATGGGGACTGCACGCCCCAAACGCGTTCCAGCATGGAGTTAACCTGATGTCTTGAAAGAGTGTTCTGATTCAGCTCAAAGCCAGCACAAGAAATCTATGAGAAGACATTGCATGGTACGGTGGAGAAGAGCACAAAGGGATGTGCAGCAATACCACGTTAAAATCGAAGAGCTGAGGCAGGCATATCAGGAACCTAGGGAGGCGAACAGTCGTTCTGGCTTGTCACCAAAGACATGCAACTTTTATGAGCAGCTGCAGGCAATTCTTATGGGTAACCCCACACCTGTGCCACCATACAGCATTGATGCCTCGGTGGAATCCGAGTCCAGAATTAATGAGGAAGAGGATGAGGATGAGAAGGATGAGGATGAGAACAGGGGGCAGGCGAGCAGGGTATCCATTCTCCCTGAGAGCCAGGACCTGTTTGTTACCTCAGAGCAGCCCAGCCAGATGCAGGACTGTGTGACGGATGCCGGAGAAGGCACATCTGGTGAGTATGTATAACAACTTGCATTTCTGTGGTTATAGCCCCAGTCCAGCTTCTGATTTCTGCGAAAAAAGGAGTCTGTGTGTTTGTGGGGATGGGCTCCCTGGATGTTGGCCCTCTTAAGCAGAGGGGCACACCCGGAACAGACTATTTATGTGCACAGGAAAGCTCCTAGAATCCTCCATGGATATCGCCCTGAAACATTCACGTAGGTACTCTGCAATCCTTTGAAGAAGGTTTCTGGGGAGGGCAGCTTTATTTCTTCTGCCATGGTAGGATACTTTTCCCCACCACTCTGCTATTAAATGAGCAGGAATCCTTGCATAACACAGCATCTTCCCTTTCCATATGTATTATCCTCAGGAGACTGATATTACACATGGTTACCCTGGGAAGATGGCTCAAGTTTACAGTACCAACCACTATAGTCACTGTGTATTATTCCCCTACTATGAATGGGGTACTGGACCCCAACACAGGCAATTCCTAGCCATGATATTGTTGTCATGGCTGCTAGGGGTCTGGAAAGGGTGCCCCTATGTTTCTCCAGTGACACTTCACCCACATCCTCCTCCAAAACCTTTGGACCACCTCCCCCGAAACCAGTGTTTGGGATGGTAAAGGGGAACCTAATGATCCTGCTCCTTAAATATGTGTGGATTGGGGAATTAGGTACTACAGAGACTTCCCTATAATGGATGCAAGGGCCCCTTACTTGCTATGGCTGGAACACCACTCCGACCCATGCAATAGGTACAGATTGGTATGCAGGTCTGGCTTTGCCTTGTGAGTATGAAGGGGAGATATTTTTACATTATAACATTGTTTTTCATCCATGGGACCAGCTAATAATGGAAACTTTGGAATATGTCCATGGGACCAGCTAATAATGGAAACTTTTGCTTGTCTTACAGTGGACGTCACCCCACTTACAGCTCGGCCATCAACTCAGTTTCTACTCCTACAAAGCGCCTTTCCCAGATTAGTAGACGAAAAAAGAAAACTCAGGATGACATGTTCAATGAACTAATGAACACCTCCATGGCTGCTGGCACAGAGCTCAGAGCCTGGAAGATGTCACTGTCAGAAAAACTGAACATGGACATGGGAAACAGAAAATCAGCCCAGGAGCAGGAGCATGCAACGCAAGAGGTGTTGTGTACTGTGAGGGATCAGTCTGACATACTGAGGTGCACTGGAACGCCAGGAAACGCAGCGGGAGGACAGACTCCCTCAGCAGGCTCTGCAAAATGCTCAGATAACAAGCAGTTTCCCAGCCTTCAAACCCAAGCACGCTAGGAGGAGGTTGAGCAGCGTGCAGTATAAGCTCCTCTCCATGCTGGTGGAGGGGAGCAGAAAGAGGTGCTAGCCCCTTTAAGAAAGGGAAAGTGGGTGCTTTGCTGTTCACACAGTCACACTTTGCTTTGGATCCCCTAACAGCTTTGTGAGAATGTTAAATTATCTTTCTCCCTCCCCCCCATTGTAACCAATAAAACTTTACTGCTTTTAAAAACATTTCTCTTTATTCATGGACAGCTAGGGTATTGCCGGTGGGGAAAGGAGAGGGGGCCGATGGTGCGAGGCTGAGGGATGAGAATGGAAGGCACAGCACTGACAGAGACGTACATTACTGTAGTTCATTCCAAAAATGGATTTTCAATGCTTACCTGAGGTGTAGCGGTCCATGGTTGGCTTTTAGCCTACCACTGGAATTTGGCTGCTCAAAATTAGCAGACAGCCTATAAGCCTCCACGATCCAATCCTGGGGGAACTTTTTCCCCTTTGTTTCACAAACATTAAGGAGCACACAGCAGGCAGAAATAACAGTTGGGATGTTCACTGAGGTCTAACCTAGTGAGCAAACTGCACCATATTACCTATAAGCAGCCAAATTCACATTCCACCACCATTCTGCATCTGCTGAACCTATTATTGAAACGTTCCTTGCTGTCCGGGTGCCCAGTGTAGGGCTTCATTAGCCAGGGGAGCCAGAGGTAGGCAGGGTCCTCCAGGATCACTATTGGCATTTCAGCATCGCCAATATTTATTTTTTGGTCAGGGAGGAAAATGCCCACCTGCATCTTTTTGAACAGACCTGAGTTCCTAAAGATGCACGCGTCATGCACCTTTCCAGACCATCCCACATTGATATCGATGAAGCGCCTCTGTGATCTATAAGGGCCTGGAACACCATTGAAAGTATCCCTTTCAGTTTATGTACTCTGTGGCAAGGTGGTCTGGTGCTAAGATACGGATATGTGTGCCATCTATCGTGGGATTGAGTGGGTCTCCACAGCCTGCTCAGTCGATCCCGTTGCATCGATCCATGCAGCCTCAACAGTGTAGACATACCCCCAGTCTTGCTTGGCCCTGGCGTCCATCCCTTAAAATGTCCAGTTGTGTCGTTATTGTTTCTTGGCATAGTTTGTTTGTGGAATGTCCCTGCAGATGTCTATGGCGAACTTATAGCCTCATTGCTTGCAAAAATAAGATAAGCGTCTCTTTTATGATAAGCGTATATTTTGTGTGCATAGACTCTTATCTTGTATTTTTATAAGTAATGCTAGTTGGGTTATGTTGAAATTGTATTTGATATATTTCATTGTATTAGGACTCACCCTGCCAGAGATGTATCTGTAGGATCTATGATAGGCTCAAGTAAATATAGAAAAACAGTTTCCTCCTGGGTGTTGCTCCACATTTAGCCCTTGATGTTTGTATAAACTGAAAAGGAAAAGTGAAGCAATGATTTAATGAAAGAACTTTATCAGTTGGTTGGATCTGAGATCTGAAGTACAGAACTGTAGGGTTTATTAAGTAATGATCTGCCTAGGACTATTCATAGTTAGTTGTGTCCACTTCCAAACAAAGGTCTAATACTAAATGTCAATTCCAAAGCCATTAGATGGCACAATATAAATAACTAGCAAGAATAGATTAGATTGCAGCCAAGCAAATAAAAACCTTTTACGGTGATTGACTAAGAACCACCTAGATCTGACATTTGTTTTTTTGTCAAGAAAACATGGTTGTTGAAATATTGAGCAGGAGCTTGGGGATGTGTTGGGGACACATTCACATATGTAACCAGGTGCATTCTTCCTGACATGCAGTATGAGGTGGACCTAACAGAATGGAGTGAAAAGGAAGAATATAGAGAGGGCAGCTCATTAATTTCTTCTGCAATTTTACAAAGGAAGGAACCCAATTCTCATTTTCAGCCTTAAATTGGACTTTCCAGGTCAAGTCGAGGCATTCAGGATTTTTATGGGCAGGTCAGCATGCAGAAAGTAATTAAATAATTAAAGGTCACTTGTCTGGCCAGGCTTTAATTGTCCAAGAGTGCTTGCCCTCACTTGTATGCATGGTGCACATTACACTGGAGCATCATCACAACCGTTGCAAGTTCTTCCTGTCCCAGCCAAAATGGAAAATATCTGCTCCTTATATGCTAAGTCCTTAAGGTTAACCATGGTTGCCCTGAATGGGCAGCCTACATGTAGTACCATGCATGTTTTAACTAGACTTGTGTGAAATTCAGTGGTTCCACTTCACAAAAGGAAACATTTTTACAAATTTACTTCAAAGCATGGGGATTTGCAACCCAGGTTTCATCTAATTTTCAAACCCAGAAACTCAAAGTGAAACTCAGTTGAAGTCACTGGGTTTTGCCTAAATTCAATGCAGAACCATAAATAGTCCCAGATCCTCTTGAACCTGGGTTTGATTGAGACTTTCAGAGAACCTGTCTGGAGTTTATAACTGTGACGCTGGCTGGATTAGGGGGACAATTTATGATATTATTTAACATCAATATGTCAAAATTATAATAACTCATATGAGATATGCCATGTTGGGTACCATTAGAAAGGTTATAATTTGCTAAGTATGATGATATTGTTTTTGTGTACGTGTCACGTTTGCATTGGACGTTAAGGATATGTTTGACGTATCTGTAGCTAAACTTGTGCTGTGCTTCTGGGCGACTCCCCAGACAGAATGGCAGCAGCAATAAACTGCTTAATGGCCCATTAAGGAAACTCACAAGTACAATGGGCCGGGGGAAAGAAGCTAGGGCTACACCTTATGAGTCTCCAGGATTTACTCATGTGACCCTGGACTCCATCTTTGTTCTGTAAATTTCCACAAGCAACATAGCAAAAAACAAGGGACATAAAAAGCAGCTGCACTACATCCATTTTGGCTTCAGTCATCAGTCTTCAGTGAGTCTTTTTTCAGCCTTCACCTATCTCTGGATCAGAACTCATTTATAACTGAAGCTGTGAAACAAAGGACTGAGACCCATCCAGATACTGGATGTAAACCAGAAGGACTATTCAAGCCTGCAAACTCCACAAGTCTACTGGAAACCTGATTTATATGGACTTTTAAATAATTTGTATGTATATGATTCCTTTAATTATTTAACATTTCTCTTATTTGTTTCTTTCTTTTTATAATAAATCTTTAATTTTAGTTACTAAAGAATTGGCTGGCAGTGTGGTATTTTGGGTAAGATCCAAACTTAGAATGATCTGGTACTGTGGCTGGCCTTTTGGGGTCAGGAGAACCGTTTTGATAAAAAGCATAGGATTATAAATAACTTATCTCTTTACTGGGCCTAGTGGCTGATTGGGAGCCAGAGACTGAAATGCAATAAAGGGAGGTGTGTGTGTGTTTGTGTGTGTGTGTGTATTAGCTTCTTGATAACCAGTGTGGGGAATCAGAAGCATTTTTGTGATTGGTTGGGAAGTCTGACTTCAGTGTCACCCACCAGTGCTGAGAGAATCTGCTCTCCTTTTTACAGCCTGCCCTGCCCTTGGCATTTTCAGGTCATGGACGGGCCACAATGACTCAACATATAACACAATAACACAAACATGCCAAGTTTCACTTGGTTTCATGAAGTGTAATAAAAGTTCCACAAAGCTTTGGTCTGAACACTGAAATTCCAGTGGCATGCAAACAATATGATTGCCCATAAAAGTCTGTCTGCTAGGTTCAGGCAAAGTTTCGGTAACTTCCTGTGATGTTTAACTCATTACTTCTTCCAGATGGTATATGTAAACATGACAGGAACAGCAAATAAAGTATGAAAACTAATGAAAAGAAGGGGGGGATGCATTCTGATTTGTATGAAAAATGGAGAAAGGGTCAAATGAAATGGTGCACAGCTCAGTCCATCCCAGGACAACATTAATGTATTAACCTAATTTCTGCTTTCATAACTGCACTTTAATTGACTTCAGTGGAGTTACACTAGGGATGACTTTGGCTCATCATGATTTCTTTTTTTAAATCCTCTTCATTGCTCTGGTATGTTTGTAGAATAGTAGCAGTGGTGCTTCGGCCCTTGACAATAAATATAATATAATAAATATAATAAATTAATACCCCCTTTTTAAAGACAAATTTGGGTCCATTGACTGTGCTACTTGAGGCTGAAAATGTTACCTCTTTCCTAGTTTACAGATTGTGTCTTCTCACATGCCTGTTCAATGCTTATTACAATGTGGCCCAATTGCTTATTTGCTCCATGATATAAATAAATAATTGACTGGTACACCTGTTCAAGTACAGAATTTCAAATCAAGCAGTTTCACCATTCTCTGAAGTCAGAATCCTCTTCCATAAACCATCATCTCTACCACTGACAAGTCGCTAAGATTGATCTTTTTCTTTCTCCATTCAGGCTTGGTATTGGAAAGATTTGTGAGAAAATAACCTTTGTTGTTCATATCTGCAGTTGGCTTCTCAGGAGTCCTGAAGTCATTCTCAATTCTAATAGACCTTCCTTCGCATAAATCATTGTTCTCCACATGAACAATGAGTGGATTTTCCCATATCTTCTGGCCACATCTCTGTTCCTGGCACTTGGGAGGCAGAAACCCCTTGTCATGCTGACTAGATTGAGGGGGCCTTGAGGTGTATTCAGGAACTTTGATTTCTCCCTTCTACACCAATCTCGCATTGGGGGTATCACACTGGCTGGATTGGTGGGGGGCATTTATTATATTGTTTGACATCAGTATGTCAAAATCATAATAATCCATGTGAGCTACGCTATGTCAGGTACTATTAGAAAGGCTGTAATGGGCTAAGTAAGATGATGATGTTTATGGTCCTGTGTTATATGTGTAAAGGAAGTTATGGATACGTTTGATATTTCAGTATTTCAAGTTGGGCTGTTTCTAGGCCATGCCTCAGACAGGATGGCTGCAGAACAATAGCCTGCCCTTAATGTCCCATTAAGACATTCCCAGGTGCAGGGAGCCCAGGGGGAGTAGCCAGAGATATACCTGATGAGTCACCAGGTCTGGACATGTGACTCTGGACTCCATTTTGGTTCCTGTAAAATTCCACAAGCAGCATGGCAAGGGCCAGAGGACATACAAGGCTGGGGCACGGGGATCCATCTTGTCTACAGTTCAGCTTTCAGCTACCTATCTACCTCTGGATCAATCCATCTGCATCTGAACTGAAGCTGTGAAACAAAGGACTGAGACCCATCCAGGTACTGGATGTACACCAGAGGGACTATACAAGCCTGCAAACTCCACAATTCTTCTAGAAACCTGATGTATGTGGACTTTCAAATCATTTGTATGTACCTGATTGCTTTAATCCAATAACATTTCTCTTATTATTTGTTTGTTTCTTTTTATAATAAACCTTTAGTTTTAGTTGCCAAAGGATTGGCTGGCAGCGTGGTATTTTGGGTAAAATTCAAACTTATATTGATCTGGTACTGTGGCTGATTCTTTGGGATCAGACGGGACCTTTTTAGTAAAGAGCATAGAGTTTAAATAACTGGTCTCTTTACTGGACCTAGTGGCAGATAGGGAGCCAGAGGCTGAAATGCAATAAAGGGGGCTAGGTGTATTTGTATAGTGGCTTAACCAGTGTGGGGAATCAGAAGCACTGTTTGTGACTGGTTGGGAAGTCTGACTTCAGTGCCACCCATAAGCACTGGGAGAATCTGTTCTCCTTTTACAGCCTGCCCTGACCTTGGCATTATCAGGTGGCTACTCTGGGCATGAACGGGTCATACTCCTCTCTTGTTCTCTTTTGATGTGCACACTTTTGTTAGTGTTAAATTACACATCAACACAACATGCCAGTTCTTCTCTGTTCCCCTTGCTAACTTATCTTGTAATCATTGCCTGCTCTGTTTGATCGTCCAGTGGCCCTTTGTGTTGCTAAAAGTGAATGAGTTTGTACAAATTATGAATCTGCTCCTGCTTGCATTGAAATTGATGAGCAAAATAATTATTGACTTCAATGGAAGGAGGATTAGGTACTATTTCCCTTCACGGTATTGTCCAGCTCCTTGGCATGCATGCCTTTGCTGTCCAGAGCAACATGTGCATTAGAGATGTAAAAGTCCCATTATATTATTTGGTCCATCTTGCTTGCAAGTATAGGATTGTTCCTGCAACACATTCGTCAGTGCTCTTCATTTTTAATTTTAGAATATTCAACTGGAGTTCATATATGACTTTGCTGTGTTCCTTGCCATGCACATCCTGCCTGTGATGCTGGTAGTAAACCAAGTGCCAGCTCTGGCCAAGGCCGTAGGCATTAGCTAAGACCTGATAAACTCATGGTCGGAAACCAAATCAGCTCACCTGTGATTTTGTTCAAACTTGGTATTAGCCTTATAAAAATTTAGTGTTTAGGCTCTAAAGTGCTGAAGTGCTTGGAAAGTCCTGCATGCATGAGATTATTATCTCACATGTAATGCTTGTATTCATGCTATAGGAGATACGTAAGTTTTGCTTTAGGACTTTGAAACTGTTTGCACTAAGCTTGTGAACCCAGACTTGGAAATCATCTCTCTACCCTCCCCCTTCAAACAATCCAGGAGAGCCATCAAAAAATAAGTGGACCATCATAAGACAAAAGCTTTGTTAATTGTCCCATCCACCCATGGAGAAATATGTGCAGAAAAATAGATTACATGAAGATTTTTTCTCTCTTTGCTTTATAAACTTTCACAGGCCGAGAGACTCTAAACTGAAGTGAGAGATCCCTGGTTTTACCCTGAAAGACATTAAGAATTGACAGATTACTACAACTCTGTCATTCTTAAAATTTAGATTACAGCTCATTTGTGTATATGTTTGCTTGCTTTAACCTGTAAATAATTCTCCTATTTCTTTTTCCTTTTTATATTTTTAGTTTGTTTATTCCAGGATTGGCTACACACATTGTCTTTGGTGTAAGATCCAGGGTACCAGTTGATCTGGGATAAGTGACTGGTCTCTTGGTACTGGAAGAAACCTTAATAATGTGTGATTTTTTTGTGTGTAAGTGACAGTTTATCACTAAGTCCAGCTTGCCTGGGTGGCAAGATAGACTGGAGAGCCTTAGGGAACTGTCTGTGACTGCATGGTAAGACATAGAGTGATCCAGAAGTTCACATTTGTTACCGGGTGGTGAAATCTAATTATAGAACATGCCAACAGTGCGGGATGTCTGCCCTGTTTTTGACAGCCTGCCCTGAGGCAGGCACTAAGTCATGAGCACTCCAGACAGCAGGATGCTGCCATATCTGTTTCTTCTTCCACAGCGTGTTGCAATTCTGACCCTACCTACCTGCCCTGATGTTTAAACTCATCAATGACCTAGTCATGTCCATCTTGTTTACTTCAACCGCCCTCTTCTCTGGTCTCCCTAGTATCTAAATCAGTCCTTTCCAGTCCATCCAAATGTGACTGTAAATTATCGTCCTGGGGCCCTCCCATTCTGATCTCCATCTTCTCTTTGAACCTTTCCAATGGCTTTCCTTTTCCACTGCATCATACTTAGTCTTGTCCTCACACTCAAAGCCCTGCATAACTCTGCTCCTTCTTACTTATCTCTGATTACAGCAGCCTTTATGTTCCCTAAATTGTGCCAACTTTGTTCCTTAGAGTATCTCTGTGCCTTTTTCATGCATGTCTGATGCATGGAAAGGTCTTCCTACTCTGCTCTGCCAAACCTCCATCCTCTCTTTGGTCAAGCAGCTCCTGAAAACTACCTCTTCTATAGCGCCCATGTTAAGCATGTCAAGATATTCACTTTCCTTAGTTTGTATATGTATTAAAATATACCAACAAAATATTAACTGAACCACCATGATGTGCACATGCCTAATGTGTAACCTCATTGTTAAGTTGTTGTAAGCTTTGTTAGTCCTTGCAGTTTGTCACTATCACTTCAGTGTCTTAGGTCTATTTGGATAGCAAGCTCTTAAGCAGAGGGTCCGTGTCTTTCCTGGCCTCCTGTAAAGCAGATAGCACAATTTTGGGTGCTATGGAATAATCATTAATAAAGTGATGGGTCTTGTCTCACTTTCCATCTGAGACTATTTAACATGTCAAATAGTTAGACCTGGCAGAATTTTTAATTTTTTAAATGATGTCACCTGATAATATCAATCTTTATTTTTAAGCATTTTTAATTTGTATTGATTTAAATGTTCACAGATGTGGGAAATTGTGCGTGGAGACAATAATTATTTAACGACAATAAATGTTGAGATTCAAAAATTTCAAGTTTTATAACTGTTGAAATACAATTTGTCAACATCACATGCCAAACTAAATGAAGGAAATAATCTTAAATGAAACCTAAAGGCGTCCTCAGGCAGCATTTGTCTTCCTTTGTCTTTCTGTAAATTTTGAGGATTGTGGATGGACATTTTTTTGTTGATTTGTGTGTATATGGCAAATCGATGTTTACTGACATTTACCTATTAAAAATTTAATCCTTCCAAGCCTACTAACAGTGAGATGGAGACTCTTCTTTGGAGCTTATTTTTTTAAATTTGTTTTTAAGGAGAAGAAAGGCCTCAGAGCTTGTCTAGAGTGGGAAGAAGTTCAGAAGTCTCATTTGCAGTGCTGGACAAAAAATGATCATCACATTTTTGTGTGTTAATTAAAAAAAAAGTTAACAATTTTGAATGTTGGAAAAAGGCCATTCAGTTCTATTTATTTGCTTCATCTTTTGTTTTTTGAAATGCTTTGGCTTAATCCTGTAATTTATCTTTGCAACATGACAAGGCTTGATGAAAGTTGCTGAACACTCTTTTCTGCTCCAAGGAAATACTTAAGCATGTGTTTAATATGGTAAACATTTACTTTTCCTTTTTTAATTTCTACTTAGCAATTTAAGTACCTACATAAATATGATATTTCATTTTTTTAATCTTTCCCTTTCAATATTTTTGTGAAATCCTGGTGGGTTTTTTCTTTTTTTTAGGTGGGGGTGGGTGGAGCAGGGGCGGTCGGGGGGGAATTGACATTTCTATGTGATCTTTTGTAAAATGTAATTTTATTTTCAATAACTTAGTCACGTGTTTTATTTGCTGCTTTTTTCAAAGGATGTGTATTAAATTCATGGAATAATGTTAATTAAGTGGAAAATGGTATGTTTGCTTTGCTATATAGTATACAATTGTTGGAGTGTTAACTTGAATCAGTTTTTAACAGCAAAAAAAAAATGTGTTGGTTAAGTGCTTTGAAGCACTGAGAGTGCAGGAATGGCTCAGTCCTGTGCGGTGCTCAGCACCTTTATTTGAACCTGACTTCAATGGAAGTTGAAAACATGCAACAACTGCAGGATTGAGCCCTAATGTGTTTATTTCACATGCTTTTTACTGCATATTTCATTTTGTTGCAGTACTGACAAGTCACTTCCTTAGATGTGCGTCACCCGGTTCCAGCTGAAAATGCTTTCCTTTCTAGGGACTATTTTAAAAAACGTCCCTTGTCTCGAAACCTAGCAGAGTGGTTTGTGTGGGTCTTCAAAAGAGTTGCTCGTTGGAAAACAAACCCTAGCTTAACTCTTATATAGAACTCTGTTCTGCTGCAATTCCTGAGAACAAGGACAGTTTGCCTTTAATGTTGAAAGAAGCAATACCACAGCTGTGTTTGTAGTGGGAGTTTCCTGTCTTTTAAAGTCTGTCTTAGGAGTCCAAGAAGACTAACCGTTCCTTTGTATCTGCATTCAGTATTCTTGATTATATTAATTTATCTTAATTTCAAAAGGAAAGAGAAGAAAGGGAGATAAAGGCATCAATATACCTGCTATGAATTCTGTCCCACATTTTCAATCTTGGATAACTACACAGGCTCTGAAATACGCTTCTCTAAAAAGTGACCCTGTAAACAGCATTGTGAAAGATTCTTGTTTATTGTCTCTCAATGACTTCCAAATCAAGTTGGCATAGGTTACAAATAAAAAGGCTGGTTTTTATCTTCTAGTCTGCAAACTGATATTTAAGTAGTATCCTCTGGCTAATGTATCCTCAATGGTAACAAATTTTCTTCATTTGGGTTTTAATGAAGAAGCACATGCTGCAATAGAATGTAGCCTCTTCTCCAAGAATTTTACTGGCTGTTGTGCCAAACAAGAGCACAACAGTCTGACAATAGAGTAACAATAATAATATTTAGCTCTTTCATGTGTAGCTCTCAAAGTGCTTTACAAAAGAGGTCCCTATCACTATCCATATTCTACTGGTTGGGAAACTGACTCACAGAGAGGTTAAAGTCACTTGCCCAAGATCGTTACTAGGCTACTGACTGATACAATTTGGAATACACACTTCAATAAGAAGACATCATTTTCCCGCAGTAACTTTTCTGACCATATCTGCAGCTTGAAGTCCACCACTGCAATAGAATCCAGAAGACGTCAACATCATGCAGTGACAATAAAATGTAAGAGACAATGATTTAAGTCCAACCAGTCAAAGCTATATTGCCTTTGGGGTTTCAGTTTCTTCCTGCACCATAAAATTTAAATGCTCTATAAACCTGACTCAAGAAACAATAGGGCATTGCAGCTTCAATGAGAGTAAACACTGCTGGCATCTTACTGCTGTAGGCATCACTTAAAATAAGAAAGAAGTGGAATGCACGTCCTTCATTATCCTAGTACTCTGTTAAAAACCTTAATAACAACTTTGGGCCAGACCTTACGTTGTCATTTGCACCAGAGTGAGGTGAATGCAAAGCCACTGAAACAGAATGGCTCTATTTTACATCTACTTTGCACTAGTGTAAATACCTACACAAGGTGCTGCACAATGGGAAATCTGGCTCTTTTAACTGAAAAGTAAGAAGAATATGATTGGCTCTTAAACACAAAGGGTCAGAGTTTGCCCTGTGTTAAGGTAACTTTAGAGTACCAGAGTAGGACAAAGTGATCTTGTAGCTGCTCTAAATGGGCAACTGAGGATTCCCCTCGTACGGAGGAATCTTTGGTTTGTGTAATGTTAGTTGAACCAGCAACATACTAGTTTCTACTGTGGGCTGGGCAGGAGGAATGTGTTGGAGGCAGGGTATAACAGGACAGTCTGGGAGGTGGCCATTCCTTAGACAGGCCGCTCAGGATTGCCTAAATCATGTCAGGGCCTACTCGAATCCCAGAAGCATCCAGAATCAGGAGGAAGCATGAGTGGCGTAAAGCCATCTGGTCCCCTTCCCTTTGGGCTGCTAGTTATGCATCTTGGAGGCACAGAACGGCAGCCCACCCAGAATGTTGTGAAGTGTAAAACAGCACGTTCGCTCCCCTCTGTTCAACACCAGCAGCAAACAGGTCCCAAAGAGACAGAGTAGTGGTGACAGAAATCAAAGCCACTCAAATGGCTTTGCAGTCTAATCTGCTTCCAAGCATCCCTCTTAAACTCTATCCATTTAAACAGACTTTTTCAAAAGCATATTAGTTTCTTCTGCTTTATGTTCTTTGCATTTTTTTAAAGGCAGGTTTTATTTATTTATGTTCTAGTCAAACACCCGTGAGAATACCATGCAGGGGAGAGACATAAGCAATGCAATCTAAAGGGCAATCTGGTACATGAAAGTTATCCCCCTAGGGTTTTGCAATGTTTAATGAGCCCTCTGGAAGCAAGCTTATTGGACAATCGTCTCAGCACTTCTATTAATTGTGTGGGCCCTCAACTCACACTGAAGGCCTGATTCTCCACTACCTTGTAACTCGTGTAGTCATTTACACCTGTGAAAAGGTGTCCTCTTTGTGTCAGTTCAAGGGACACAAAGGGGCCATAGGCAAGTGACACTACTACCTCCATAGGAACCCTGGTCGCAGAGGGTGGGCTGAGGAGGGCCATGGCAGGCCAGGGTAGACCTGCATCCTGGAGAGTCAGCAGCCCTAGTGGCATTGCAAGAGCGATGCAAGTTAGGTACGAGGCTGCCCTAGCCTGTACCGAGGGCTATGACAACCCCCACATGCCCTGATTAGGGGAGGCACAAACAACCTCCCCTCTGTGCTTGCATCTGGTGCCCGCATCACTGCAGGGATGAATCTGGCCCTTCTCTGGTAAAGTTTTACACCCATTTGCCACAGAGGGGGCCTCATCCCGGATGTGCTGCATGTCTTCTGAAAGCTGCTGAGTGCCCTCAATGATCAAAGATGCAAGGCATTGGCGAGTCAGGGCCTGAGTCTGCTCATGCAGCAGGAGCCATTTAATTCAGGCTAGGCACCTTCAGAGGCTTAACGCACAGATTAGCACAATCACTGCCATGCTAGCAACTTGAGCTCTCATCTTACATCTGTTCTGGGAGCACTCTGGGTAAATGTTCAAAAGCGGCTGAAAGATTTACAACCTTAAGTTCCATTTCCAGATTTTACCCCCTAGTCACGCTTAGCCCTGGGCTACACTCAGCTGTTACATAACTCATTCGTTAGGGGCGTGGTCTTTTGGTTTTTTAAACTGAAATAGTTTATACCAGTGCAACTGCTACTGCGGATGCAGTTATACTGGTATAGAAGTACTTTGACTGGCATAATCTAGTCCCTTTCCCTTTACAGGAAAAAGCTATGCCAACATAACAGCACTTTCATATTGGTATAACTGCATCCATGCCTGGGAGGGTTAGAGCTCTGTAACTACATGGTGTAATTAAAGCAGTACAGCTTGTGTGTGTAGAGAAGTCCTCACACAATACTTTTAACACTGAAACAATATAAAATATATAACTGGTCAGCACATTCTGAACTACGTTTCCAGGTTACCTAATTAGTCCTTTATAGCTTGTTTTCATCCTGAAAGGCATCGCTTTAGCGAGGTTTTATTAGGATTTTGCAACTTGGGTGGTGATGGCATCTGTAACAATTCCACACTTGGTGACTTGGACAGTGTGGGTATGTGCAGTGATTTGCGTGCAGATCCTTGTATCCCATCTGTTCCTGGAGGATCTGAGGTCTCACCTATTTTTTCCTGTGTTAAGAGGTACTTGCAATCTCCTGTATTTCACATATATCTCAATGGTTTCTCTGGTATTTTTGACTGTCCATTTCCATAAAACATAATCCCTCAGAGCTAAGACATAGTCAACAGCCCTTGTTGGCTTCCAGTTGTTGTTGTCTGTTACTGAGAGGGCTCTCTGAGCAGCTGTCTGGCTGGAGAATGGTTTTGTATGTCTGTCAAAGTGAGGTTTTGTTTTAGCTGCCTTTCAGAACATCTGGTGCTTTGTGTATTTTGATTTATATGAGTAATCACCATTCTGGAGCTTGTTTATTGTTCTGAAATCTCCAGGAATTCATTCTGGTACTCTGTTAACAGGAAATATTTCCTTGTCAAATTTTAATAAGCCTCATCCTAGCCTTTGCCATGATCTTTCTGGTATTTCACAATCTTGCATCTTTTCTTTCTCTTACACATTTAATCTGCTTTCATTGATGTAACTAAAAACAGCCAAACACAATTGGCAGCATTTCATTTGCAATCCAGGTGTAGTTTCTTTCTTTTTTGTAAAGGGATTTTAGTGAGAATGTAATTGGCTCGTATGTATGTGAAAGGAATGCACCTAGTTTATGGAAGGTGCATCTAATGACAGTGCAAGTGGCATATTTAAATCCAATGGTTATTTTTAAACTGGTGGGTTGGTGATCTGTGTGTTTAACTGCTCTAGCACCTGGCAAAGTCCTTTTCCAGCATTTCCCTTGTCATAGGGTCTGACTTCAGTGCTGCAGGTTCTAGTCCATAATGCAGGCCTGGAATACGATACTGAGGATATTTTAGGTTTGAGAATTCAGCTTCTACTTCCTCAGGATCAATTCATGTATGTTCTTTATTTGGATTTTCAGCTACACACATAAAATTATCTCTGTCTGGAAGTAACTTTAGCATTTCAGTTACTCCTAGCTGCTCCACGTTATCAAATTCAATTTTCCTTTATCTGTTAGGACAAATGTTTTTCTTGGTGGCTGGATGACTGGAATTACTGCCCACCTTTCTATCTACACGTGGAATCCTCTCTCCAATAAAGTTATTAGAATTAATCACGAGTCAGGATTTGCATCATTTTGCAAACAGACGAAAGTATGAGTTGATGAAAAGCCTTTAACATCCACGCAGCCTGTGCAGTTTAGACTCCCACTCCTGTATGTGTTCCATTTTACTTCTATGCTACATTTATGACTGTCCTCCATTTTTTTTCACAGTTCCACATAAATACTCTATGTTGTTGTTTAATCCATTAGTATCGTTAGGTTAATGCAATTAAAACATTAAGATAAATGTGAAATCAGTAATACATATCTCCTTTATTATTATGTTTATGTATATTAAAGTAGCATCTAGCAGCTCCAAATGTTCATTTCCCCTGTACAAACACTTAGGAAATGACAGTCCCCGCCCTGAAGCACTTGCAGTCTAAATAGACAAGACAGACAATGGGAAGGGAGGTGCAGAAACATTAAGTGGCTTCTTAGGCACAGGGATTCTGTCACTGCTTATTGACCCTTCAGCCTCCGAGCGCTGGCGCAGGGCAACGCTCCCAGCATGAGCCACAGTGGGGATGGCCCACCAGAGGTGAGAGAAAGGAGGGAATTGCTCAGTCGCATAAAACTAGGAGTTACAGGGCAATAGTGTTGAATGCCGGCGGCGTTTTATCTCATACCTCACTCCTGAGAATGACAAAGGCAGAGAGAGCACGGCTGCCGCTAGCATCTGGAAGCCACCCGAGCCTGTATCGTCATGACCAAGAGGGGGCCAAAGAGACCTAGTGGTCAGAGCAGGAGCGAGTCAGGCTGAATCAGGTACCAGGAGATCGGAGGCTGAGACAGGCCAGATGGTGAAATGAGAGTCAGAGGCAGGCAGGGTCAGGTTACCAAGAGACTGGGGTCAGGGGCCAGATTACAGGCGGCAATCGAATAGCAAAATCAAGGATAAACCAGGATGGGAGGCATGCAGGGTCTGTTGGAGGCAGGGTCTGGAGCACAGATAGACAAGCAGCCGATGGTGTTGTTCGGACACTTCCCCTTCATGGTTTCCTGGTTTAAGTACTGGTACCAGCCAATCAGTGAGATTTGAGGGGCTGCCATTCAGATCTTGCTGGGTGGTACTTCCTGCCTAACCCAGCCTCGCAGGGTCATCCTGTGGGAGCCCAGGCTAGGCTTCCTGTGGCAATGTGGAGGCACAGCAGCCCAGAGCCCCATGTTCCCAGGTTTTGGCCCTGTAGCATACATACTGCTAGCCCGTTTACTGCAATGGTGCCTGCCAAAGTTACTGAGGACAGGCAGGGGAAAGCGTCCTACCATGGGGGAGGAAATAGTTACCATCCTTACCTAGAAACCTTTGGGAAAGAATTGCAGAGTACCACAATGACAGTTTCATTGAAATCTCTCAGGAGGATTCAAGGGACATCCCTGTGTACATAAACAGCTCCACATGCCTTCCTTGCATAACTCTACATGAGAATGAAAAGCAGATCACAACTCTACTTCTCTTTGTTGTACCTCTTCCTCTTCCGGTACGAGTAAATTAATTAAAATGGGCTATGGGCAGGTCTACATTAGAAGCTCCACAGTGGCGCAGCACTCTCCTGTTGGCATAATTACTGCAGCTCTGTGAGAGGCGGGAGCTATGTCAGCAGGAGAGTGTATCTTTTGCTGACATAGTGCTGGGGTGGGCAGCACTTAGGTCACTGCAACGTGCATTGCTCAGAGGGTGTATTTTTCGCACCCCTGAGTGACGTAAGTTAGATGGACGTAAGTGATACCGTAGACCTGCCCGATGTCCTGCTAAGTTGGGGATGCCATCACAGGAAATAGATTTACACACTTACCCAAGGTTCCTTCTCCTGCCTCAGGTTCACCCATGTTTGATGGCTGGGACTGATTGGACTGTGGTGGAGTCTCAAACAGGTCTTGGCTCACTGTGTAGCTGGATCCCCTGGTTGCATGTCCCCATCCTTCTCCTCCACGTTGTTCATGCTGGAAGTTTGTGACTTGGGCTCCTCAGAGGTATCTCTCGTGGTGTGAGGTGGAGTGTTTCCCTGTTCTGGCATGTATCTCTTTGTAAAAGTGGCTGGTCTGCAGCTTGGCACCAGATCAACTTAGGCTTCTCCGGCTTTCTGATATGCCTGCCACTGTTCATTTTCAAACACGTTTTAAAGTGGGAAGGGGATTTCTGGTCTCTGTGACCTTGGCAGTGGAGTTCATAGCTGTGACCAGAGCGGTCAGTGTCAGGCATTGTGGGAAAACAACTGGAGGACTGTTAGAGTCAGCATAGCTAATGCGATATTTGTGTTGTGTCAACCTCAGTACATTGACCATGGTTCAATGCCACTCAGGGAGCTAGTGTTACACTGATAATCATCTGATTATCACTGATAATCAGCTCTGCTTTTTGGCCCTCTGTGACTGTTGCAACTCTCAGGCTGCTCTAATACATAGAGGAGGACCAGCCCGCATAATCAAAGGAAAAAGGTGAGCTTTAAGCCATTTTTGCACTGCCGCACCCCTGACTTGTGCTCTGTGTAGCTGAGACACATCCCAGGATCTGGCTTGGTAAGCTGACCTTGTTGCTGGTTGTATTTGACATACGTTTGCCTTGCTCATCGAACAGAGTTCAGTTTCCTTCTGTCTCAGTTTCATTTCCAAGTAATCAATCATGGTTCGGTCAATAAGCAAGATACAGTATGCCATCTTGTAGCTCTCATTCCCTTTGTCCTTACTGAGATCCTCCTGATTATTTAGAAATGTATGTTTTGTTTTGCATGCTGGGAGAAGAAAGGTCACAAAAATATTAACCTTTCATTAGAGCATGTGGATGTAACATCCTCTTAACGTATTTTTCCAATTTCGTTATTACAAGATACATATGGGAGTTCTCTCTTTGGTGGGGTATTTTAATCTTATTGCATTATGCTGATCTCTCCCTGTAGGTATACTGCTGCAGTTGAACTGGGGTTTTTATTTTGAGTAATGCCTTAGCTAATAAGGTCTGTGTCGTGCATAGTTCATGACTCTGTCCATTAGCATCTTGATACAGACAGCTGAACCTGTTACTGTGCATCTCAAAATTCATGACATCTACAAACCAAGAAAAACATTTTAATAATCCATACTAAATAAAATATCATTTTTATGAATGCTAAGGGAACCTCAAAAATGTCAGTGTTCAGATAGCATCCAAAAGGCCCAGGGTGGCAGGGCACCTACCCCGCACTGGCCAAGAGGGGTTAAGGAGGGCTGGTTGAGGAGCAGCCAATGGGCAGGAGTGGCAGGGCAGCCAATTAGGATCTAGGAGCCCAGTATAAAAAGGGAAGTAGCAATCAGAGCAGGGCAGTCACTCCCAGGAGCTCAGGGAGGAAAGGCTGGCTGCCTGGTAGGTTGAGGGAAATCAGCACCCTAAGCGGGGAAGTGGCTGACAGCCATGGCTTGGTGAGAGTGGAAGGCCCTGATACAAGGATGGAGGAGGTACTGAGGCCCTGATGCAAGGGAGGAGGCACTGGGGCTGTGAGGAAATGCTTTAGGGAAGGTCATAGAGGAATTGGAGAAGAGGCAGGGTAAGTCTACTGCGCAATACCCCGTCTCCCCTGGGCTGCCAGTGGAGCAGCAGCGAACTACAGTGGCTACTGAAACAAGTGGTGGAAAAAGAACTGCAGAATCCCCCCTTCTGGGGTAGGAGGAGGGACATAAACTGTGGCTTGGACAGAGGGCTGAGCCTTGAAGACGGTGGAGAGCCCTGACAATGTCAAGAAGGGAAGAGTGATGGAGCACAGGCTGCGGACTTGGGGTGTCACCATGAGCTTATTCCCAGAACACCAGCAGGAGGCTCCAGTCGGACTGTGAGTGGAAGACAGTCCATCACACATGGAAATAATCCAAAATATCCCAGAGTCTTATGTCTTCAAAATCAGGTTCAAATTCTCAAGAGAACCAGATTTCTAGCAAAATTTCCAGTTGCTCATTCCTCCTGCTAGGCAGATAATACTTTGAGAATAGGCTCTTTTGGAGGCATTTCAGCACTTATTCATGTGCTGTCTGGCACTACCCTTATGGAAAAGTCCTGTAAAATTTAATAGAAAGTGAGAAAATTTCTATATCAATGCTACATAATGCCAGGTTGGTTTAAAATGTAATAGAAAGGATATAATTGCTACTAAATTCCAGAGGTTTGTAGAGCAATTATTCTCAAACATATTGAAGGATAGGTTTTGAAAGACCTGCATCCAAGTGAGGAGGTGGTGGTGAGTGTATAAAGGACCTTCCTTTTCTTCTTGTGTGAGAATTTATCACAATTGCCATCCTTGTGTTTGCTGGCACATTGTAGTAACAGTAGAAGTACTTCATCTATAGTTACAATGTGAACATAGATAAAATGTATCTCCTCACTTTTATTTATAACTGTGGTATTCTGGCAAGAGTTATGGGGCTAAGAGTTATGGAGAAATATAGTCATTAAGAATGAAACTAAACAGAGCCATTAAAACAAAAGAAGAAAAGAAGAGAGGAAAGGAAAAAAGAAAACGTTGTTCATCTCCAGCTCCTGCTACTGTCTAATAGCTATCGGAATACAAGTGAGTGGAAAATAACTGCCAAAGGCAGCTTCCCTTTACATAGTTCTGTTGTGATTTGTTTGTGTTAAGTGTTTAGTTTCAGAGTTTGGTTTCAGGATTGGTTTCTATTTGTTGTTGTGATGGGGATTTTGTTGCAGCTGGACTATGCTTTGTTTACGTTACATGAGCGTTACCCGTTCCCTTTTGCAAAGAGACGTCTGAAATGACACAAGGTAAAATGTCTGCATGAAACTTGAAACGGTAACTTAGGAAAAAGGCTGGCATGTTGACTTTTGGTTGGTAACACAGCTTCTTCTTGAGTGTAAGAAAGCCTGGCTTCCTTTTAATAACAGGAAGCTAAATCCTTTTTACAAAATGTTACGTTTTTGTTATATATCTTCAGATCTCAAAGATTTCACTACATGGGCTAGGAAGGTGCATTTGGAGCGAACTAGCCATGGAGTCTGTATCTTCTTTGTGCTAGAAAGACCTATTTTGCAAGTGTTCCCTCCATGTCTACACATAACAGGACTTCTTGGGCAGCACAGAGATGGCAGATGGCCACTGTATGAATGCACCGACCAGTGATCTCTGCAGGAGTATGAGAAGAAAACTAAATATTTAATAGAGGCTCATTAAGTGAGCAACAGGGGCAAAGGAATTCTCAGGGATGCAGGAATGGTCTGGAATAGGTGTTTTCCTTCCTAGCACTGTGCTAAGCTCCCATGCTCAGTTTCAGTGCAGAGCGCAGTTACTATGTCATATGTATACACTCCTGTCATTTATTATTACTGTGTATTTGTATTGCAATAGCACTTGAGAGCCTTGTGCTAGGCATTGTGAAAACACAGAACAAATAGATGGACCCTTCCCCTAAGAGGGGAAAGGGAAACTGGGACTGGGAGATGGGGAGGGAGTTGAGGATTCATAGATTTTAAGACCAGAAGGGACCATTAGATCAACCCGCTTGTGTGTATGCATTATGATAGTCTTTAATTGCACAATCACATACTATTTTTTCCACAGAACCCCTGCTTCATTTAGTGCACAGAGTGGGCAGTGCTCCCCAAATGTCCACTTCTACCCATACAGAGGATTCATAATGGTTCCAATGAAGCTCAGACTCTCCACAGTTGCAAAGGAGTGGCAGGATTTGTTGCTGCATGTGGCTCTTAGGAAAGCTGGTAAGTAAACCCAGGGTCCTTGTGACACAGAGGCCCTTTGGCAAAGGGTAACCTGCAATTTGTAAACGGCTCTCATTGCAGACATGACAAACTCATTCCACCAAACACATATCTTCCAGGGTATTTATCCATGAAAATATCATGTGAGTTGTCTTCAGAAAGCTCCTATCTTATCAAGGCTCATAATCATTGTGAGATATATGCTTGGGTAATATTTAAGGACCCATGTATTTATATTGAAAGTAGGCCTTGTGGACTTGGAGTAGAAGTTAATCACGCCTCCCTAATCAGCTGCTCAGGTAATGCAAGGCTCATCTGACCAGCCTTGCTCCTTCCTAAAACTATCAATGGAAAACCATCAGAGGCAGCATCTATCAATCAATCAATGAATCAATCAAAACCATTTAAATCTGAAAAAGGAACATTACAATAAGATACAAAAGAGATTCCTTTGGGCTACAAACAAACAAAAAGCTGTTTTGAGTTTAACAGAGTAGAGGGAAAGATACTCTGGATCCATTCACTGAGGAAAATCCTTTGTGAAGGGGGTGCTTTCATGAATGGTTTGTATCCTGGTTATTGAGAAATCAGCCAGCTCTGCAATAGACTAAACATTGGAGGGAAAATCTACTTTATTAGATTGAAAAGATAACTATTGATAAGTATAGACCCTGGTTTGAATGTTATGATTTTGGTTTGTATTGTAACCATTTGTTTCTCTCTCTTGTTTCCAGTTAAATCTTTATTCTTTCTTAAATAAACCAACCTTTGTTTTATCGTAAGTGCTCACAAAGGTAGTATGGTTTACAGGAGTAGTGGTATAAGGAAACACTGGTAAACTGGGGTACACTTCACCTTTGGATGCAGACAATCTGGAATTTCTATGAGTAGTTAATGTCAGGGGTTGGGTACCACAGGGGAATGATTCAAAGGGATTTGGGGATTGAGGTGCACCATTGTTAACCTGTAAACCAACGGAAGGGTTAATATAAGCCCAGAGGAGAGTGCTTGAAGATTGACAGGCTGGTGGTACCAAAGAGCTGACATTCAGCTACCACAAGAAAGACTCCCTCTTGGTAGAAAAAACAGAAGTGACTCACAGTCCTGGGTAACTTAAGAACCATCACAGTCTCTTCTAATTTCTGGTGACTGTCCCAAAGGAAGTTAAAGAACTCTTTTCAGAAGACTAGGAAAAAAGTCATTGAATCACTGTATGCCTCAGTTCCCTCATCTATACAATGGGGACAGTAACGATACTTCTTTTCTCCCACCCTGTGCCCATTTTGACTGCAAGCTCTTCAGGCAAGGTACTATTTCTCACTATGTTTGTACAGCACCTAGTACAATGAAGCTCTGATCTCAGCTAGGACATCTAGGAGCTCCTATAATACAGTTGTGGGTAGGGGTGAACCTCATTTAAACTGTTAGTTGTGACCTTCACTCCTCATTGAAGATAGTTTTAAGAGGCAGCTAAGCAGTCCCTGCCTAAGACAAAGGGAGTATATGACCCGGCCTAGGAATCTGAACCATGTAAGTGGTAGACTTTTGCTGGGTGTTGTTTGAGTTATGGGGCATGTGAATGAGAAGCAAGAGAGAATCAAAAGGAGCAGAAAGGGGGAGAGAGCCTGAACAAGCAGCCGTTAGCACAACCTGGAGAAAAGCCTGGAGAGAGAGCTTTTGAGGGGTGTTGGCTGAAAGAAGATTGGGGCTCTGAGGAAATAAACTACCACCTTCATTGAGGAAATCTGACTTTATCCTTTCTTTTTAAATAAATGAGATAGCAGCAAAGGTACCAGACTCCACCATCAATTTCTCCTCCCAGTTGGAGCAACCACAAAACCTCAGACTTTGGCTAGCTGCTTGAGTCAAAAGAGGTAACAATACCAATGGTAATTCTGGGGTCCTGGCAAACAATCTGTCCTCTTTCAAAGGCTGTGCATGAGGCGTTGCTGAGAACATCATGGCTGCTGCATTTACCTCTGCTCTCATTGCTCTAGTAGTATTTAACTAATCATTGCTCTGTCACGTGCTCTGACAAACTTTGAGTACAAAAGGCCCTTTGTAAAATCAAGTTTTAATTTTAGACTTACAGCACAACTGTCATAGTGAAGCAACAAAAAAAACCTACTAATCTGAACCAGGGCTTTTGGTGCACCTCGGGATAGAATTTCTGTACAGCATCATAACTCACTGCAAGTGATTTAACGCTCTGCACCTCACTCTGAAGTCAGTGCAGCTTTCTGATGAAGCATGGCTAAGTTTACCTTTTGGATAGATGTAATTGCTTTCACATGGTCACAGTAAAACCATTCAATACGGGTATAAGAAGGAGGAACGAGTTTTAACCCAACTTGGGACAGCTTTAGAACTGTTATGGTTTCATTAGCAATTGTCCTGGGGCAGCGGGGTCCCAGAGAGCAGCATAAATGGTATAAATCCCTGTCAGTGGTGCCCCAAGATTCTTGAAGCTGGTGTCTGATTTCTTCACAGATCCTCTGACTGTGGGCTGACGGCCATGCCATGTCCCTCATAAGGCTGCAAAGCACTTGCTCTATGGGGAACATATGGGGGAAACAGTTTTCTCTTGTGGGGTTTCCCACAGGAAAAGAACATGTGGCCCATTACAGTTACATTTCGTACATGAGTTATAACTTCCTGTGTCATTTGATCAAGTAACAGCTTTTGGAATTATTTTAACTGTTGCCATTTAAGATATTCTCTTTCCCCCACTCAACCTTTCAGTGACTGAAATTGCTTGTGGTTTAGTTTTTTTCCCCCCATATGGCACTTATTTTACAGCAAAGGCTGCATGTTCTTGATCACGTAGAAGACAGCTAGCCAAACTCCCTGAAGTATAGCTGTGTGAGGTGCTGTATCGGCTGTTTCTTTTTTCATCTTATCTTCTCTATGCCTCCACTGCCTTTGTTAAGACCATTTGGGGGACCGGAATAGGAGGCGGGGCTGATTTTATAATTTACAGATAAGTCCATGAAAAAGATATAACAGAGCTGGTATTTGATCTTCAGTTGCCCAAGAAATAAATCAAGTCCCAGAGCTGCCTTATCGATGCGGTATCATGCATCCTGTTACTGACATAGAACAAATTGCTTTACCACTGAGCCGGATAAACTAAGGGCAGTGATATGAACCTGATATGCCCTTCCACAGCTCATGCTTGAACTCTTCTGTGACTCTTGTATACAGAGATTCATCTGGTTTCAGGAGAAAAGAGAGCAAAATATCTCATGACACTTATAGATTAGGTTCCTTTCTGTGTTAGATTTATATTTAAAGTTTTGGAGAAAACACACTGGAGAATGAAATGCATCAGTTCACATGATTTTTTCAATGATCTTTGTGTTCTTCTGAAATAATAGTTACTTGTAGGATCACAGCCATATTTTGCAATTTACTAGTATAGGATTCCAGTGTCATTAGTCCTGTCCGCATTATTGCAGCTTGCTATGCTCTTCACAATCTTTATGAAGTCAGACGTGAGCCATTTGGCAACACAAATCAGGAATACTCTATGCTCCTCGCATGAGCCAAGACAAGATGGAGAATAGTATGTTTATGAGTGTTTGTATAATATTTACCGTATATGAGTTACTGTCATATCATGCAGTCTAATGGGGGGAAGGGGAGGTACAGTTGATTGCCATGCATTGCACTTATGGATGACATGACAGCTTGTGAAATGGGTAAGGGAAAGTGTGGCAAGAATTGAGAATTTACTGTATGGATTGATACTGATAAAAGTATTGAGAAGTTGTGTTTGGATACAACTTCCCAGGTGTACCTTGTCATGTGTTTATCTTTATTATTTGAAATACACATTAGATGATGTGACGCAGTGACGGTAATAAACGCTTTTAATAAAATAAGCCTTTATTTGTGAACATGGATGTATTAAAAAAAATTAGAGAGAGAGATAATAAAGGAAAAAAATATTAGATCATTGCCAGGCAGACCAGCTACCATTAGCACATCAAACCCACCAAAAATAAACCAACACCATAACTATTAATAAAACAAAGTGCACAAACCAAACATTTAACAGTGCTAACAGTGAAAGTGGTGCCAATAAATACATCTCCTGTTTTCCTTTGCCTTTCTCACGTGCTTAGCATGCACTTGGTGCCACTGCACATGGGTGGGGGTCTGGTCAGGGGTGGAGGACTGTGTGGGGTAGATTTGCCCTGTCAAAAGCTAAGTCCCAGTTGCATGGGCCACCCAACCACGAAATTGTCCGAAGTGTTCCTGAGCAGCAGCACGTAGTACCCTGGAGGAGACTCAGACTGCAGTGTGGGTGCAGCAGGAATCTGTACTCCAGAAATTGCAGCAAGAGTCTCCTCACACGCTGCACTTCTGTCCTTTCTCTCTCTGCAGCCTCTCTGTGCCTTTTCACTTGGCACGTCTCTTCCTCCCTCTGCTGTTGTGCCTGCTTTGTTGGCCCTCTCCAGAATGTCCACCGTTAAGTGCATCACGGAAGAACTTCTGCTTGAACTGTTCTGTGAGAGTTCTCAATCTCAGGCACCTGCTGGAGTGCGCCTGTGCTGCTGAGGCGGAAGGATCAGCAGGGGCGGAAGAGCCAAAAAGCAGACATCAAGCAGTGCATTATTGTTTCAGTACTTCAAAACAGGTTCAATGCATCTGCAGGCAAAAGTCGCTTGCTGGATCTCAAGGCCAAAAATTATACTTTGTAAACCGGAGCGTCAATATGTTCTGAGAGGAACGCTTCAGTTCCCAGGAGCTCCATGGACACAATTGAGTTAATCACAGTGAAAAAAGTGCACAAACAATGGCAAGTTACAATTGCTTTTTGTTTGAAGTGTTAAATGCTAAGCAGCAGTACTTAAACCAGGGAGACGGATTCCATTTCCTGAGGGTAGATTGGCCAGTGTTGGGATAGAAAGTTCAAAAGATGCTGCGGAGTTTGGGCTCGAGCCTAAATCTGAGCCTAAGTTTACACTGCAGCGTGGACATCGACTTTAGATGGACTCTCAGGCTATGAGATTCTTCCCGGATAGAGAAATTCATGTGAGTGGATTGCAGTGCAGGATTGGGACCTCTATCAGGCAGGAATTGCATGTCACTGAGGCACAGCCTCTTCTGGGTAGGGACCTATCAGATATTTAACCATTTGTATACAGTACTGGTACTCTTGGAATTCATGAATTTTCAGTCGGTGTCCTTCAACATGTGTTCGAACAGTGCTTGAGCAGAATCCATTGTGTTTTTCCTTTTAAGCCTTGATAAGCTTTTTCCTTTCATCTGCAGAAAGTTACTGTATGGAAATAGATATGAAGCAACTGTTTGCAAGAATACAAACCTCACACATGGCACTGGAAGCAATTATAATCATTAGAACTAATAAAACCTACAGCAAGCAGAAAAGCAGCAGCTTCTTTTCTCTTCATTTGTTAGTTTTCTGAAACTGTGTCCTATAGCTCAAACTGGATGGAGTGGTTTTCCTTTACTTGCTGAGAGGAATCTACAAACTCCTGGGTATCTCCCAGGAACTTTGGGGAAATTTGAATTCTGATTCAGTTTTGGATCAATATTCCATGGCTTGAATCCGTCTCTACTACGAACTTTTTGTTTTCCCCTGTAGGTGAAAAATTAAAATGATCAATTGTTTTAGTAGGCCCTTAGGCTAAAACTGCTAAATTCTCAGAAGTGAAGCAATGGCACAACTAGGAAAAGAATTCAGTAACCCTGACTCCCAGACCACTGTATAACCAGTAAACAGTAGTCCTCCAATACTATAATCTAATCTAACCTAACCTAATCTAATCTATAGTGTTTCTAAAGAGTTTACTACAGGCATCTAAATACCGACATTATTGTAAGATGCAGTACTTTGGACTATTACTGTATTATACTGCATTTTGTTTTTGAAGGGAGGACGTACATGCACATGTGTGTTTTTGTGTGTGTGTGTGTGTGTGAGAGAGAGAGAGAGAGAGAGAGAACATCAGCTGTCCGTTATGGCAGGAGCAATTGCAAGCTTGCAGTTTTCTCTCATTGCTTGTGGCTTGTTTTTAACAAAGCAGTTTGACATTAACATCAATCTGATGTTATTCTACGAGTCAGTCAAATATTTACTTGTGTTCATAATAATCACTACTGGCTCTGCAATTTCATTAATGTTGGATTACAGATCAAACTAACGCCAACTGTTTAATGTCCAATTCGTAGTGCAGTATGTATTCTATTTTAGTAACTGTTGGCCCTTCATTAAACTTTGTAAACTTTGTAAAACTCAAAATAAATGGCATTGTGACTTGTTTAAAAAAAACAACCCAGCAGTCTTTAAAGCACTTACAAGTGTTGCCTGTCAAATGTAGATCTTTAATTAAAGTGCAGTGCACTGGAAATGATTAATGTTTTCTGTGGCCTCGCTCACTACACACTTTTTGGGGCCATTTCAGGAGATTATGTAGTTATGAAGGAAAATAGATTAACTTTCTTTCCTAAATCTTTTAATCCTCATATATTGAAATTTATTTTAAAGGGAGGTAAAGAGATTTCTGAGTGGTGGAATTTCCCTATTACTGAATGCATCCTTTTGAGGTTGTGAAGTGTAGTACCACAGGTGAAAGTGGTGAATGTTTACAGCAATCAAAAATCAATGAGAGATAAGTCTTCCCTGTTACCTAGCAACTAGTGAAAATTGGTGATCCCAGCTGAAGATGTCAGGAAGGGTTAATTAGAATAAATGACCCCAGCTGTGAGGAAGGAATCAGGAAGGACTATATAAACAGGACTGAGGAGCTAGAGAGTTATTGAAAGCCAAATATCAAGGGGGTGCCTCTGGAAATAGCCAGAACCAGTTAGAGAGCTGGTTGAGCTTGGCCTGGATTCTTGAGCGAAGCCATCTGGTAAGCTTTCGAAGAATGGATGAAAATTTAGAGAGTGACTGCAGTCATAGAAAAAAGGTCCTGGAAGCCCGATGACTTTAAATGGGAGAGAGCGCTGAGGAAGCAGTCAGAGAGGCTGTGGTTTATCTTTGGCTGTGGACAATTGAAAACAGATCTCAGGGAGGAAGAACTATGTGGGAGACTGAGAAAAGAAAGACTGGTGGAAATGGCAGAGCACTCAGACCTCAGAAAGGAAGAGCTGTGACCCAGTGAGATGAGAAAGATTGGGTTTGGTATTTTATGGCAATAAGCCAGCCCTTGAGAAGGTGTGTACTCTAGTTAAGTCAATACTCTGGGCAGGTACTGAAGAACTCCAGCAGTAGGAAGGGAAACCGAGAACAAATGTTGCTGAGTTTCTCGAGGCCAGTAGGAGGCATTGCAGAGCAGGTATATGTATTTACAGTGCCTAACTCGCCGAGGTGCTGTGGAAAATTCCACCCCATGTCGTAGAGAAAACGTTTAGGTCTCTATAGGACTTTTGTCTTCACTGGAAAATTGGGTAATATTAAACACAACTGTGAGGAGTTGTGCTAGCTAGCATGATGTTAAACCTGACTTGAGCAGTCAGTGTAGACAGGGACAGATAGTGGCTAACACTGTCAGACGGTTGGGGTTAACCCAGCTTTCTAGTAGAGTTTACTCATGACCAGCTCTCCTTGTCTGTGCTGACAACAGAATCATGTTTAACATAGTGTTAGTAAACATGATTCATGAAACAAGCTTGTATTATAGCATAACCTAATGAAGACAATCCCCATGACATGGACATTATCCTAGCAAGTTCAAGCTGTTGAGCTAGCAGTCCTATACCTGCTTGTCTTTTGACATCTGACTAATAAGCTATGACATTAAACTGCAAAACTGGGACATTTCTTTTTCACTAGGGGGATCTTTTATGTTGTGATCACAGCTGACATGGAAGATGAAGTGGAAAACACAAGAATGAATGGTGTCTTGGCAGATGAAATACAAACAGTAACAGAAATACACTCTCTGCACTGAATGTACAGACTTCCCTCCCTGCTTCTCGGGTTCTGAACTCCAGAACTATACTAGGAATTTATTTTATGAACCTGATGACCTGCTCCACTTGAAAGACATTATAAAATTTTCTTCAGAAGATTTTTATTTACAATTAATAAACATACAACTCTTTGAACTTAATGGAATCTCCAGGATTTACAGGGTTGTGAGGCTTAGCCCACTTCATGCTCTCTCTGACCTGTTGCCAAGCACTTCCCTCTCCCACTTGGGAAGACGCTGTAGAGGAAACTCTTGATTTGAACCTTGGAGTTCTCCCTCCCCCACTTTAGGTAAAACGGATAATATGATCCTTTGTCAGGGATCTAGAGGTGAGACTTTAGGACACATCGGTCATCACCCACACAAAAGGATCATAAAGATCTTTAGAAGGATCAGTCAGGAATCAAAATGTGTCACACTGTTAGTTTATAGCCTCACTGTTCTTAGTCACCACAAACAGCTTCAAATTATGTAGGCTTATTGTATGTTTATGATCAGAGCAAGACTGTTCCTGGCACACACTAGCAAATGGAGTTTACAGGGAGAGACTGAAGGAGTAACTAATCATCCATTCATTCTGTTTGTAGATCAAAAGCTTCATTCTGTCAGCACTGAATTATTTTGAGAAGGATTTAAAAGTGATCTGTAAAGGATTTTTTTTTTTTAAATTGGGTTGCGTTTTTTTGTTTTTGTTTTTTGTTTTTTTTGGTAAGATTCCTTGTGATATAAACAAGGCCTGAAAGGTTTTTTTTTTTTTTAATGTTTGTTTGTCTGTTTTTTCCTCCTTTAAAAAGTTTCAGCTTGATGTTGCTTTAGAAATATCAGGAATGTCGAGTCTGGTGTGTTCTTGTTCTGGTGGGCAGTTGGTGGGGGGCAAAAATATTTATGGTAAGCTCTTGCACCTTAATTGACAGGAAGGTGTGTTAACAAAGATACTCTTTCAACCAAGTTTTTACTAAGGAAAAAGCCAAAGAATTTTAAACAGTCTGATTCAAAATCCCCTCTCCTCTGAGGAGCTGAGCTTGCAGTTTTATTTTGGTGAGTGTAACTTCATTAGTTTTCCACGTTCCATAAAATCTTCCATAGTAGACAAGATCTCAATTTCAAAGGTAAAATGAAGCAGAAAAGACTACATTCCCCTCCCTTACTCCACACTCCCTTAGGTTTTTTTTTAAAGGAAGCTAAAAAAGGTGAAAATCCTCTCTCTTTCCTTTTTCATGACACGTTGAGGAAATGTGGAACAAAGAAAAATATTTTTTAAACCCTGGAGAGTCAGTAGTTCCAGCCTGGCCATCAATGCTATAATTAAGAGAAGACTTGTGCTGCAAAGCAGCATATTAACATTCCAATAACAAAAAATCTCTGGGTATGATCCTCAACCCTTTGTCTGCGTGAGTTGCATTGCACAGAGCATTACAAAGCAACCAGAACACTTTCCTAAAGGGGCAGCCAAGTCTTCCCAATGCAGATGAATTCTTGGGTGGCATAGAGCCAACAAATAGTTGTTAGAGATGGGCTAATAGGGGCCTCTTAGCTCTCTCTGTCTAATCCACAGCTAGTGTATGGCGGTGTCATATATCCAGTTTGTACTTGTGTTTCAGAAAGGGTTTATGTTTGAAATTATTAAGGAATGGTATTGATTTTGGGTCAGAGTTGAGGTTGTGTTCTGAAGGAACATGTGTTTCTTGACACTGAATATTTATAAGTAATGAGGTTCTAAATTAATTCCCTTGCTGTTAAGAGCTTGGTTCTTGTCAATGATATGCTAAATAATTACACTGCTGTCACTCAGCAACGTTAGATGTTTATTTGCAAGGAATTTTTTTTTTTTTTTGCTTTTGGAGTGGTAAATTATCTCATTTGTACCCAGGCTGAAAATGGCACAGCAAATAGCCATGCAGATTAATTCAGTAAAACTTCCTAAACTTTACTTATGAAATGCTTGCTGTAGGGGAAGGAGAAGCTCTTATCTCTGGAGACATAATATATGATTAACCCATTAGACAGGCTGGATGTAGCCCATTGTTTTGCTGAAAGTAATTTACACACACATGCTATGTTGCTCACAGTGCTTGGCTGTGTTGTTACCAGGAATTCGTTTGGTTAATCCATCAGAATTAAACTAGAGGCAGCAATTAACTCTGGGTGTTCAAGAAGTTACACTCAGAGCTTCGGGGGAGAAAAGCTAGAAGAATCACAGATCCCTTAAAAAGTATTTTAAAAGACATCTCTTATATACAATGTACTTGTGTTTACAACCGATATTATCCAATGGCTGCTAAGAATGTAAACATTGGTGTTCATTCATGCTTCCTGGTAGGCGCTGATTATAACAATGTCATAAAATAAGAGTAAAAAATGAGCTGACCCTTCTGGCTTTTATACTTCTGCCTGAGCTCAGTTTTAACAAAATTTGCAAGTCCTGGAAGTGTTATGTTGCTCCATCCTGTCTGAATCTTGATATCATTGACCTCTAAACATGCCATACAGTATAAATGTAGATATTTCTGTCCAACAGAAGACATGGCTACAATGCTGCGCCATTACACCTATGTACTTTAACAAGACTAAAAATCCCATGGAAGGAATTTTTGTCATCACTAGTATTTCCAAGCTGCTTTCAAGATAGTGTAGCATTAATATTATCATTTTAACTTTAATGAACACCAACGCTCAAGTCCCCTGATGAACTCCACACAAGGCAGGACCCTATTGATTTCCAAGGGGCTCAGTGGGAGTGCAGGGATCTTCCCACAAGGAGTTTGTGCATTGCAGGGTCATGGCCTAATAGTATTCCCTCTTTATAGACATTGTCCAGGGTGTGGGAATGCCCTGTATTGAATGACAGGTAATTGTTGCTTTTTAATAAGTAAACACTCAGATGATAAATATAAAAATATAGGCTCTGATCTTTCAAGCCGATCTCTTTTGTACTTGTATCCAGGCAAAATCCCTTCTAAATCAATGGAGCTCTGCACATAGAATCTGCTTGCAGGATAAGAACCACAGCTTTTAACATGCGTTTTGATATCGTCAGCAGAATAAAATGGACCCATGTTAATTACATTAGGCCAAAATTTTAAAAATTCTGATGGGTGATTGTGGGTGCTTCCATTTTTCGGTGACCAACATGCAACCTCTGAAAGGAGCCTGACTTTTTTGAGTGCTATACTCCCATCCTGTGAAAATCAGTCACCTATGGATGGTGTCTCACACAGAATCACTGGTCACTTTTGCTGCAGAGAGTCTTTTCTATCCGCCTTATAGTCCATTCATCCAACCAACCCCTACTTCTTTAACTTGATGGCAAGAACACCGCGGGAGATCATATCAAAAGCTTTGCTGAAGTCTAGGTATATCACTCCACCGCTTCCCCCACATCCACAAAGCCAGTCATTTCATCATAGAAGGTTATCAGGTTGGTCAGGCATGACTTGCCCTATATGAATTCATGTTGACATGGATTTTAACAGTCCTTGATTTATATCAGTAGGCCTTTTCATTTGGACTAACTCAGTCTTTTTGTTTCCCTTTTGGACCTTTTCAAAATTTATTGTTATAGGTTATGGTGACATTTTATGCATTCCTTACAGTTGAGCTCACAGTTAGGGTAAATTTGTAGACTTAATTATTACATGATACCTAGACCCAGATCCACAAAGGGACTAAGTCCCAGATTTAGGCATTACTGCATTTCCCAAAACTCTCCCTTAGCTGTCCCCTAACTCTCAAGGCACGTAAATATTTGCTGTGAAAGTCTCCAAGGAACCCACGTTTCTGCCTCTGGGCATGTGCACAACTGCCTATCTAACACCTAAACCCCAACACAATCCTCAAACCAGGTGAAGATAGGTATTTTCCAGCATACCTTGCCTGCAGGGCCCATTCTGGTAGGCGTGCTCTGAGCAGGTCTAACTCCAAACGAAAGCAGGCAGTGGTGTCCATGATATCTTTTAGTGCAGTGGTTAAAGCACTCATCTAGGATGTGGGAGAAACTGGTTTAATTTCCCTCTCTGACTGATGAGAAGGATTTTGAATAGGGGTTTCTCACCTCTTAGGTCATAGAGTCATTCTTACTCTTGCCTCTGGCATATTTAATTATTTATACATAGTAGAACAGCTTCTGTAGGCACAACTGAGAGGGACCCACATCAGAATATTGCTTAGGGTACTCAGTCTAGGTGTGGAGAGCTCCTGTTCAAATCCCTTTTCTACATCAGGCAGAATGGGAGACCATGGCTCAATTTCCCACATCCTTAACCACTGTAGTGCTAAAGGTTATAAGGGGAGAGGAGACCTCCTCCCCCTGAACAGTTTGTGTGGCATTAGGTGTGCACCACTGTTATTTCTTGAAACGAACAGTTTAGGCACCTAACTCCAGAAGAGGGTTCCTAGCTGTGGATTCCAAGCAGACATAGGTACCTACCTCCAGCTCAGATGCAGGTGTAACAATGCTCAGTGTTACAATGTCTGAATCTCTGGGTGGATCTGGGCCCTAGATCCTGCTTTTCAGAGGTGCTGGTGTAGGAATAAAATTGTAAGCCTGTAGAATCTGTTTGCAATATTTGAACTCCCCTCAGCCATACTCCATATTGTAAATGTAAAACTCCATTTTGACCAAATGTAATCCATTTTGCACAAAACTCTTTCTAAACTTTTAGATGAATAGGTAATGTTATCTGAACAAGGTGTGAATGGCAGGTGTTTGTATGTGTGAACCAGACCCAAACTGCTTTTAGATGTTATCTGAACAAGGCATGAATGGAAGGTGTTTGTATGTGTGAACCACACCCAAACTGCCAGCTTGTTCTGATGAAGTGTGGTATCTACCCTAATGGCTGAAGAAGTGTGAAAACATCCCTGAAAAGCAAAACAAGAATCCACCTCAGAAAACAAAAGAGCAAACTTGATCAAAACACCAGGAACGAGCTGAAAGTCACGTCTGCTATTGTCCAGCAAGCAAGGGACACAAAGAAGCGACGTGACTCAGCAGAACTCCTAAGTTTAAACCAAAGTCAAATGGTTATAAAAGGCTAGGTGAGATTCGAAGCTTTTGGGAGAGAGAGAAACTGTTCTGCAGACCATCAAAGAAGAGCATTGGTGCGCCCCCAACAAAGACCCTGCTCTCCTTGTGCCCAGCTTCCCTGGCCAGGTAGCTGCCACGAGCCATGAACTCCAGCAGCGAACCCAAGCTGCGATCTCAAGCCACGATAAGGACTGGTAGCTATACAACCTCAGAACATTTCTGTGTGTGTGTGTGTGTGTGTGTGTGTGTGCATAGTTTTAAGATAGTTATTGAGTGTGTGCACATAGGTTTAAGATAATTATTGATTTAGCATCTGTTAATAAATGTGGCATACTGCCTTTTCCCCTTAAAAGGATCCCAAGTGCTCTTTTGAGCACAACACTGGATACCCATAACAGCAACTCCCAAGTCAATGGCAGCTTCAGGTGATCAGCATCTCCACAAGTATCTACATGGGAAAATTTAATAATGGGCTCTTCAGTCTAGGAGAGAAAGATATAACACAATCCAATGGCTGAAAGTTGAAGCTGGGCAAATTCAGAGAGGAAATAATGGGTCCATTATTTTTTTTAACTGGTGACAGTAATTAATCATTGGAACAATTTATCAAGGGCTGTGGTGGATTCTCCATCACTGACACTTAAAATCAAGACTGGATGTTATTCTAAAAGGTCTGGCCTAGGAATCTGGGGGGCAGTTCTGTGGTCTGTGTTATATAGGAGGTCAGACTAGAGAATCACAGTGGGGTTGTTTTTGGCCTTGGAATCTATGAATTCAGGCACGGGGTGTCTCAAGTTGGCACTCAAAATGGATGAGGGCTTTTGAAAATGTAGGTCTTGTGTCACAGGATATTGTCACCTTCTCTGGATCATACAGAGGGGGGTTAGCTCCTTTTTTGAGTCCCCTGGTCTCAGACAGGAGCCAAAGACTTGGGTGATGAGGCAGACTTTGGAAGAGAAGGCTGTAGGAGGCTAAGAGCTTACATGTAGGACCCATATAAAAGTGGTATGTCTGGATAGGTCTGAGGTGAACAGGCTAATCTGGAAGAGACAGGACCTCATTTTAGGTTACAAAGGGCTGGTGTTTTTCTTTGTTTTTCCCCTTGTTTTTTAAAAATCCTGTGGCTGTTTGTATTTCTAAACCTGTTTAACTCAACCTTTTGACAATAAACACTACAGGAAAAATAACTTGTGGTGTGTGTTGGCTGACCCTGTAGTTTACACATATATAAAAGCAACTGGTTAAACTGATGCATCACTGATCTAGTACCTCATATGCTGTGTTCTTTATTTTTAGTTGTCTGAATTTGGCTAATGGTGTCCCTCATTTTTATAATGGGCTGCAGAGGAACATACCTGAACGTTGAGGCATTAAAATCTGTCTCTGAATTTTGTAGCCTGCATCCATCCCTATCTATAATAATTAATTAATAATTAACTGTCATATGACTCTTACCACCTTTGAGGATAAAGACACAGCTAAATTTATGATTGATTAGAAACATTGAAATTGCCATATTGGATGACCCCATTGGTCCCTTTGGTTCACCATCCTGCCACTGACATCAGATGGTAGCTTCACAGCAAAGTAAAAGACATCCTCATAAAGATTAAAGGAATAACCTTTCCACAGAGAAATTTTTCCTTCTAATCCCCCCCAATATTTAGTTAGTTTGGTTTATGCCCTAAAATACGAAGGTTTGGATTCCTTCCAAAACTTTATTTTTAATATATTTCCTATTATTATTCTAAATATTTGTTTCCATATAAATGTTTAATTTTTTTTTGGCTGGGAGAATATTCTGCTAAACTTTTGGCTTCAATGATATCTTGCAGCAATGGGTTCCCCAGGTTAATTGTGTATGTTGTGTGGAAAAAGCATTTCATTTTCAGATTTGAATTTGCCACCTTTCCACTTTATTGAATGTCCTCTTTGTCTTGTATCAGGAGAGGGAGAGAGAGAACAGGGACTCCTAATATGCCTCCTCAATTCCATGTGTTGTCTTGCATGCTTTTAATATGGTTCCTCCTCTTTCATCTCCTCTAGGATAAATAATCCCAATCTTTTCAATCTCTTTTCAAATGAGAGGGTTTTTTAATATCCATAATCACCCATTTCTGAATCTTCTTTGCTATATTCTTTTTGAGATGAAATAAGCAGAACTGAACAAGGTGTTGCAAATGAGAGCTTATTGATTTACATAATACAATTTTCCCCATTTTATTCTTTATCCTATTTCTTGTGCATCTGATTACTTTTTTTTTTCTTTTTTTTTAAACCACAGCTGCACCTTGAGCATAGATCTTCATTGAGATATCCAGAGTGATACCATGGATTCTTTTCCTGCGTGGATGCAGTTAATTTAGAACACAGTAACATATGAGTAGTTCAAACTATTCCTTCTAGTGTGCATTCTTTTGCATCCATAGATGAACTTAATCTACCATTGTATTGCCCATTCACCTAGCTTGGTTAGGGTCCTCTAAAGAACCTCTCATTCTTCTGTAGTCCTGACTAACCTAAATATGAGACTCTTAGAACCTGATTTTTTAGACTACTGAACTTTTCATGTGTTCAAAGCACAGCTCCCACTGACTTCAGTTGCAGTGCTCAGCATTCTTGCAAATCAGACTCCAAAATCTTATGTTAGGCACCCATAAAATGAGGAGCACACAATTACCGACAAGTTTATATTTGACTTTGACCTGCCCAGCATCACACAGGAATGCTGAGGCGGAGACAAGGACAGATTCCTATTTCCCAGGGCAGCATCAACTGCTTAAACCATAACACCATCCTTTCTCTTCCAGCAGTCCCCTGCCTCTTTTACTACAGAGCTTCATTTGTTGCAGAAATTGGAAAGTGGGATTCTACAGACAGTCTCCTTCACATCCCTGATTCGCCCTCAGGAAATGTCCATCTTGTGCACTGAATGAGGCAGGGGTCTTGTGGAAAAAATAGTATGTGATCATTTAATTAAGACCATCATAATGCATATGCACAAGGGGGCTGACTAAGATGTTCTATTACCTTTTGGCCTTAAAATCTATGACTCCTCCATGCATCCTCCATTCCAGCTTCCACTCCCAGTCTCCTAGCATCCCAACTCCCAGTTCTGATTCCTATGATTCCACTCCTACCAGCCTCCAGTCCCATTTGTGTCCCCCTCCCAAGTTCCTTTTCCCAATCTGCTGCCCCTGGTTTTCCCCCCCTCTCCTTGGGTCTGGCCTGTGTCTCTTCCTCTTTAAAAATGTAATAGCCTGCAGCTTTCTTGTTGAGGCTGGGCCCAGCGGGGGGTAATGGAGAGCACAGGGGAGACATGTTATCTGTTCTGTGTTATGGAGATTAATCTGCAGCCCAGAGTTGCAATTGCAAGAAAAGTCCTGCTCAGCCCCAGGCTGGAGCGTGTCCAGTGCAGATATAATTTGCAGAGTTGTTAGCTGCAAAGCTCTAGCAAGTCTCTACTGAACACGTACAAACTGATTCTTCAGAGGTTTATAATTTGGCCAAATTAGGGTGGATTTTTACAGGGGTAGGAAAAGGCACATCCCTGATCTAAAGGCCATCCCCCAATTTGAAATTTCAACTTCAAAGCAGGTGGATGGTGGTGGCTAGAGTTTCTGAAAGAAAAAAGTCACCAGATTTTTTAAAACATGGGCAAAACAGCATTTTCAAGAACAAGGTCACTAAAAATATGTTTTGGCTGAAATTTTCCAAAACAATTCAGCCTGAGAGAGCACCCAGCATGGAAAATTTCAGCCTGAATGTTACAGTTTGGGAAATTTATCAGCAACCAAAACCAGGCTATTAAAATGAAAAGTCTTGGACAGTCATAATAATTGTTACAGCTACCAGACCTGCCTATAATAACAAGAAAAGAATCCTTTTTGATATGTAAGGTTGTAATGGTGCAGAGATCTTCTAGTAATATTGTTCTACTAATTGTTTTTCCTTTACAGTTGTTTAATTATAAGTGGATGCTGTAGATAGAAATTTCCACAATTGCTACCTCATACCAATCCAGTGACCAAAGGCCTGATCTAATATACCTGATGAATAAAATTACATAGAATAGTTGTTAAAAAGCTGGGTTCTCTTGGGTTGTGTATTCAGTCTCATTCACTTTAATTACATTTTTTTAAAGCATTTTCTCTTACTCCTTTTAGGATACAAGAGCAATGAGTAGAACACAAGGGACTAGAAGCAGTGAAACTTGGTTTGTTATAAATAGGCTAGCGAGCCAAGATCACATCCATCACCATAGGTAACAGGTCTTTGATACTGTCTATGTAATTACACAGAAGGGAATTACATACATGACTAGAGTCTGTGATTTAAAAGGATCAAACTACAATCTTTGGCTAGACTCTTAATAGGGTTTTTGTTGTTTTCTAGATGAGACTGAGTTTATAAAGTTACTGTCACCAGTCATTTTTTTTACTTGTTTTGGTCCAAGCTTTTCTCTGGGATTCATTTGATGCACATATAGGTTTACATTTCCTCTCTCCTAGAATTCTTCCAAGTACCAGCTACATGTTTATGACACTGGCTCCTTCATCATCTTTTTAATCTAATATGTGGCAAACTTTCTGCTACATGTCTAAAAAAAGAGAGTGTGCCTTGTTAGAATGCCACTTAAATGCTTAGCGACATTTCTGTAGGTACCAGCTGGATTAACAGTTTTGAATTATAGCAGCCTATACTGAGTTTTTGCAACAGAAATGATTACTTTCTTCATAAACTCCCCAGGCCCGTATCCACTATGCATACTTTGTTACTGAAGAGGAACTCCAGTAGTCTGGTGTTCTGTGTGAAACCATGGGAAGAGGATTTATCACAGTCCTTAAAAGAATCTGGATCTTAAAAGAATTTTGATCTGCTGAGTTAGCAGCCAGAGAAAAAGTTTATCGCCATAGAGAGTAATTATATGAATTCAGAGAAATTTGGATCCCATTTCTAGATACACTTGGATTAAAAAGAAGCTGTGAAGCCAGACCACCATTCTACCTAACCTCTTTCCCCCTTCACTCATTCATGTACATCGTCTCCTATTTGATGACACTTACCCCCCACCCTAACACATTATGTCTGTGTAGTACTATCTGGTCTTGGAGCCTTGACAAGCTGTAAAATTGTGTAATTGCACAATTCTGTTGGCAATTACAGGGCATTTGGAAAAATAAAATCTGTAAGTCATTTACCCTTTTTGTAATTTTCAGTCTGTCTCTGTGAAAATCAATAAAAACATCAATTACAAAAAGAAATGAATGCTTTCCCACACAGTAATAAAAGAATACACACCACAGCACTTTCATCTGAAGATCTCACTAGGCAGATAAGTTAGCAATATCTGCATGGGTAACAAATCCTGCTTTCAGTGCACACAGTCATGAGCTATGGAAGAAATCTGTGTATACTCAAAGGCTTTTAAGTGGTCAAATCAAAACCAATCTCTTCTAGAATAAAGCAAGCACTGCCTGTCCCTCACTGAAGACTGTTTCCTTGCCAGATTTCAGCTTTCAACCCTTACCTGTTTTGGCTCATCAGCACAGCCAGATTGTCTTTAACTGGCATCCATAAATGTAGTAGCCTGGCTGCAAAGGTGTTTGTCTTTCCCTCACACACATGCTCAAAGATGACTGAAGAGCTCTGACCTTCAAGAAGACAGCCATCTTTGAACTGAAACTAAGACTGGACAGTTACAACATAAAAAGTTCCAGAGGGGTAGCCGTGTTCGTCTGTAAACAGCAAAAACAACAAGAATTCTGTAGCACTTTAAAGACTAACAAATTTCTGCAGGCATAAGCTTTCATGGGCTGCAACCCACTTTGTCAGAAGCATGAAATGGAAATCACAGATCGGAGGTATATATATACATCCAAGGGTAAGAAACAACAATGGGGAGGGTAAGTGTTAAGAAAGTCCATTCAGTTAGAGTAGATGAGGCCTATTCACAACTGTTGATTAGAAGGTGAGAATGTGTGAACAGTGACAATTACTTGTAATGAGAGAACCATTCCAAGTCCCTATTCAGACCCAGTCTGTGTCAAGTTTGCATATGAGTCCCAGCTCTGCAGTTTCTCGCTGAAGTCTGTTTTTGAAGTTTTTTTTGTAGAAGTGTGGCAACTTTCAAGTCAGGTACAGAGGGTCCTGGGAAACTGAAGTGCTCTCCTACTGGCTTATGGATGTTACCTTTCTTTATGTCTGATTTGTGTCCATTTATTCTTTTGCGTAGTGACAGTCCAGTTTGGTCAATGTACATGGCAGAGGGGCATTGCTGGCACACGATGGCATATATTACATAGTAGATGTGCAGGCGAATGAGCTCCAGATGGTGTTGCTGATGTGATTAGGACCTGTGATGGTGTCACTAGAGTTGATGTGCGGGCAAAGTTGGCAACGGGGTTTGTCACAGGGATAGGTTCCTGGGTTAATGTTCTTGTTTGGCGTATGATTGCTGGTGAGTATATGCTTCATGTTGGGGGCTGTCCGTAAGCAAGGATAGGTCTGCCTCCCATGGCTTGAGCGAGAGGGATCATCTATTAGGATAGATTGTAAATCCTTAATGATGTGTTGGAGAGATTTTAGCTGGGGGCTGTAGGTGGTGGCAGTGGTGTTCTGTTGTTTTCTTTGTTGGATCTGTCCTGTAGTAGGTGACTTCTAGGTACCCATCTGATTCTAGTAGATGATCCCTCACTCGCTCAAGCCATGGGAGGCAGGCGTATCCTTGCTTACAGGATAGGATAGGTGAACCAGTTCACATAAAATAACCTGAAATGTCAACCAAACTTAGAATCTAGAGAAGGATAAATAGCAGGAAGGGAGAGGAGTTATTTAAGTTAAGACCAATGTGGACACAAGATCAAATGGATATAAAATGGCCATCAACAAGTTTAGGCCCCAAATTAAGCAAAGGTTTCTAGCCATCAGAGGTATGAAGTTATGGACCAACCTTCCAAGGGAAGCGGTGAGGGTAAAAAACCTAATTGGTTTTGAGACTGAGCTTGATGCATGTCAAGAGGGGTTGGTATGATGAGACTGCCTACAATGGCATATGGCCCATTGGCGACTGCCAGTAGCAAAAATCCCTAACGGCCAGAGACAGAACACTAGATGGTGAGAACTCTGAGTTACTACAGAGAATTCTCTCCTGGGTATTTGCCTGGTAGGTTGTGCCAAGGGTCTAACTGATTGCCATATTTGGGATTGGGAAGGAATTTCTTCCCCAGGACAGATTAGCAGGGACCCCTGTGGTTTTTTTGCCTTCCTCTGCAGCATAGAGCATGTGTCACTTACAGGTTTAAACTAGTGTATATGGTGATTTCTCTGTAACTTGAAGTCCTTGAACCATGATTTGAGGAATTCAATAACTAAGCCAGAGGTTAAGTCTCTATTATAGAAGTAATAGACCTGCAATGTGCAGAAGATCAGACTAGATGCTCACAAACAACCCTTCTGACCTTAAAGTCTATGAAGCTATTAAAGGGCCCCAAGGCATACCCTGAAAAACCCATCTCTCAGTCCCCCACTTAAAGGTCAATGAAGGTTGGATCTAAATCTGAATCCAAACTTCAGAGCTGGTCCCTGTCCCTTCAATGGTCTGTGCCAAAACCCAAGTTCCAAGAGCCCCCAATGTTTAGGGAATTTTGGATCTGGATACAAATTTTGTGGCTTGGGGTCATCTCTATTTGAATCTAATCTTTATCCTTTTTTTTTGAATATTCAAAAATGTGCAGCTAACTTTCTCTCCTCGTTTATTCATAGTTGCAATACCAGGCTACTGCCTGAAAACCATAGTATTATTGCCAGAATACCACAGGAAAGAAGTCTGTCTTCTAGACTAGAAGTCTTGAGATGTCTAATGCAATTTTATATATCTACAAGGCGTGGGTGACTCAAATGCTGTTTGGTTAAAAATCCAAATGTTAGTGGTTCTTTGAACTAACACTCTTCAGACACTTTCATTTGTCCTCTATGAGAAAGATCATCTTACAAATAGATTTTCAACTAAGTCCTATGTTTCACCTTTACTTTTTGTTGAGGCCACATACAGGATGCTGTGGGAATGTACCTGCAAGATTTCTGACTCTAAGATGATACTTTAAAAAGGGAAAGGGAAAAAAAAAAGAAGCAAGAATATCAGATGGTGATTTAGGTTGAGTAGGAAACTCATAACATTACAAATTCATATCAACAGCTTGTAATTCCATTATGACATAGCATCCGATAGACTAAATTTCACCTGGAGTCTCAGAAAACCAAGATATCAAACTAACCAGCCCACAAAGAAATATCAAAGACATAGTTCTGAAAGCAAAGACAATTATGTGGCTTTACCAGAAACTGACAAAGATTCTGACATGGAGAAGGAGAACTGGGCAGGGTTTTAAAACCTACTTATCTGGAACCAGTGTCAGGTGGAGCTGCAAAGATGACAATTTAGAGAAGCAAAGGAAGGGGAACATGATGTACAAGGGAAAGATTTGGTTTAATTTTATTTAACATGAATTCCTGCAACTCTAAACATACCTACAATGTGTGATAAGATAAAGATATGAAAAAAACCAAAATTCTCTGCACTTTGGGCCCCTGTCCATATGCATTATGGTTCAGTCTTTAATGGGAGATATGAGACAGAGGGCAGGCCACATGGCTTAATATTTTTATTTAAGGAGTTTTCCAGCTGATTTTATGCCACCAGAACACTGCAGCCTCCTCTTCCCTTCATTTCATTGTCAGTCCATCCAAAATGTTCCTGACAAAATTGTCTTTTTCTCTTGCAACTTCTGAGCAAGTCTTCCGCAGCTCATTAATCCCTTCACTGGCTTTCTCTTGGCTTCTACTGTAAGATCAAACATCTCATTATCCTGAAATTCCTGCACAATTCTGCTTCTAGCCTTTCATTCCCTCCTCCCCTCTCACTCCACAGAAGATCTCTCTTCAATGCCCCTATTCTTCACTTACTTTCAGCTTGGAGTCTTCTTCCATGTCATCTTTTCTTCCCCTTATTGTGTGTGCCCATGACTAGATTGTAAACTTGAGTCAGCAATTCTGGGTTGGCATTTAATTGCTAATACTGTAAAATAATGCAGCACCTGGATGCAATGGGTGAGTCTGCGTCTGAATTTCAAACTCAAACACAAGAGTCTGAATCTCACATGTCTAGTAGTTAAAATTTCCTTACCTTGCTGAGGGAGGAATCAATTCTGGGGTTGTTTATTTTTTTAATAATGTATCTTCCTAGGTGCCTAGAAGTGGTGTTTTTTATCTCAAGAGACTCCTTCAATTTTCTCTAATTCAACTGTCATCTTAATACCTTGACTGAATACCAAGATGTTAGAATCCCTGGAAATTATCTTTTTAGGGGATTATAGCAGATTTAAGCATCATCATCTGATTAAGAACTTCATGCCTCCCAAACAGCAAGGAAACTCTCCAAAGTATTGAGTACATGGTGTCACAATTACTGCAATGTTGCTCTAAGCAGGACATATTTTTATGACTGCGTCTAAAACCTTTATAGAGAATGGGAGCCTGTTTCTGAAGGCTCAAGTCCTTTTGGATATAGTCTGAAGGCCATGTGTGGTGCATACAAGGACAAGAGAAGATGTGCTTTTGTTATCCTGGAATGTATCACTTTGTCTTGAGCTATTCGTTGAGATCAAATGTCATATCAATTGCATATCTGAGGCGTCCTCTGCTGTTGTGCTGTGTTGTGGGGTGCTATCCTGCCATTGCAAGGAGTGGGGGCTGACTCAGGCTAGCAGGCAAGTGCCATCTCTAATTACTGCTGTCTTATATATAAGCATAACAGGCCTGATTCTACCTCATCCATAATTTGTTTACTTTGCACAGGTATAAATTACTACAGAAGGTTGCAAGGCAGTAGAAAATCATGCTCAGTGTATGTTCTACTGAAGTGAGAAGATGGTTCTCTTTCCCTCCCATTGTCATGCACTTTTTCTTGAGGAATTGACCAGTTTGAGTTTAATTTGGTCTATTTCATAGACAAGGTCAGCAAGTTGATTCTTCTCTCAGGAGCCATTACGACTTCTAGTTCTTGTAACCATCTCCATTGGGAAGGTGAGAGCCTTTCTGGAGGGGTCTGGTAACTCAGTGATTGCAGGCTGCATTATTGTGCAGGAAACCGAAGCCTGATTGTAAGCTAATGAAGGAATTTAGCTTCTTGAGCCTCAGTAGTTCAGAAACACGCTTAATCCTTGGGGAGGAATGTGTGCTTTGCACCACTCAGTCGCAGCTCCTCCAGCATACTAAGGCATACTGCTGACGTCAAGTGAAAAACAAGTAACTAGCTGGGGTCCTGTAATTTTGTGCACTGGCTTTATATCTCTCTCAAGTATCAGGACCAGAAAGGGATGAAAGAACACATCTCTGCCCACACTCCTCCTCCCTGTGGGTAGCAGAATGGGAAGAAACTAGTGGTCTAATGCCAGCTTTTGACAGCTTGGAGGCTCTTTATTGCTTCCTCACAAATGGTAAGGACAGAACTATTATGGAATATTGCTTGGCTCAAAAGAAGTTCCACCCAGTTCGTCTCAGGCAGATGCATGGCAGCTGTAGTTCATGGTGGTGGCAGGAGATGCAGTATGAAGTGAGGGAGACGTGGAGAGTTTCTAATCTGTATATGGAAGATCTCAGCATGACAGGAAAGGCAATTCTGCTTTCCAAGCACAGCTAAATGTAAAGTACTTTCTTAACTTGGACTTCCTGGTCTGTAGATCTCAATGATTGTCTTCCCCGTCCCTCAGTGAAAAGTGAAATATTTTGCAGTCTTGCTTTAGCGTTTAGGTAAAATTACAAAACTAACTGTGCATCCTGGTGGGAAACTAACCATCACAAGGCCGTGGGAGGCCAAGACCAAAAGGAAATGGGAAAATCCAAATACATTCCAGGGAGCAGGCAATGTCTTTTTGTACCATCCTCAGGTTCAGCCATGACATTCTGGAGTTCCCAAATCATTGGTAGAGGCACAGGGGTTCCTTTAATGACCTTTCATCCACTAGTCTGCTTTGAGTTGGAGGATCTTTGGCTCTGTCCCATCTCTTACTGACCAGTCACATGGCAGGGAGTAAGCTGTGCCTTGGAAAGGGGTGAAGTAACTTAAAGTAAGAAGCACAATTCTTTTCCAGAGCTCTTCCAGTATGATGCAACTAGGCATTGCCGCTTACTCTTGGTTTAGCTGAATGGTTTAACCTAGTCTTTAGGTAATAAGACATGGCAGGGATCAAGACACCAAAACTTCCCCCTTCAGGTCCTTTGTAAGAGTATCACTTTCGAGAATAAAATATCTTTAGCAATATATTAAGGAAAAAATTAAGGAAGGGGGATAAGTCTGGTGCATTTCATCTTCAGTGGGGTTCCTTTGGATTGTAGGGTAGCCTTTTATTTTTGCTCAGGAAATCTTAAGTATTTCTGAAATTCACTATGTTTGGTACATTTTAGCATTTGAAAATATATTGATTAAAAGAACAAACGGGGAAGGGGGGGGGGCATAACTGCAAATTCTTTGAAGATCAAATGTAATGTTTAACTGTTTGATTCAGAATTCCACCCATATAAAAGCTTGCACTGTCTAACACACAGCCATGGAAACCGTACATTCCATAGTCCTCCCTTTAAATGCACTCCAGCCAAATGCTTTAATGTTCCCATCAATATTGAAATTTACAGTGTTGAAAGATCACTGACGTAACAACGTTTCTTGTGTGGTTGAAAAAATGATAACCTTGATCCCTAAATATACCATTATGTTTAAACTGCGCATTTACAGCAGACCATAACCAAATGTTTATAGTTCTCTCTACATTGATAAGGCCTTCAGGCAGAGGTGCTTTACATGCATGTTGTTTTAGTTAAAGATAATTTTAAAGCCTTCTAAAGAATACCTTATCTTTTGAGCTATTAAAAAGTCTGTTTACAGCTAGAGTCTGCAGTGATTAAGTTGAGTACCATGCTTCTATGTGTCCATCCCTAGGAAACATTTGCAAGCTTACTAAACTTCTCTTGCATGCTACGCTGCTTTGCTGCATTGGTATGCACCATCCTAAGAAAACAAAACAATTTGTTTGGTCTTTCAAAATGGCTTTGAAGTGCTTTGATCTTCAATGGTAGAGGAGTACTTTCATAAAACGAACAAAGCAAACACAACTATAACTTTAGTGTTCAGAAACCTCAACCAAGATCAAGGTTCTTTGTGCCAAGTGTTGTACAAACCCACAATAAATTACAGTCCCACCCGCAAAGATCCTACAACGTCCAACAACTATGGGGAAGATCTTCAAATAGTGTGATTTGTCATAGCTCCATTGATTCAGTTCAAGTACATTTAACAGAGCTATGACAATTTACAGCAGCTGTAGCTGTGCCCTCAAAAATTTACAAATGGAGAAGTAACAGGATAAAACAGACACAAATTGGTCAGTGTGACTACACACTAACATTTTGGTTAATCTCAAGGATTGTAGGTTTTTTTAAGTGTTTTATGTGTGTGGAACTCATGCTTAGTTGTTTTTTAAAATGATTTTGAATCTTATTTTTATTTCTCACATCTGATAGCATGGAAACCTTGGGGTCTGGAAGTGACATATTCACCTAAAAGTGCTTTCTGAATATTTTACAACTGTTTTTCCACTGCTACCTCCCTTCTTTTAAATTAATACCAGTAGTGTAAAATTCCTAAAGCTTTATCAGCTTGCAGTAAACGTCTGGCTTCTTGGTTGTACAGATTGTGTAGGCAGATTGTTGAAAATTATTGTTCTTCGGGACACAGCTGGTCTTTACTGAAAAGTCAATCCTCATTTAAAAAAAAACAAACAAACCTCTTCCCTCCCCCATTTCCTCCCAAGTTCAGGTTTGTTTTTAAATCTTCTGTACTCACCTTTTCTCAAATCCAATCCTATTTGCATTGTCTTCAGTGTTCAGAATCTGGCCCTACAGGAATGATCTATGGGACTTTTTTGGTGAAAGTCACGTGATCTAATGGCCTTTGAGAGACCAAGATCAACATATTTTAAAGATGCCTGAGAATAGTTGTGCCAAAGAATGTGAGCATAGTTTTGGGCAAATCGGTGTGGAACTGTGATTCTTCCCGCTATTTTCTGGTTTCCAGATGACTGGATGAGTTTTGGAATAGTTCACTTTTTCCTCTAACTTTTAATATTAAGTAATTTGTCATCTTTTCCCATTCTTAAAGCATGTTCAAGAGGGGACCAGCACTACACAATTTGCAGTTTATTTTCTTCTTTTGCTCTGGTCATTTCACACACCCCTCTCTAATTCCTTCATTTGCTTCCTGCCTCTTACTGCATCAAATTCATAATTTTTGTATTCACCTTCACTTGGGTCACTGAGCATCCAGCACAGCTCAGTAGGGGATTGCAAAAGCGACTTTTGCACTCCTTTCATGCAGGGCCAGTTTTGCGCCAGACCAGTTCGCCAGTGTAAGTTAGAGAGCAGCCAAAAGCTGTATCTGGTGTCAACAGCCCTGTGACAATACAGGCAGGCATAGGAAAGCCTGGGCCTTTTCCTTTCCTCTAGCCATGCAGTCTTATGCTAAAAGTAGGCAAGAGAGAAGGGCAGGAAACTGTCTCTTCCAAAGAGAGTCTTCTTAGATATAGGAAGCGCAAGAACAAGGACCAGTCACCTCTTAGATTTTGTGTAACATCATGAAGATTAAACACCTAAATTCACCTTTTTCTTCACAGAAGAGTTTCCATGTGAGGAAGACTGGCTTTGCGCCAGTACTTTCTTTTCCTGCAGGGACATTACACGTTCATGATATTCTGATCCTATGAGGTAGCTGTAAGTAGGCAAAACACAAGGCCAGATCTTGGCCTGAAGTACATGCCCTTTGTACACTTTAGCAGTGCACTAGGACTGTGAAACTGCCCTATGAGGGTAGCTGGGGAATCCTGCGCTGCCATTTAGCTGGCTCTACACAGCTTCTTTCAAGCCCCCAGTAGAAGGGGTACAGACATAATGCTCTGGTTTGGTGATTCCCAACTGGCACAATGACCTTTAAGGGGTCACTATACAAGATGGTATAATTTAGATACCTAAGGGTGCTCTAAATTAACTCAGCATCAAAGTAGCCCCCGGCAGCCCTAGAGTCTGTGGAGCACAAACTTTTTTTAAAAGTCCTCTTTGTTTCTCAGCCAAATTGCGTGAAGCTCTGTACAGCTGAGGGTCTAGCCCAAGATCTATTAGTAATTTCAGATTTATAAAGGAGTTAAAACTAACAGCATGGCAGATGTATAGATATTTTATTGTATTGAAGTCAGCAATTCATCTTATAAGGTGAAGAAAGATTTATTTAAATCTTCTTTGTCAAAAAGATGTATTTTATGTGTACAGTTTTTTGTTTTTTGCATCTGCTCACCATCAAGGGAATGCTTTTATGGGAACAATTGCCAGAAGATCTAGAATGAACCTTGATTCTTCAACATGCCATTCTTAACTTCAAATTAGTAGCCCTGTTACAACCAGTGACTTATTTTTTTATAATGTGCCTCTTGTTATACACAGAGTGTTTTCCAGTAGAAAAGCTTTGAAGGAGAGTCAGCATTGGATCTCCTCAGAGAGTATTTTCTTTAAACCATGTAGGAAAATAATAAATTATGAATAATACTAATTTCTGGACTGCCACAATCCAGCTTTCCAGCGCTTAATTTGTAATGAAAGAGGTGTTAGGGCTCAAGCAATTTTTTTTACACTCATAACTGATGTGGCAAGCCCAGAGGTGCTGGGGCTATGAACTGCCAAGTCTAGAAGTGCTGGGGCTAGGCCCTGGCAAACATTGGCACAAATTAAGCATTGCATCTTTCAGTTCACAGCCAGATCCTCAGTTGGAGTGAAAAAGTATTCCTCCATTGACTTCAACAGAGCTACATGACTTTATACTTGCCGAGGATCTGGCAAGTAATTATTTCTTGAATTTATTTCCCTGATCTTCCATGTATTTTTATAAAATTAAAATATATTAAATAAAACCTCGAAAGAGACATTTTCTAAGAAAAAATATAAATTGACACTGAATATGGACATTGGCATTGGATAAAAATGATAAATATTTGGTTTTTAGTGCAAGGAGACAGTTGTTACAACTAAGCCCAAACCATGCTTAGCTATAACAACTGCCAATGACAGTGTGACTCGCTGGTGCATATTGATGGTACGAAAACAACAGAACGACAACAGAAAGTGCTGAAGGGTTTAAAGCCCTAAGTGATGGCCTGATTCCGTCATCCTTAACTTCCTACTACCTGATTGTGCAAAGAGCCATATTGAAATAAATGGGTCATTATCCTGAGAGAATCAAAAGTTGGAGTCATTCTAAGGAGATCTTGAACATGTAGTCTGGCTACTAGAGGTCAGTGGTCAAGTCATTTGTGTCAGAGGACTAGTGTCCTGGAAAAACAAAGGGAATGGTCACCTATCCAAGTCACATGGCATTTAAAACATAACAAAATATACAGTATCGTGGGTCCTCTGGGGACCAGGTATTAGTTGAAAACTTGGCCTTATCATTGGGTCAGTAACAATATAAGTCAGTCAATCTTCTTCCTGTTAGTCAAGAGAAAGAATAGCTGTGTGGGGTTGTCTCCTGTATAATTACAGAATAGTCTTTGCAGAAACAAATGCTGTGTCCTTGTTTAAACCTGGACCACTCACTATAAAGATGAGTTACGTTCAGGCATGTTAATTGTGACCATATTTATGGAGTCATTCTATTGTATTCCTGTTTTCTGACATAAAATAGAAACCATGTGCTCTTTCCCTGCATCTAACATGCTTGTCTTCTAGTCTGTGAAATTCTCCCAGACTCTCAAAGTGAATAAATTAGACTTAATACAACATCTATTTATATAGTGCTTTTTCACAGTAACATTCCTATTGCTATAGTTAAGTGTAAAGAGCTGTAATGTCATTTGTCAACCATGCTTGTGGTGAAATGAAGGATCCATGCAAATAGAGTTCTGTGTATCATGTTTTCCTTTCCACACCATAACAGCAAACTCCACTAATCTGTGCAGAAGGGATTTGAGGGCCATGGCCCTCCCTCACCATCCCAAAAGTGTTAGGTGCCCCTTGTCTAGAAGCACAAGGACTACAAACACCTAATTTGAAACAATTTACCAAGGATCATGGTGCATTCTCCATCACTGGCAATTTTTAAAATCAAAATTGGATTTTTTTTTTAAAGTTATGCTCTAGTTCAAAAGGAATTATTTTGGGAACATTCTCCGGCCTGTGTTATGCAGGAGGTCAGACTAAATGATCACAATGATCCTTTCGGGTTTTCAAATCTATGAATAACTATTAAAGCCATTACTTCTGTTGCAACCACATGTGCCTCCCTGTGTTCTTTACTTCTGTCTGCACCACAACACAACATGGCGCTGTTAAATCATCAGAGGATGATGACTACCGATAAACTAGCCTCTTGGGCAGCAACATATTACTTGCACCAGACATAAAAGCAAGGTGGTGACAAGCAAATTCTAGGTATTTATATTCTTGAATTAGATCATGTGATGTATCCTGGTTGTTCCTTATGGACTCCGTAGAGCTGGGTGAACTATTTTCAGTGAATGATTTGACACATTTAGCTGCTTTTTTTGTTTCTGTATGTGAATTCTTTACATGTGGGCTTTGATATTTCTTATTTTGTTACGTGGCAAATGGGTAACAAATATTTAATTCTATTGATTCCTCCCAAACTATCCATCTCAAGTATATTGAGTATTCATCATTTGTACTGTGTGATTGGCCAGTGCAATCACTCCCTCATTAGATGACTCCAAAAGACGTGCACAACTTTCAAGGAGGCTACGTAAATCTTCCCATCATGATTTCTCATGTGAATGAGTATTTACTACACTTTTTCTAGTGAACAATATTTGCTCATGGGAATGATGGTGACTCGCAAATGACACTTGAGAATACCAACAAAACAAGTTTTTGGTTTTTATTCAAAAAAATATTTAGGATTTTGTTCTTTTTACAGTGTTTGCCTTGCTTTAGAAGTATAGCGATGTCCTAATCGGTTCACAGTATAACATTTCTACCATCTTATAAGCAAAGGGGACTTCAAAATGATATTCATGCTATGTCCATTGGCAAAGCCAAAAAGATACATGTTCTCTTTTTCAGTAACAGAGATAAGGAAATGTTGTTTTCAAATATAATTTTTAAGTTTATAGTGAAGCTTTTCCAAAAGAACTTGTTTTTTAGAACACTTCCTTAATGAAAAGCCCTTTCTTTTGTTTATTGTACAAAAAGGCAGAAATAACACACTGCTTCAGTTTCCCCATTTTACTTTAGTTAAGTTCTTTGCAAAAGAACTGAAATTATTTTAAAGAACAAAGCTTCTGACTCATAAACATAACTAAATCATTTTTGCATTTTCCATGGGATTCTGAGATCAAATACTTTGCTCTCCTGTATCACCTTCCATCTGAGGATCTCAAAGCACTTTGCAAATATAGGTCCCAGTTTGGCACTCAAGCATATGAAAAGCTCTGAAACATATTGTGTCCATAAAGTTAACAACCGATTATAGAAGTGGGACCTTACAGGGTTAAGTTCTTCCCTTAGTTATGCTAATGTAAATCTGTTGAAGCCAATGAGATTGTACCAGTCTGACGAGGGTAGAATTTTGTTCCAATTGTTTCTTAGCACACCAGGAAGGTCGGTAAGCATTATTCTCCCTATTTGATAGGGAAACTGAGACACACAGAGGTTCTGACTAGCCCAAAAAACTTGCATTCAAGTTTCTATAAGAGCTGGCACTAGTACCCAGAGCTCCTGACCCCAGTACTGTGCTTAACTTGAAGACCTTCCTTTCTCCCTTGCTGTGCTCTGTGTTAGGAGTTCCAAATATTATCTATCATCCATTAAAAATGAAGTTACCACTGAAATCAGGGGAGTTTTGCCTGCACAAATTTTGGCCCAAGCTCTCTACACAACTTAAACAATAACTTAACTAAAAGAGTTTACTCACAGACTTGGTTAATAGCAATATTTCCTCTGCTGATTTGAAACTTGTATTGGGGATTAAAAATCAACTTGCTAATGTTTGATAATGAGCTTTTGTCAGTAGTTGTATCACAGGTAACTTCCTTCATTCCTTAGGGTGATAGAAAGCATGCTTTTATTCTTTAATGGAAATACACCCTGGTTAAAACTCACTTTAGGTCACAGCTACATGCTTTTCTTGTTTCAGACAACACAACAAAGTCATGGTTCATGAGTTAAGAGGTCAGCTGCTTGTCATTGAAGCTGAAAATATCTTCCAAAGGTTAGGCACCTGAGAGATCCTTTAAAATGTTGTCAGGTTTCTATGACAATAGTTCTTTGAAAAGAATGTTTTTTTGATACTTATCAAGGAAGAAACTTCAGAAGTGGCCATCATCACCATCATTAGCTTGGAACTACAGGAGTTGAATGCCAGTAGCACATATAAATGATACTTTTTTTTTTGGTTGCTTCAGAAGAGGTTAAACCCTTTTATTATGCAGTGTAAAGCTCAACAGCATTAACAAAAACAGCTCCAAAAGTTCTGTGGTTATGACTCTCCATGGCATGATAGTCAGAATTGGTTTAGTCATTAAATGATTATCCCCATTTTACTGCTGGGGCACCGAGTTTAAGTGATTTGACCAAGGTCACCGAGGGTACAGCTACACTGCACCCCTCCCCCCTGCCAAAAACAAAATAACAAACCTCACCCCAAACCCTGGGGCAGTGAGTCTCAGAGCCTGGATCAACTGACTCGGGTTCACGGGGCTCATGCTATGGGGCTAAAAATAACAGTGTAGATATTCCCACTTGGTCTGAAGTGCTGAGAGCTGTCTGGGGGCAGGGTTTCAGAGCTAGAGCTGTAAAAGTCGAAGCAGGGAGGAGCCTACAAATGTTTAGCATATCTGGCATGTAAGTACCTTGCAATGCTGGCTACAACAATGCCATGCGAAGGCTTGTTCTCACTTTCATCTTAATATTAGAAATAGCATTCCTAATTCAGTGCCATTTGGATGGGCCTTGCTTCCTGGGTTTACATAATAATCTGGAAGACCATGAGTTTTTAGGGATGGAGAGCGTGTGGGCTAGGGAAGGGCAGGTGTAACTGATTCACAGCTAAATGGATTCTTTAGCCCTCTCCTACTTCCTGCTCCCCATGTGATGGGGTGCAGGCATGACTTAACATGCCCTTGTAATGATGGTCACAGAGCAGCTTTGATGCCTCTTGCAGGCGAAGGAGAAGATCTTTCCTTCTCCACATCTCTGCAGAACCCACTGCACTTCTCAGGTTGTGTGGATTTTGTCATTTAAAGAACAGCATTTCTCCCTTAATACAATGTGAAAATTGTTTGATGCTTCATCTTACAATTGCTTAAGCGATTGTTTAATACTGGGCATTGAAACACAGACAAAGAACAGTCTGGGTGTTTTTGCTTTATTGTGCATCCAGGTTCATTTTTTCTCTTACAAATAAAAACTGGGGCTAAAAACAACTGATCATTATTATTGTCTTCTTTAAAGAAAGAGTCTGAAAAACATGTTTGCTGCTCTAATTCACAACCTCCTTCCAAGTCATGTTCTAGCTAATTGCTAACAAGAAAGATACATTGTTTGTAAGTAACAGAGTAAGTCTTCCTTCATGTACAATAAACTGATATAGTCCATTCCCTTACCATTTAGGCACATGTTAAAATGAAAATGGTCTGTCTGTATATGTGTGTGTATATACAGGATGTACATTTCCTTCCCCTCGCCCCAATATTCTGGCATTTGTAAATAAAAGGGTTTCAAAATTCAGTGACTAAGATAAAGGTACAAGACACTGAATTCACATCTGGTGCAGATAGGAAATCTACATGGAGTTGAAAGGAATTGCCTCCACTTGTTCTAGATGTGATTTTTGGCCAGGGATAAGGATGATACTCTTTAAAACCATACTCATTAGTAAAATTGCACGTAGCACTGTTCTGGGGATACTAACCAGACCCCAAGCATGGGCATTGTGCAGAGCAGAGACCATCCATCACCCTGAATTAGAAGTAAAATACTAGTGAGCAGATAGGTTCAGCAGCTGAAGCAAATTAAACTGAAACCATTGATATGACTCATCAGAGAGAGGCTCATTCAAAATTTTACTGCAAAGTGATAAAATCTGAAGGTTTTTACAGTTCTGAAAACCAGGGCATGTTTTTCCACTAGGACAATCTGAAGTTAAAAAAGCATTGTGTTTAGTATTTTTCCTAAAACAAATTTTGCTCAAATTGTATCATCTTACAATCCACTGGGCAGGGTTTTCTCAGTCAATTTTAATTTTAACACTATTTTTTTCACCTGCCTTTGAGTTGTGCCACTTGAACAACAAGAACGTTTGCGGAAGCTTTTCTTTCACAATAGTTCTAGGATTTTAATGTTTAGAAAACCTTGTTCACTTTTGTTTGTGTGTACTTAAAGTGCAAATGTGTTTCTTCTAAGGGGGCCAAATTCAGCATGAAGTAAATGTGGGCAAATGCATGGGAGTTAGTTGAGTAACAGCAGGGATGAATTTGACCCTTAGCTTGTTTATGGTGAATCCTGGAGACATAAGCCCATGCTTTAGATAAACAGAAAACTAACTTAAAAAAATTAAGGGAATTAGTTAGGGAAGTGGACTGGACTGAAGAATTCATGGACCTAAATGCGGAGGAGGCTTGGAAGTACTTCAAGTCAAAGTTGCAGGAACTATCTGAAGCCTGCATTCTAAGGAAGGGAAAAAAAATTCATAGGCAAAGATTGTAGACCAAGCTGGATGAGCAAGCATCTCAGACAGATGTTTAAAAGAAAGCAGAAAGCCTACAAGGAGTGGAAGATGGTAGGGATCAGCAAAGAAAGTTACCTCTTGGAGGTCAAAGCATGTAGAGAAAAAGTGAGAAATGCCAAAAGCCAAGTAGAATTGGACCTTGCAAAGAGAATTAAAACCAATAGTAAAAGGTTCTATAGCTATATAAACAGGAAAAAAACAAAGAAGGAAGTGGGACCCCTAAATGCTGAGGATGGGGTGGAGGTTAAGGATAATCTAGACATGGCCAAATATGTAAACATATACTTTGCCTCCGTTTTTAATGAGGCTAATGAAGAGCTTAGGTATAGTGGCAGGGGGGCTAATAGATTTGAGGATATGGAGGTAAAAATGACTGCATCCAAGGTACAATCCAAACTCAAACAGCTGAATGGGACTAAATCAGAGGGACCAGATAATCTCCATCCAAGTATATTAAAGGAACTGGCATGGGAAACTGCAAGCCCATTAGCAAGGATTTTTAATGAAGCTGCAAATCAGGGGTTGTACCATACAACTAGAGAATTGCTAACATAGTTCCTATTTTTAATAAAGGGGAAAAAAGCAATCTGGGTAATTACAGGCCTGCTAGTTTGACCACAGTAGTATGCAAGGTGTTTGGAAAAAAATTGAAAGAGAAAGTAATTAAAGGCATCAAGGTTAATGGTAATTGGGACAAAATACAACATGGCTTTAAAAAAGGTAGATCATGCCAGACCAACCTAATCTCCTTTTTTGAGAAGATAACAGATTTTTTAGACAAAAGGAATGCAGTGGATCTAATTTACATAGATTTCAGTAAGGCATTTGGTACGGTTCCACATGGGGAATTATTAGTTAAATTGGAAAAGATGGGTATTAATATGAAAATTGGAAGGTGGATAAGGAACTGGTTAAAGGAGAGACTACAAGTCATACTGAAAGGTGAACTGTCAGGGTGGAGGGAGGTTACTAGTGGAGTTCCTCAGGGATCGGTCTTGAGACCAATCTTATTTAACCTTTTTATTACTGACCTTGGCACATAAAGTGGGAGTGTGCTAATAAAGTTTGCGGATGATACAAAGTTAGGAGGTATTACTAATACAGAGAAAAGACTGGGGTATCATACAGCAAGATCTGGATGACCTTGTAAACTGGAGTAATAGAAATAGGATGAAATTTAATAGTGGAAAGTGCAAGGTCATGCATTAAGGGCTAATAACAAGACCTATTGCTATAAGTTGGAGACACATCAGTAGGAATTGACAGAGGAAATGAAGGATCTTAGTTGATCACCAGAGAAGGACCTGCTTGATCACAGGTTAACTATGAGCCACCAATGTGATGTGGCCATGAAAAAAGCTAACGCAGTCCTAGGATGCATCAGGCGAGGTACTTCCAGTAGACATAGGTAGGTGTTAGTGCTGTTATACAAGACACTGGTGAGCCCTCATCTGGAATGCTGTGTGCAGTTGTGGAATCCCATGTTTAAGAAAGATGAATTCAAACTGGAACAGGTACAGAGAAGGGCTACTAGGATAATCCAAGGAATGGAAAACTTGCCTTATGAGAGGAGACGTGGTTAGATTAACAAGTAAAGCTGAAAGAAGGTTATGGGGAGATAGGATTGCTCTCTATAAATACATTAGAGGGAAAAATACCAGGGAGGGAGAGGAGTTATTTAAGTTCAGCCCTAATGTGGACACAAGAACAAATGAATATAAACTAGCCATCAGGAAGTTTAGACTTGAAATTAGATGACGGTTTCTAACCATCAGGGTAGTGAAGCTCTGAAACAGCCTTCTAAAGAGAGCAGCTGGGGCAAGAAACCTTGCTGGCTTCAAAGCTGAACTTGATAAGTTTGTGGAAGGGATGGTACAATGGGACAGCCCAATTTGGCAATTGACTGATCTTAGATTACTAGTGGTAAATAAGCTCAATGGCCTGTAATGGGATGTTAGATGGAGTGGGTTCCAAGTTACTACAGAGAATTGTTTCTGGGTGTCTGGCTGGTGAGTCTTGCCCACATGCTCAGGGTTTAGCTGATGGCCATATTTGGGGTCAGTAAGTAATTTTCCCCCAGGGCAGATTGGCATAGGTCCTGGAGGGTTTTCGCTTTCCTTTGTAGCATGGGGCATGGGTCACTTGCTGGTGGATTCTCTGTACCATGAAGTCCTTAAACCATGATTTGAGGATTTTAATAACTCAGTATTAGGTTAGGGGTCTATTAGAGGAGTGGATTTGTGACCTGCATTGTGCAGGAGGTCAGACTAGATGGTCATAATGGTCCCTTCATACTTTATCGTCTTTGAGTCTGTGCATGCAGCAGAGGCAGTGCAAGTGTTCCATATTGCCCTTCTTCTGGATTCCACCTCTAGTTTAGAGGGACGCCCCATACTGTGGACTGGGAGAATATTTAAATCTCCATGCTCTTTTAATGCTTGTCCTCTCTACTGGGACTACCAACACAGTTCCCAGTTAATGCTGAATGTGATGGTGGTGGCTTTGTAACATGGACCCTTTCCCAATGGAAACAGGAGAGACCACTAAACTCATTTGTCATGGAGCACAAAAAAGCCATCACATGGCAACAACTTTTAGTCATGACTGACTTGGGTGGGAGTCTAACTGGAAGCCTAGAGATGAAAGGCTAAGGAAACCAGTCCCATGAAGCACTAAGCACCTCAACACCTTGCCAGATTTGGCCCAATGAGCATATCTTCCTTCCTTCTTTCTGTAGTTTCAGATGCAGGTAGGGGGGAAATGTTAAATCATCACTGATTGTTATTTTCTTGTAATTTGAAAGGATATTAGCAATAAACATGTTTTAATATTTGGTCTGAAATCTGAATTTCACTCTCAGCCAGTTGAAAAGTTTCAACTGGCAGAAATAATCTACTTTGTAGTAATCTAAACATTCTAAAATAATAATGGACTTGATTTTAATTTTACTAACCATCCCGACATAAGATCAAGACCTTCCTGGTTAGGCTATGGTCTTATCTGTATTTGAATAAAGACTTGGTTTTTTCTTTTAGTAGTGGAGAAAGGGGTTAAGGTAGAGAAATTTCTAGCATAGCCATTTGGTATGAAGCATCATCACATAACTGATAGTGAAAAATAAAATAGTCTACTGAACCAGAGGTGGGGGGAGGGAAATGAGCAGACAGGAGCTCCGTTTTTAGTCCCAGCAGACTCAGCTAGCAGAAGGGGAAGATCTGGGGCTCATTGCCAGAGAAACATCGCTTAGTGTAAACATCTGAAGGCATCTTTAGAATGCCCTTATCGTAGGGAGCCACAAAGCTTTTGTACTCTGGAAGTTTTCAAGTCAGCAGCAGCCTGGCAGGCAACTAGGGCAAAGATACTTTTTAATGTGGATTTTTAGTACAAAGAAAACTAAAACCAAGCTGACCAGAAAGACTGGAATTTCAGCTCTCTCTCGCCCCCTCCTTGGATTTCTCTCTCTCTCTCTCTCTCTTTCCGCAAGCCCTTTAAATCAGAGATTACTGGGTCAGTGACTCTCATTATCCCTCTTATACCAGTATCCTCTCGTCTTCAGGTTCCTGAAGGAATATTGCTACCTGTAAGTACCTTCTCTCTGTCCTCCCTCTCCTATTGAATATATTGTTGTATGAATTGAATGTGGTAACATTTATGCTTGTAGTATTGTTTAGTGCCTCTACTGAATGTTGCAAGAAGGAATACAGACTATATTTACAGTATTCAGGATGAAAGCTTAATTCTAATTTCAGATGGAAAAGAGGCATTAAGTTTACCAGTGGGTTTACCAGTACTTTTAAAGATTAGAAGTGAAAGATTCCAAGTAAACCATATTATCCTAAAATGCCATTTTTTTACTAATTGATAGATATTTCTAAACTGTCTTTATTCCACCATGAGTGCACTAATAAAACTTTATAATTTTATATTTTGTTACTTCCCCCTTGAAATTTAAGGGTTTGGGAAGTGTTGTTTAGTAAGGTTTCTCTGAATATTTTTTTTAGTGAAACACACTAAACAGAGAAATGTGGCACCAAAAACTGAAAATGCTTTTAATATTAATTAAAGGCAGTGTAAAGCCCTTCAGAAATTTGCTTTAGTTGGGAGATACTGGCTCTTTTAAATTATATTTTAAGGATATATTTTTATTTTGCAGTAGAAATCTGAGTTAAGTTTTCATATTTTTTGTTTGTATTCATATAATTGCCTTCTCTCTTGACCTCAATTTTACAGACTTCGATTTGTAATATTTTAAGGAAGCACTTAACTCTTCTCTTTCCACACTGACACAGAATTAATCTCCAAAATTCAGCTTTTTCATTATGTCTTGTTCAATTTCATTCTGTCTTGTGTTGAGATGTATTAGTAAGCCAAGCTGCTGCTGATAATTATACAGTACATCCTGAAAGGAGTATTCAAAAAACTTTTGGGTACTTATGAACTGGAGAAAGGTATTAAGTGAGCAAATTAACTGATTCAGTGCTGTATAGTTTGCTATGTACAATGAGCAAAATGCATCTCCAGTTCTACCATAGTATGTCCATAAGAAGCACTGCCACTTGACTGTGCTCTGCGGCTTCTGCAGCAGCTGTGTTTCAGTAGTGAAAGAGCTCATGGTCTAAGTTCATTTGTCCTCTTTCTTCTCTCTTAGTCTAACAGTGTCCACTAATGTCCCATTGTAGCTATGGGTCTGTCAGCATTTCCAGGACGATCCTTCTCTATTCATTATAAGGGATTATGAGGGGTATGTTTTCACCCAGTGCTGAAACATAGAATAAGAGCTTCTACTTTAAATTTCTCTGCTTCTTGTAATCCTAAGTAAAACCCTGTTTAGAAGTTAATTTAATGTTTTGTGGTTTAATAGATACTGTATGAAAAGTTGATGAGAGCATGATCTCGCAAATTCATCTTCCACATAAAGATCATAAAGTTGTTAAATTGCTCCCCTCCCTTGCCTGTGCAAAAACAGCGACCCCTCTATTAAGGATAAAATGTAATACAAGTAGCTTAGAAACAGATTATTTTATGGGGTGATATTCCATTTTTAGGGAACTTTCTCAGAAAATGAATGCCCACACTATTATCCTCCTTAGCTATCTATAGTGTACGGAATGAATACATGCTAATGATATACAGAGTTGTGGAGAATTGGTTTTGGTTTTAATTCTATATCTGAGGTCTTTCAGCTTTGAGATTTTTTTCTACTGTGCAGATTTCTGCTCTGTGCATAAATAGGCAAATAATGCGGAAAAAAGTGTCCATGGATATTAATTAATTGTATTAAATGAATATGCCTCAGTTGTGTTCATTAATCTGTTGTATTCACTTTCTGCAGCAATTCAAGCAGTCCAGATTAATAGCACACATGTTCACGGCAAGTGAACTTCAGCACTTGCACCAGAAGTGAGTTCATCCAGTGAGGGAAAAGAAACATTTGATCTGACCAATCACATGTAAGCAACACATTTAAAATGGCCATGATCAATCTGTAGGGTAAAATTCTACAGAAAGATATTAGTTGAATAATGAGGAAACTTTGCTGTGCTTGTGGATATCCTGTGAGCAGAAAGAGAAGTTAAATTGTGCCCTGAGAATTATTCACTCAGCTCTATTTGCCATGATAGAAGTGATTCTGCAACAGTCTAATTTGCACAAGCATAACCTTCTTTCATAAATATGGCTGTCTGTGGAACCAGTTATTGTAGCTAGGTGTCTGTGCAGAACTTGATAGCAGCAACTCCTTCACAATTTACAACATGAGATTCCATGAATGATTCATCTGCCTTTTGTGCAACTAAGTGAAAAACCTGACTAGGCTTAATGAAACATCTTATTTCGTTTGTAGCTGCCGTTATTGTAATACCTGCACCAGCATTTCATAGGGCATAAAAGCTGGATGAGAAGATAAAAGGTAGCTGAGTGCCATCTGATTTTCATATAAATATATTTTCCATCTGTCTAGGGCCATCACGTGAATACATGAAGCTGAAACAATGGAGGTGTATTGTGAAAGCATCTTGAACAGTTTATATATATATATGATATATATACATATATATGATAGATACTTTGCTAAAGAATTATGCATAACACATTTCTATTCCCAAATTACCACATTTACCAGTATGGAATAAAACTGATGAGGGACGATGTAAATAATTGTTTAAAATAATGCATTCACCTTTGTAGGTGAATCAGAATTTGCAATTATTTATAACTAGACTATGCACATATGGAGCTTCTTTTATTTGAGAACCTCAGGTTGCTTGCAAAGAGAGATATGTGTTGTTATTCTTACTCCATGGGTGGGGAAAAGGAAGCAAAGAGCTGATTGTTTTCTTGCTTGAAGGTCATACAGTATGTCAGTGGGAAAGTCAGGAATAAAACCCAAGTTTCGGCACTTCCTGCTTAATCCATTAGACAACACTGCTTAGACAAAGGATACTCACTAATGTTAACACTCAAGCATTCTAAAGCTGATCTTCAAGGTGGCACATGCAGCTGACACACTCTTCTCTAGTTTAGCTCTGTGAGATAGTGAGTAGTACCCTCAATGAATATGGCTGTCTTTAGGAAACATTGCAAAAACTTCCTCTTTGGAAAGGCCTCTCTTCCATAAGAATGACACTCACAACATTGACATCTCTTTCCACCCCCCCCACTCCCAGCCCCTTAACAAAAAAAGAGCTAGATTAATAAAATCTGAAAAAAAGCAAAAACCCTGCCCAATCAAGTTGTAATCCATAAAGAGAAGTGCTGGCGACTCCATGAAGTCCACTAAGGACTTCGCTTTTGCTATCGATTTTATGTGGAAGGTGCTCAGATGGTGATGGGTGGCAGTATAAAATACCAGAGCAGATAAAGTGCTGAGCAACTCTTTGGAAGTGCTCAACTACTTGCTGGAATGGGCTGTTGGCAACATCCTGTTGAATCACTATTTAATGTCGTGCATCATTGCCTCACAATAGCATCTCCCCACATCATCATGACATGATGAGGCAACATCATCCTCCACACCTTTCCTCACTCTCTCCATCTCCTTCTGGTTCCTGTCTTCTCTGTGGGAGAGATCTCAGCAGCTCTTTTTCTCCTCCTTTCCTCAATGGCTTCCACACCTTGTGTCCATTGGTTTAGTACTGTTCACTTTTGCCTGAGAGAGCTGCTTACGCCATAAGAGCTACATACAGTTTGCAAAGGCCATGAAGAACTAAATTGACTGTTGATGATGTAGGTATTGGATTCCATTTCATTACAATTCTCTTTACACCTACTGAACTGTCTAACAAAGAGGCATGAACCAACGTGAAGAACCAAAAATATTCTGTTTGGTGAGCGTATGTCAATCATAACAAAACCATGATGGTCAATGACTAATCCCAGTTTGCCTGCCAGCACATAGTTTGATCTTTCATCCATCGTTAGTTATTTGTTAAATTCAAATGCTTATGGAAGGGACTTCCTCCATCTACCTGACTCCATTTAACTACCTACAACTTCCATTTTAAGAGGCCTCACGTCTGTCTATCTGTTATAGACACGCTCTTGAGGAATGAGGGAGAGGACAGGACAAACAATTACGCATGCTGTCACTCAAGCCTCTTCCTTCTCCAGTGTTGGGTTTCCCCTTCAGGAGGCATTTTGTTGCTCACCTTCCTGCTTTTGTGCCGCAAGACATGGTAACCCTTCTGTTATCTCAGCTAATTTCATTGCTGTACAATGTAATGGCACTTTGAGTGTCCCCCTCAATTTATAATCCAAAGCACATAGCATGATTTCAAAAACTCAGTGCCCAATATCCCTGCCTTCCTCATAAGAATTGCCAGTCTTACAGAAAAGAAGTGAGGGATCAGACATGCGACAGAATTTCACAGTCCTTTAACACCATGTAGGGAAGTTCCAGATCATTCCCTAAAATAGGGACAATCGGAGGGGCTACTTGATTTTATCACCAAAAGTGAGACATGGCCTCATGAGGTGACCAAGAATAAGGTATAATAAAGTTCCTGCCCCTCTTTCCCCAGTTTACTCCTACAAGAGGACCTATAACCACATATAATAAGTGGATGAGGAGGGAATAGTTGGGGGAAAGACTTTAACTGAGAATTTTCAAACCTTCCAAAAAGTTTGGTGTGTGATCGCGAAATAGGCAAAGATTTGGAAAGATTCTTATTTCTCCCAGACTGATTTGCTCATCTCTACAAATAACCATCTACAGTAACATTATGCCCCCATTTGAGTACAGAAAAATTCAGTCAGTGCATAATTCCGTAGGGATTTAAAAAGGAGGAAGGGAGGATAATGTGGAAAGTAGTATTTTACCAATGATGTCAATCAAACTCTACGAGAAGCTGGAATATATAGTTTCTTTCCAACAACTGTGAACAAGGTACAGCTATTTATTTGTGCATAGTATTCATGGTATTCATCCTATAGAATTTATGTAAGATGGGTAGGTGAATGTTGCTTTCTACATGTGGAGAAACTGAATAAGAACAAAGACCCAGTAAACTGGATTAATCTTTACATTCCCAGCTTCTTCTGGATAAGTTGTTTCTCTGGGGTTAAATGAGAAGACAGATACCACCTAGTTAAGTTCTTATGTGGAAAATATTTACAGTATCTATGCAGTGTAATCCAACGGTTAATTTCTACTCTGAACTGTAGGGACCCAAATGCATTAAAACACAAAAGCCAGAGCTGATTTTAATTGTTGGTCTCTCCAACTATCTTCAGTACATTAAATGTCTCTTTTTAACAATATAACCTCGATAGCTAAATTTTAAAACCCTCTAACAGTATGAACAAATAAATGTAACACTTTAAAGTGAAACAATGCACTAAAAGGAGCTGTGTGGAAGACGATGACTTTGAGGTGAGGCAGCAATGGGTAGAACATGCTTGTTAGTCTCAGTCAGACACTATGACCTACTTAACCACAGTGCCCTTTTAACATCAATGCATTGTTGACTGAGCTGGATGCTGTGGTGGTTGTTGTTTTGTTTTGTTTTGTTTTGTTGTAGAGAGTCGAGTTGTTTAGATAAAGTTTAAAGTATCTGTTCTTGATTTAAAGAAATCTTCCTCTTCATTTTTCTTTCTATTTCTACTTTTCAGAAAACTACAGGAACTCTATTTGATGATGAAGGAATGGAGCGCTGCTCTCTTAGGGAGAGTCTTTGGAATCTCTTATTATTGTAGCTGGGGGGCTCTCAGGACTAAGCTAAACTGCACAAAGGCACTTTTAGTGCAGAATAAGAATGTCCACACAAGGAGTTGTGTGGAATAGCTATTGAGCTTTAAATTCATACCTTAGCTATTTTGCAATACCTTCCCCATGAATTCCCCCATGTAGACAAGCCCTTAGGCTTCAACGAGGGATACTGAGGCACCTATTGGAAAATACTTTACAGCCTTTCTTTTACATTCTGTGATTCCTTCCTCTTTCCTTTGCTGTTACTATTTCCCCCCATGGCCTCCTTTTCTCTCTCCCTATGCTGCTTTCTGTATTATTCTGCTCTTTAGTTATATATATATCCTTTCCAGTATTGACAATACTGCTTTCTTGGTAGAGCTGTCACCCAAGTTGTCAGTGATGTTATCAGACAAGTTAGAGAGTTTCTCAGGCAGGTATTGCCAGAAAGTTTCATAACTAGCTTGGTCTTGAACTGCTTTGATGTTGTATCGCTTTCGCTTAGTCTTTGGGTGTTTGTGGTGTGGTGGAGTGAGCTGCAGGTACATGACTAATCTTACTAATCAATAGTCGTCCAACAGTGATCTGTATCTCTCTTGGCTTGAGTTATATGGCTGTCAGTATGATCTTGGGCTTCGACTATTACATAGTCAAGGAGGTGCCAGTGTTTGGACCAAGGATGTTTCCAGGTGGTCTTAAATTTGTTCCTCTGCCTGAAGATGTTATTTGTGATGAGCAGATCATGCTCTGCACATTTGCTGAGGAAGAGAGAATACCATTGGAGTTTACATTTCCCACCCCTTTTTTGCCTATTGTGCTGCTCCAGAGTTGGGAGTCCTGTCCAACCTTGGCATTGAAATCTTCCAGGAGGATGAGTTTGTCTTCCTGAGGCATGGCTGTGAAAACTTCATTGAGAGCTCTGTAAAACTGCTTTTTGTTGTCTTCTTCATCACTGAGTGTTGGGGCATATGCTCACTGATGACCATGGCATAGTGGTTGTTTCTGATTTTAAGCTGAAGAGTCATGAGATGCTCGTTGATCTCCACGGGAAGTTCCAAATGCTGACTGGTGATCTTATTTTTATGGCAAAACCAACCCCATGGATGCGTCTCTCTTTGGTTGGCTTTTCTTTCCAAAGAACGTATAGCCACCACCATCCTTTTTTAATTGGTCCTTATCGGCCCAGCGGGTCTGACTAAGGGCTGCAATGCCAGTGTTTCTTCTTCCCAATTCTCTGGCAATTATGGTAGTTCTTCTTTCTGGGCATTCACTGTTCTGAGAGTCCATAAGGGTGAAGACATTCCAAGTGGCAACATTTATTGTCTTATATCTCTTATTTCGGCCTCAGAGTTGAGTGATCCCACTGGATGAGGCCATCCAGTTGGAGCTTTACCATCATGGAAATGTTAAAGAGCTTATCAGATTTAATTAAAATAAAATAATATCATTCTCTAAACTTTGTGAGACATTTATGGTTAGTTTGGGAAATTTTAAATGGCTAGATGGACTTTTTGACATTTGAAAGATTGTTTTTCCTCAGCAGAGTAAAGCTGCTTTTTAAAAAGGTCCTCATTTAGAAACGTGTCATTCAAAGAGCCACAGGCAAAACAAACTTCCCGGTACTCAGTTTATTCAGCGGAGAAGGATGAAAGTTAACTCTAAGGGCTTTAAGAAACCTCATTTTTATTTTCTATTGTTTTTCACTAATACATTTGAAAATAATTCATTTTCCCTACAGATATTTTCCTTTTCCATGATAGATTGCCTCAGTCCCTTCTCAGTTATTACGGGAGCAGCAACAATTTCAATGTTGTAGTGCAACATCATGCTATATACTTATTTTCATGTTCCAAGTAACATGTTAACTTGCTACTGCAGAGCCAGCAAAGGGAGGATAAAGCTTTGGGTCTCAGTAGGGTGTATTAAATTGGAGGCTAATGGTTTTTTAAAATATATCATGGCAATGCAGTAGTAGATTTAACAATAGGCAGTTGCTCCATGCGCTTCCATTCAGATAAATTGAATCTGGAGAACTATTTCTATCTCTGTTTGGAACCTACTTAGCTATAGTCTTGATACACTGCTCAAAATAGAATCCAGCTCAGTCTCTCATAGCTGCGTTGGCTCTGCAATGCTAATAATAGTAAAAAGTAGTTATATATGGGATGCTATGCATGCTCAAGGTTCAGTGTGCATGTGTAAATGTATGCTTCAAGTCAGCGATTTTTAAATAGTCCATTTTCTGACCATCACTGCCTTTAACATTGCAAGGGGTCAAATTAGTTTACTGTTTGAAATGAACTGCAGTTGTGGGACTGATGAAAGATCTCTTTGCCTGTCTTTTCAATAAATGCTCAATGTGTCATACCATTTTTTCCTCTGTCTTTTACAGGATTAGCAGGCGTTTAAAGCACTCAGAAAGCACATCCATCATTTTTTCACAATTGATCAATGAGTTTTATTAAAGCCCAAGAATACTTTGAAGGGCACCATCGGCCACATTTCAATCACAAGGGCATATCTTAATAGAAAACATACAGTACATTATTGCCGGTGTTTGAAGATGTTCCCATTGATTATATGGTGAAACTCTGTTGGAGGACGAAAAGAAGACCTCTTTTGTTTAGGACTTTTACTAGTTGAAGGGAACTGGATTTTCCTACCAATATGAAGGCCTTTGAGAACAGCTGTTTGTTTCCATTGCTTACTGTTATCCTGAGATGCGTCTGCTCCTCCTTTATCAATGTCAACCTTGGAGTGAAAGTGATGAAGGGCCAGTCTGTCTTCCTGTCAGAAGATGATCTGCAGTTTTCCATTCCCAGAAAGAAAGATGCTTGCAAAGTGGAAGTTGTGATTAATGAGCCAATAACACAGAGGGTTGGGAAACTAACTCCACAGGTATGTGTTATCAAACTTTTACTGCACTGTTGTCTCTTTGATTGTTTGTGTGTATGTGTGTTTGTCTTATGGGATGTGAAATAGTTTTATTTTAAAAAACAGTCATCTGAAAGGGTGGGGTAGTAATTAACAGGCATAATATTACACTACCTTTGTGAGTGAGATTTAGTTTTTCATTACAAATAGCTGGTTGGATGAGAATTATATCCCTGTAGCTGAAAACGTTTGTTCATGAATACAGTAACACCTGCACATGAAGGTGGAGTTGACCAGGATCTGGTTTCCATTGTGGTGAACTAAATCAGCAGGTCCTTCAAACTTTCAGTGTGCAGTCTGCAACTACTTGTTTGTGTTTAGTGAGGCTAACCAATGTCCCTAGGGTAATGCATAGAAGGCTAAAACTCTTTGCATTTTAGTCACACAGTCACTACATGGGGAACAATTAAAAAATAACGATCACATACAACAAGCACATTGCATATGGTATTATTCGTTCTGCTCCTCAACAACCAGATTACTAACAGATGGAAGTTTATAAAAGGATTTTCTTTTCTTTTTAAATGTCTAATATGTAGCAACTTCAAAGTGTATTTCAAGTATCACCTTTCATCTACGCTTCCTGGTAAATTCCACCATAGAACAAAGCTATTAGTAGTCATAAGCATGGACAAACTGATACTGATAAAAGATGAATAGACCCAAAACAAACCATAATCAAACCTTATTTCCCCTCAAGATTTGAAAATGTCTGGTTAACTTTAATATATCTAGTCTAATACACATATGATCTTCTCCCGGTTTGGCGCAAACAAGTATCAAACTAGCCAGAAAAAATCTTATTTGAAGTATTTGTGATCTGGACAGCCATTTTTTCCACACCAGAGTTGCTTATCTAAACTGGACCAAAACTTTGAGAGTTACATTTTTGCCTCTAAGATCCTGGACACGTACAGATGGTAAAGCGGGGTAGTCAATAGGTGGATCGCAGGCCAAATCTGGACTGCCTGACACTTTTGAATGGACCAAAAAATCTTTTTATTTACCTATTGTTGATGTTGTTATTGGTTCTTTGTATTATTTTCTCTGGAGTGTGGACCTTCACCAAAAATGTTGACCTTGACAACAAATAATGGACTGCTTGTGCTGTAAGGCCCAGGGACAAGACACATTGATGGAGTAGTGGTGCTGGGGTGTTATTCCTGTACATTCTGCTCCCACTGCAGCTTCTTTGTGCCTGTCTCTTGACTCAAAGGAGTTGTAGAACTGGTTTAACTGTTCATGGAGGATTCCCCCAGTGTGGAAAAAATCCCTGTGTGGCGCAGAGACCCTATACTAGCTTCTGCATGCCCCCTCCCCTTTGGACCCTCTGATACTGGGGGCATGTGTAAGAGAAAAGAGGAGCCAGGACTTCGGCCCTAGTGAATCCCCTAGGGCTGGAGTAGCTTCTTGGGAAGGCATCTGTGTAAAGTAAGAGCAGACCTGAAGACATTGTAACTGACTTTGGGGCCTACCTGAGTGTATACGCTCCAGGGAGTGAAGGCAACATAAATCCACTCTTGAGTTCCTACCCTGAGCTCTGCCAAGCACTAGATTGGAGCCACTTCTCCAGGAGCACCAGGGAATGTGTATTCACCATAACTTGATTTCATGGACACCTGAAAAACAGAGCCAGCAGCTGTCCTCTCACCCTCACCTCCTCCTAAAAATTTAGGGATGAGGGAGTACACCTCTCTGACTGGGGAGAGTGCATATTTTTGGCCTATGTTAGTTGACTAGTCCCTCTCTATCTGGGAACCCATCTGGAGTAGGGGTGGGAGGACAGCCAAGCTAATTGCTGGCGCCTCCTTGTGACAGATGTCCAGTGCAGGTACTTGTTACAAAGGGGATAAGGTTCCCTGGTAACCCAGAGTAGGACATAGTGGATATAGGGTAAGGCATCCCCTAAACACATAGGGAAAGGTGGTTGGAGTTCCTTCAGTGACCAGGGCCTTAGTCATAAGTCCTCCTACTCCAAAGAGGTGGCAGGGTGCTCCTGTTCTACCTTGACTACCTGGAGGAGGCAACAACCAAAGCAAGGAGCCTTCTTCTCCAATCCCCCAGTATCCAGAGTAGCTGGAAGGGCACCCCGTTGGACTGATGAAGTAGGCCCTCTTCATCAACAAGCAGCAGGGTAACAACCTAGAGCTGTAGCAGCACCAAAAAGGTCTCCTTGGTCTAGTCTGATGTGGAGGGGCCTGCTCTGCTGTGTTGTTGGGTTTGGAACTATGTAGCTTCATCCTTGCTCATCCTTTTGCTGAAGGCGAGCTGCAAACTCAGGTAGATGTCACTGAACCACTTACATTCAGCTCATGTTTTCAATCTATTCTTTGCAACCCTGAGGGCTAGAAACTTTTTTTTTAATGAAAGCTTAATTAAGTGAAAGATTTTAATGTAATCCCGACTTTGGGAGGAAGAATCCTAGTTATTGGCCTAAAGTATTAACCCATCCTGTGTAAAGGTATCCGGCTAGCTCCTGGTTGGTGCTGAGCATGCTTTGTCGGCCAGGAAATGCTGCAATCAGAAACTGTCTTTAGTTTGATATGGTTTACTGTCATTAAAGTGAGTAATGTACTAGGAATGTGTGACAATTTAATTATAAATTGTAATTGAAAAGCAGTTGAAGTGGAAAAAACAAAGCTAGTCAGTAATTAGGAAAAGATTTAGCTCTCTTTTGTTTTACTTAGGAAATTTATAGACAATTACAGTTGCCTGTTCATATAAAAGGAAAACATATTAGGAAACATAAAACAGATGTTTCTTTTAGCAAAGCAGATTGTGCCTTTATTTTATAATCACTATCTGTCAATGGTAGGAGGCTTGTGTAGAAAGGTCCTTAATTTATTTTTTGTTTTAAATCTCCCTTGTTATCAGTTAAGAACAGGAACTAATGATGTCTTGTAAAAATGTTTATTCATAAGATAAACCTTATCCTCTGGTGGATCTCACAGCCTAAAATCAGAGATGCATGCTGAAAACTGAAAGACTCAGGGGCCAGATTCTCAACCAGTGTTGATCAGTGTAATGCCATGGATTTTGAAGGCGTTATATAGCACTATATAATTTTAAGAGTAACTCTTAATTTCAAAAAGAAACCCACAAAATAATAGCTGAACAATGAAAATAAAATCTGACCTCTTTCAAGAGAAGGTGATATGGAGCGCTCAGCCATTATCGTTATAGGAATAGAATTGTTGCTAAGCAACAAGTCTCACATAATATTGCACAGCTTTTGTATCTGAAGAAAATTGAGGCAAGGAAAAGTTTGGAAAGCTAATGAGGAAGAAATAGCTTCAGTGCAGAACAATCAATAGTGCACCTGACCAGAAAATAAACTATTAGTGGGACCAGAGAAAGCAAAGCTACTTAGAGATACTTGAAATCAAATTTATTATCACCAGGTGTGTTTAAGTGGTTGCACACTAATTCCCCTTTATCTTGGTGTCCTTTCAGGGTGTGGATGGGGGCACAGCTTCCTTGGATGTGATTGCAATAACATACAGAAGCTTTTCTGCTTTGTGAATTTTAACAGTAGCAAAGTAACTTTATTTTCTTGAACCACTTAAGCCATCACTAAACTGTCCATGACTTACAACAAGAATACAAAATAGTATCACTGATAATTTTGGATAATTGATTTACACCAGCTGAGAATCTGACTTTTAATGTATAACACTGAACTGTGGAGAGTTATCACTCAGGATGAGGTTTTTTTAACTTATATACTGTGCATATTTGTTGTTTAATGTAATGCTCCTAACTTCAACTGAGTATTCCTTCTTAACATTGTGATTTGAGAACTTCAGTTAACATGATCTAGTTCATTAATTAAAATAATATTTAAATATCATTCCTTTCTATAATAAAGAACATTTATTTAACAAAATTTTTATTAATGTTAGTACGTTAATTAAAGTCATCACTAAAAAAGAGAAGAGAGAGACTGGTTAAGGCTGACAAAGTTGTTCATTGTTGTGTTCACTGTTGTGTTACGTATTGCACCCTTTTAAGGGTTGCTTAGCTTTTCTTAGACATAGAAAAGAGATTCAAAAGACCAAGAGATTCAAACAGTAGCTCAACTAGCACATTTCTGACAAGCTGGTCCCACACAAGTAAAAGGTAGAACATTTGCTGCAACAATGAATCTGGTTTGATTATTTCCAGGATACTCTAGCCTGTCTGTCTTAATCCACCTGTATCTGCTTGGAGAACAAATTAACCCTTAAGTTACTGGACTGAAATATTATTCTCTGCTATTTTATGCACTTTATGAAAACTAAAGTCAGGGGATATATTTGAAGACTCCCAGAAACAAATGACAGTTACCACTTGGCTTCAAGTCTACAAGAAATTCAGCAGAAATTCACATTGTATTTTTAAATTTTGACAGCCTGTTGCAATGTAAATACTTTCACAATATAAAAATAATGTAAATTCTAGCTTCGTGGAATTTACTGAGAGAAACATAACGCAGTAGTTTTATCCAGCAATAACAAATGACTATCCTATTATCTAAGGTTTGACCTATTGCTGAACGCTGATGAACTGCTGCTGTTGATTATGGAAGGCCCGATCCTGTTAAGAGAGATTTTCCTCCTATGATAGATACACCGATGACATGCATCTGTACATCTTTAAATTGGGCATTAATTCAGCAAAGCATCTGAGCATATGCACGAGTCCATTATTCTGCAAAACATTTAAGCATGTCCTGTCAATGGGACTTAAGTGCGTGCTTAATGATTTGCTGAATTGAGGTCAGACTGCTCTAACTGAAACTAACTTGTTTTTAAATTCTTAAAAATTCTTTTTAAAGTTGTAAAATACCAGTACCCCATTGGTGCCCAATATTTCTCTGCTTCTTTGCTAACACTGTACTACGGTTCAGGGCAACTTCTACATCTGTATTTCCTCTCAGTGGTCCAGCAAAGTCACCCACTCAGGCTTCCAGCTCCCCAGCTGTTGCCTTTCAGGGTGGAGAAACACATCTTTCTCTTCTGACTGGCATATTTCCAGGCTGCACACTTCCCTGCCTTCACTGTGTGTTCCCCAGCCCAGACAGGTTGCCCAAGGCCACCTGCTTGCTTTTCCTTCAGAGATGGTTAACAGATATAGTTGCTATAGTTATAAAGAACTACACAGCACCACCTATGCAAGCCTACTTCATTCTTAAGAAACAGATAGCTCATACACCAATGGGTATCTACAGAAGTTTGGCTTTGGAAGAGAGAATTTGCATTCTTGTTACTCCAATATTTCCTGGAAATCCACTTCACACTTACTGTTCCAAAAAGATTCTGGATGTTTCTAATACTTTCCAGAGATTGCATTAATCTGATCTTCCTGATAAAGTTCCATACAATTTCACAGAAGTACATAAACATTTGCATTTATAATACAATGAACTCCAAAAATGGTAAACTTAATTCAGTAAAGTTTAACTTTTATTCAATTAAGTTTGTTCAGGATGTGGTTAGTCTATCACACACTGAACCACAAAAATCTGACTCCTGTTTTGTAGAAACAAAATACAGATTAAAAAACATCCTTTGTTCTAAGTGCACTTCTCTGACAATCAGAGGAGAACTCAAAGAGGAAACTCTGGAGCCTGATGCTCTTTACAGCATTTACTTATCTATTCTTTCCACCTCAATAGGTATTTGATTGTCATTTCCTTCCTAATGAAGTCAAGTATACTCATAATGGTTGTCCAATTTTAGATGAAGACATGGTCATGCTTAGGCTGTACAGGTAAGTGACACTGGAGTGTTATGCATTTTTATCATGAGTAAAACAGGTTTTACATGAAGAAAAATCAGTCCATTTTTCAGGCAAAAAATATTCTCCCATTTACAGCTGCAGTAACTACATATGTACACTGAAAGGCATCATTAACCAATAACCCATGCTGTGACCTATTTATAAAATTATCTGTCAAAATATATACCAGGAATTATTTGATAAACTATTGTTGACATTACTAAACATTGTGGTGTTTGTATATTCCAGAACCTGAGTGATTCCTCTTGTTACTGTTAATACTAACAACAGCACTTACCAAGTGCACCACATTCTCAAAGTGCTGCACAAACATTAAGGGCTACTCTTACTCCCACTGAGCAGCACTTTCCTCCACAAGTAATCCCACTGACTTCAGTGGGACTTCTTGTCGAGTAAGATACTATTCAATGTTAGTGAGGAAATGACTATCAGGCCATAAATAATCCTCATGATCCCTCTGGATTCTGCCGTGTCAGGGCCTTAAATGGTCTCTGGTATAAATTAGAGTAGCCCCTTTCTGCTCTAACAGCTGTTCCATTCCAGGCACAGAATCCCCATTGTGCCATGCACAGACTACAGGTCTGTCTCTGTCCTTTGCACGGGGCTTTAAATAATAATTTTTTCTCTTAAAAAAAAAAAAGTATATCTAACTTGCTTGTCTGCCACTTTACCACATTCTGTCTATTTATGGTACTTGGGTCTTATATATGATGGCAATTGGGTGACAGTTTCTAATGTATTTATCCGCACACCATCTCCATGAAATAGTGCAGTACTATTAACTCCATTTGACAGATGGGGAACTGAAGCACAGAGAGGCTAAGTGACTTTCTGAAGGTTACATAGGAAGTCTTCAGCACAGCAATGCCTTGCTTGACCATAGTTCCCTCACCATTGGACCGTCCTCCTTGTCCACGCACCAGAGGAATGGCAAATAGGAACTGGAGTGGATTACAGGGCCCAGAATGGAGGGATAGAATGTGTCCGTTGGTGGAATCTGTAGCGCTATTAACCTTCCCCTCCCTTTCTCCCAGAAAGTCCTGTGTCTATTTTGATGTTAAAGGTGTGCTAGTGTTTATCACATCAGGGCTACAGGTCTAGCTTCCATAAACATTTGAACAGTGTAATGTTAGATCACACAATCCATCTTAAAGGAAAATAAATCGATGAGATGAGGATATTGGGTTTCTAATTAATCTCATTAGTTTGTACAGATGGAGGAGATACAGGAAGGCACAGCCAGATGGCAAGAGCTACAAAGAAGAAGGCTCTTGGATCAGCAATGGCAATGCTGATTGAAACAGAGTAGAAGTCAGTATTGGAAAATGAGGAAATTGGAAAACAAAAGTAGGGGCAAAGAAGAGAGGTCCATGAGATAAGCAGGTTAAGTTCATGGAGAGTTTTATAAAACACGAAGAGCAATTTTGAACTGGATCCTGAAAGGAATAGGGAGTCGGAGTCTGACAATGAGGGTGGTGTGGTCACATTTTTTATATGTGTGAAAAGGTAGGTTGCAGCATTCTGCACTTACTGGAGTCTGGAGACTTGGAGATGGCTTAGAGAAGGGAGTTGAAATAATCAAGGTGAGAATACACCCATAAGTTTCAGCTGTGGTAAATCTGAAGAATTGGCATACACTGGCAATGTCATGGAGGTGGTATGTAAGTAGGTAGCATTCCCACTCTGTGTTTCCTAGCATAGTACACGTGTTTCTAGGGATTCTTTTATAGCTCACTTACAAGACAGCAGACATAAAATTCCCTGAGCTTGATTGTTCCCATTGTTCCTTTATTATCCTGAATTCAAACAAATAGGAATGACCTGGTTTGGGATCAGTCCATGGAAATAACTCTGCACCTCTAAGCAGAGTCCTTAATACCGGGGTTAGTGAGGAGAAAAGCTCTGCATATCTATATGGGTCATAGAACTTGACAACCTAGTTATGTGGTGACAAGTAGATTTGAAAATATGTGGAATTTCAGATTTGAGGATAATGCTGAGTTCACAGGCCATGGAGGAAGTTAGAATGACATATTACTAATTATTTTTTATCCTCGACAGATTTACAGAAACTGAAACATTCACAGAAACGTTCATCCTTAAGGTGCAATTACTTGAGCCAGATTGTAATGTCATCAAAATGAGCTCCAATGTCTTGGAGGTCCCTGAGTTTTATGGCCTGTCCAGGGTGATTGACAAGAACGTTCTCACTTTTGACTATGACAAAAAGACAAACCTGCACTGCACCATCAGACTAGCCACTTTAGAAACCCTTCTACCAGCCCATGGTCAAGTTGTCATTGGAGAACCTCAGCAAGAAGAGCCTCGTGGAGATCAACCTCATAGCTTCTTCCCCAGATCCAGTATGATACGCTTTAATTGTTTGTATTAACATAATTTACAAAGAGAGCAGACAGAATAGTTTCCTTCACACATGTTGCTAAGATCCATTACTTAAAATGGATGTGGTTATGCAAAGTTTAATGCACAACAATAACTATCTCTGCAACTAAGAGTCAGAGAGAGGAAGAGGATATTGGGGATAAAATGGGAGTTAAAGGTGCTCAGTCCTCAAAGGATTAGATCTATCTTTGTCCAAAGAACTACAATAAAACTTCTAGGCTCTGGGGATAGTATTGTTGCATTAATATCTGAGCCAGAATTAATGGCGTACTTGACCAGAAACACAACATGGAAAGTGAAGCTGAAGCTGGAAAATATCAGTCAACCCAACACAATTGTTATTTAGAAAGAGTGAGGAGAGAAAGAAGTCCTATGCTATGTCACATTGTCCTTTTCACTTATGGGCACTTTTAGCTTAGCTACATTGATAGAGCTTTTTGGTACTGTTTATCAAGTTTATTGTTTAAACAAATATTTTACTACAGCTTCTATTGGATTATAGAGCACAGAACGGACCAAAGGTGCAGGAGCGGAAACTGTGTTCCAGAACTGAAGATGATTCAAAATACCAAAATGAGCTGTGAGGAATTTTTGCTGATGGGAATTAGATATCAGCATCTTGACCCTCCTTCACCTAACATAGATTACATTCCCATCAGGCTGGACCTCACAGACAGCAGAAGTAAAACTCTGCACAAGGTAGAGTTTTATACAGTGGAGTAGTTCTGCTATTCTGCTGTGTTCATGACTGTGTTCATTGGGTGGGCAGCGGGCCAAATTAATGGCTACCATAATTCCACTCAAGTAAATGGAGTTACACTGGGGACAAATGTGGTTCAGTAACTTGACTATTCAGCGAAGTATACTCAGTATAAAAAAAGGGGGGAGGGGAGAAGTGGGATGATGAGAAATGGAAATAATGATTATATATGACATCACTATCTATCAGTAACTGAATTACTTAGCATAATAACCTCATAGTGAGAGCTTGTGTGCTGGTTAAAGTACAGGACTCAAGGTCAGGGCTTCTGTTCTTGGCCCTGCTACTGATTCTTAATGTGACCTTCCTCAGCAAATCACGTAAAACCAGTTATTCAAAAGTTAGCAGTCATTTTGGGGGCTCAACTTGAGAAATGATTTCCAGGTCCGCTGAGACCCATAACTTCAACGGAAGGCAACAGGAGCTGTAGATGCTCAGCACATGTCAAAATAAAGCCCTCAGAGTCTCAAGTTGAGCACCCAAAAACAGAATCACCCCATATTAGAAATGTGTCGTTAACGTTTTTGTGAGTCAGCGCACCCATGCATACACTGCAGATGATAATACTAACCTACATCAGAGCTGGGCAGTGAGCATTACTTAATGGCAGCAAAACTACTTTGGGATGCTGTCATGGATCTGTCCTTGGCAGAGCACTCGCTTCCGGAGCTACATGGAGGCTAGCAAGTGGCTCTAATTGCCCACACCCCTGTAGGTTTTATGGAGCATGCCAGGTTAGAGGGGCCAAGGTTCAACCCACCAGCCAAGGCCTTCTGGCTGTTTCTTCCCCTCTCTGGATCACAGGTGAAACAAACAAAACAGTCCACAATCAGCAAATGAAGTTAAATAAAAGCATAAAGGAAAAGAAAGAACCTGTAGGCAGCGTCAGTGAGGGTATTGGTCTCTCTTACTTCACAGGGCCTTGGAGATATCACGGTCTGCCCCAGAGTCCTCTGGGTCTCCAATATAAGTTTCAGTCTCCTCCCACTTCTTCATCCACATGATCTGTGTTCTCCTTTCTACAAGAGCAAAGGCTCTGTTAGCTGGCAGACCTCTCTCTGGGAAATGGGGAGCTCAACAGCATGTCACCTTCCTCCAGTCCTGGCATGATTTCAGCTTCAGGGGGGCAGGACAACTGCGGCTCCTTAATAATTCATAGGTTCTCAGTGTGGGGGGTCATGATTATCTTGCCCTTTCCATAACTGGCAGGGGATCCCAATATAAAAAGATTGGAAACCCGTGGGTTAGTTCTTCAGGACTCTATTCAACAAAGGAAAAAAGCATGTGCTTAACCTTAAGCATATGCTTAAGTATCACTGAAGTCAATGAGACCAAAGCACATGCTTAAGAATTTTGTTGAATCAGGGCCTTACTCATATAAAAACTTACTTGAACTATATTTTGCCTTGACTCTTTTTCCTTTCATAGACAGAGCATGCATGGATCCCTGTCCAAATCAAAGGTGCCATTCCGAACCAAATCCCCAGAGCTGCTTTCATGGCTATGTTTATCTTGGAGGTGGACCAATTTATTTTGACCACCATGACAACAACAACAGTGGATGCTGAAGACAGTGAAACGCCTAAATCTCTGCTAGTGTTCAACATTACCAAGCCACCCCCACAAGGCTACATCACTCATCTGTCAGACCACACCAAACCTATCAACTCCTTTACATGGAAAGATCTCAGCGAGATGCTTATAGCATATCAGCCACCAAACAACAGCCATACAGAGAGGAGGAATTATGAGGTAACAATGGGACATACAGAGCCTCTGATTCTTTCCCCTCTTGCATTCAGTAAGTTGTAAATAGATGTGTTCATTTGTAATTGGTATCTATGAGCAAAATGAATTTTTCTGTTGATATGAAACATACCTCACTAAAATGTGAGGTATGTTTTGATAACATTTTTCTTGAAGGCTGCTGCTATTACTGCTGGGACTTCATTGAAAGACAATAATGTGACCTTAGCCAGCTCACATAGATCCCCCTAAAACGTCCCCTCAGTCTACTGTAGTGCTTAACCTTGAATGGCCAAAATATATCACTTAAGAGATCCCATTTCATTACATCATTTGCTGAGCACTGACTTCCTCACAGATGTTTTCATTCATTCTTTCTTCTGGCAGTACAAGAATCGCATTCTCTGTATCTCATGAGGCCCCTGTTATCCACTGCAAATCATTTCTGCAACGTAATGGCAAATTCTTTGTATAATAAACAGATTATAGGCCTGATTCCGCTCTCATGTACATCTTTTTTTCATTTTGGTAACTCCACTGACTGAAAAATCCACCCCCTTGACCAACACAGTTATGCTGACCTAAACCTCTGTGTAGCAGTGCTATGTCAACAGGAGGATTTCTCCTGTCGATTTAGAAACCACCTCCCATGGAGGTGGATTCACTACCCCAATGGGAGAAGCTCTTCCATCAGTGTAGTAGTGTCTTCACTGAAGTGCTACAGAGGTCTAGCTGCACCACTGCAGATTTTTAAGAGTAGACCTGCCCTCAATCTGACATCAGAAATGCCAGTTTGTGAGACTAAGATTACAGAAATATTTTACATCCTCAAGAAGTTAATTGCACATCATTTCCAACACTGTCCATAACTGTGTTTAGCTGTGTTTCTCACTTCAGTTCTGTGCCACTCTGTTTTACTTATTTTTGCATGAAGTCTTTCTAGATATAAATATTTTTGGCATTGAGTATTATATAAATACAGTGTTAAATAATAATACACTAGTAGATGTGGGAGGGAGAAAGAAAGAGGAAGAGGTGTGAAATTATGTATTTTCTAAAGGAATTTGATGAGAGAGTATCCAGGAGGAGATCCAGGTAAATGGTTCCAGGTGTCAGGAGATGTAGAAAGGGGCTTATTCGAACGGTGGTGAGATGTATGAAGAGACCAGAAGTCAGTGCTGGGCAAGTGGATGAAGAAGGAATGGGCATGGAAGTAGAGAGACAAGGTCCATGCAGTAAAATATTGTGGTATCGGAAGCTGATCCCAGTAGACAGACAGGGTATGTCTATTTTAGTTCAGCAGGGTCATGAGACTCCCACAGGAGTTCCAGCAGTAATAGCAGCTGCCCGAGGAAACGATAAGTAAAAATCTGCCTGATGGTTTAGCTCTTATCCTTCATTTTACTTTTAGCATTGTTGGGCAGACCTGCAAGAATCCTTGGGAAAGGCTAACATTTAAAAAAAATTATTTTTGTACCACTTGTACTTAATTTTCCTCATGTTTTTATTGACCATATTGCATCTGGTGGACTTAAAAAGCAACAGCAGAGCAAGGAAATGTACCCCAAGGCTTCTTTTACTGTTGCACAAACCCTGTGTGAGTATAGTCCTCCCCAGTGGAAATTAAAATTTATGTCTTTCCTGTTAATTTAGATAAATTTACAAATATATTTAATCTTTTCCCTCCTTTAACTGTAAAGAACACAACATAGGAAAACAGAGCTAGAAGGTGGTACAGAAAATTAGGGGTTCTAATAACATCATGAACCACTTGAGATTTGTTTCTTTGATTGTCATGTTATCAGAATCCCTTGAAGTCTATGGAGTTTTCTATCTCAGTTACCTGCATACTGCATACACTTCGTACACACATAGACAGAGATATTTCAACCTGTTTTTTTCAACAAATGATATATCCTTTTATATACCAGATGGAGTTAGAGGTTCATGACTTCTACTTCGAAAGGAGTTCACCAATCACTGTGCACATTTCCATCAGAACAACAGATACAAATGCTCCTCGGGTTTCGTGGAATACAGGTGAGAATGTATTTTACTGAGTGAAAACTTTGATGCAGAGATGAAATTTAAGGTACAAATTTCAAGTCTGGATCCACAGCCTGCGAAGCCTAAAACTCAAAGGTGTGTAGTATTAGAGATAAGAAACAGGGGATCCCAGGGTTGGATTGAGTCAACGGCTACCCTTTATTGTCTGTTCATTCCACCCCAATGCCGCAAGTGAGCGATGGGGTAGGGGGTTACTTTACAATCCTTTTATCCATAACAGTATGTAAATGTATACATTTCCAGCAACCCCCATAGACCCTTATTTGGTTACATTAACAACTAGAAAATAAATATTAACAACTATATGATGAATACAATTATATTCACCCCTGTTTGTTGTTTACAGAATTGCCTGACAGAGCGCAGGCACATTACCTTGAAAACTAGCATTCTTTAAAATATGTAAGGGAGGGAAAGAAGATAATACCCTCTTCCCACCAAAGGTCTTGCGCAGGAGGGGAGATAGTTATTTTGTTAGCCTCATCCCCTGCACAGATGGCCAGGAAAGGAGAAAAAGAAGAGAGATAACAGACTCCAACTAGAATTCATACTAATTAGCAGAAACAAGGTTTGCCCATGCTATGACCCTGTTCCCTGTAACTTAAGCCTGACCATTTGTCCAGCTTTTAACTCTTTGCTTTCCTACATGTAGGTCTGAGAGTTTGTTTGTTTCCCCGTCTCTATTTTGGTGTGACCCATAGAAGCTAGAACAAATGTTGGGATGAAAATGTAGAGTAACGCAAGGGAAAAATGGGGCATGAGAAAATCAAGATATTTTGTATATGGCATATTCTTTAGGACTGACCTGTGAACAGCAGGAGAGCATAGGTTGTGCAGCTTAGTATACAAGAAGCAGAGGGAATTATATGGGAAACAAAATAGGTAGAAATATTTTTTGAAAAAGTGGCAGAAAGTAAATAGTAAGTAATGATTAACAGCTCAGAAAAGCCCAAGTAGTTGTGATCTGGAAGGGTCACATTTAGAGCAGGGCTCGACAAACCCCGGGTGCCAGGTCGCCATAGTGCCTAGAAATTTAAATCTGGCACCTAGCATTCCTGCGCCCATGTGGCAGGGCTGGGAGAGGGGAGTGCTGTAGCTGCCGTGCTCCAGCTAGGGTGCCCCGCCTCTGAGCCCATGTTGTGGGAGAGAGGCTGGGCCGGGAGGGGAGAGCGGCTGCTGTGCTCGGGCCAGGGGGACCCCACCTTTTGAGCCCACGTTGTGGTGAGTGGCAGGGGGAAGGGACAGAGCTGGGAGGGGAGAGCCGCTGCTGCACTCCAGCCAGGGTACTCGCCCCTCCCCCCGCTGAGCTGACATTGTGGGAGAGGGTGGGGAAAGCCACAGCTGCCCTCTGGCCAGGGTGCCTCCCCCAGCTAAGCCCATGTTGTGGGAGGGGGAAGGGACAGGGAGAGCCGCCACTGTACTCCAGCCAGGACGCTCCGCCACTGGGCCCACATTGTCTGGCTCCTTAATTTTTGGGCTTGCTCCTGACTCCAAGGCAAATTTGTCAAGCCCTGATTTAGAGGCTCACATTTAAAGACTCTGTAGAATTAAGTGATAAAGCAATAGAATTATACAGCCAGCCACGTCTTCACAGAAAGCAATTAGAAACATGGGAAACCAGAATTGCACACAGTATTCCAGATGAGGGCCTTGTATAATGATACTAACACTTCCCTGTCTCTACTGGAAATACCTTTCCTGATGCATCCTAAAGCTGCATTAGCCTTTTTCACAGTCACATCACACTTGTGGCTCATAGTCATTCTGTGATCAACCAATACATTCAGATCTTTCTTCTTCTCTGTCACTGTCAACTGATACATCCCCAGTTTATAGCAAAAAATTTTGTCGTTAATTCCTAAATGCATGACCTTGCACTTTGTATTATTTAAATTTCATCCTATTTCTATTACTCCAGTTTACAAGGTTGTCCAGACCTTTCTGTGCGATATTCCAGCCCTCCTCTGTATTGACAATCCCTCCCAAGTTTGTGTTATCCATACATTTTATTAGCACCCCTCTACTTTTTGTGCCAAGATCAGTAATAAAAATGTTTAATAAAATTGGTTCCAAGATAGATCACTGAGGAACCTCACCTCTCTGATGGTTGGTAGATCTTTAACCTAGCAGAAAAAAATATAACAAGATTTAAGATTCATTACAAGATTTTGGAAGCTATAGCTAGACAAATTAAAGTACATTGTTAAAAAAAAATTAGGGTAATTAACCACCAGAACTTCTTAGCTAGGGGTGTGGTGGTGCCTTAGTCATTTTAAGTCTTTAAAATCTTGATTGAATGTATTTCTAATATATATTCTCTCATTCGTTATGAGATTGATGTAGGAATCACTTGGAAAAATGCTATGGTCTGTGTTATGCAGTAGATCAGACTAGATGATCATAATTCCTTCCGGCCTTAAAAATCTATGGGTGTGGGTTTAGGTAATCCAGGAGATACTTTGGTATTATTTACTGAGAGGCTGTTGGGAGGGATGATCTGTGTCTTGGATGATCTGTCTTATATCAGGCCAATAGATTCTGCTGGGGAGGGAGCTAAAAGTGGTTTCAGAGAGTTGTTGTGTGCTTATCTAGCCTTATCTGCTGTTTTGACAATGTTCATGTATTAATTTATTTGTGTTAATATTTATAAACATGCATTAGTCACAAAAACCTATAGGTGCATTTACACTATTAAGAACATAATTTGAAAACACATACGGGACAACATTCACCCTGGTGCTACTCTTTTGAAATCAAGAGGTGATTTTGACATCTGGGATAGACAGCATCAGTGGACAACCTCTCTCTAACACCTGAAGATGATAGTAGCAGAAATGTTGCCACAATAGAGGGGAGTATTGAGAACAGTTCTCAGCCTACTCTTAAAGAAAAGAGCCCACGTATCTAACCTACACAGAAATGTATGCTTGAGTAAAAATTTGGGTCATACACTGTGCCTTGAAGGTCGTCAAACTGTTACCAGAAGATTTTAAAAATTTGTTACCGGAGAATCTCAGGCCTGGTATTACTTTATACCAATAACCACTATCGTGGTCCACTCTAAAGGAATTTCTAGAGACAGCCACAACTAGTTTGCTTTCCCTTGAAAGGACACGGTTAAAGCCCTCTGATCGAGAAAAGATATACAAACAGTAATATTTCAAAAAACAGAAAAATGTTTATTTAGAAGTGAGTAGTTCGAGTAAAAGGAAAAAATAGAGGTAGGTAGAATATAGGAATTATTGATTTAAATGAATAAATAATATACTTAACACTCTATATCATACCAATAAACAACATACTTAACATTATCAAAAATTTGCTATCATCCAGCAAGCGTTAGGCCAGGTGGTTACTGGATGGGTAGGAAAGGATGTCATTCGGACCACAGGCACTCAACTTTATTTACAGGCACAATCACATATTCTTGGATGATGGGGGAAAAAAATCAAACTTGCAGAACCTTCAAAACCTTCAAAAATCCCTTTTTATACTCGTCAAGGATCTTCTGCTCTGTCTGGTGGCTTTAGCCACTGCGCACACACTGCTGCTGAGGTGGCTGTTCAATGGTCACTACTGCTGCTTCAGGGTCCGCTCCCTCACTCCTTCTTCTGGGTCCACACCCTCAGGATCCGATTCCCTACCCATCTGCTCTGGGTCTGCTCTTCTACCTTCAGGGTTCACTTCCCTACAGCCCGTTTCCCTACACCTCTTTTGGGTCCATTTTCCTACAGATCTTAGCCTGCTAACTGTTGGCTTTATATACAATTTGGTCAACCAAGCTCAACCAATCAGATTAAAGGTCATCTGGTCACCTGTATCTCCATGTGATTCTGTGGCCAATCAGCTTTCAGTAATTTACATACCAGTCACATGTACTGCATATGACTGGGGAGGGACCACATGCACTTCCAGTAAGGAAGTGAATATCAGTGTAGTAGAAAGTGAGAGTCTGAGACATGAGGCCTAGTATAACAGGCCTGGTATGAGGCCTGAGGCCCAAGCTAAAGTAGTTGGGCCCTGCCGTTATAAAGCAAAGTTAACAAGAGTCAGGCTGTGAGTCTGGTTGTAAGTTCACAGAAACTGGCAAATACACACCCACTTCTAAGCTCTAGGCACAGAACACTCACACGAGCACGTTCCAGAAAGGTGGTATCAGAACACCCCAACACTGAGCATGGTACAAATACACTCCCCAGAGTTAACAAGGACACACTAGCCCTCTTAAAGATAAGGTCAGGATGGCAGAATAGAGATGTTTTCGTCGAACCCACATGTACAAGGTAAAGGGTGGTATTTAACCACTTTAGAGGGGCACTACATAACTTGTTTGAGTCAGTGTATAAAAGAGGGTCTCAGAGGGTGTATCTTTGGCTGGCTTGGGGGGGATGGAAAATCCTGCCGTTCGCTGATCTGGTCCATTGTAACGAGCATACATGTGTTAGTGGTCCTATAGAGTCTGCAGGATATTAGAACCATGTTTTGTCTGCAAGAAACCTAGCCGGATGCCTTCCTACTGAATCTGGGTCTGTGTGGATATATTGGACATTTCAGTTGAGGTCTTCTGTGTAGAGGACCAGTGACTAAAGTGAAGGTGCCTAGAATGAAAACTGATAATAGTGCTTTAGGTTATTTTTGAAATGCCTGTTTGCAGGCAATTATGTTGATGGAATTTAATTTGTTTTTTTCCTGATAATTTGCACAAAGCACTATAATAGATACACTTTATAGACTTGAATGTCATCCAGGTATAAACACACACTTTTTGCTGAAACTATTCTCTATTCTTTGTAGGCCTGGATCTCCTAGAAGGGCAGTCCCGACCAATCACATGGCAACAGTTTCAAATAGTAGACAATGACAACATCGGTGGTGTTCGCTTGGTTACAATTGATGGTTTACAGCATGGACGGCTCACTGTAAGAGGTAAATTGCATTTCCTCTTTAGGGATTGGAAACAAATTTTTGTATTCAATCTACTAAAGGTGGAATGCACAAAGGTAGTTAGGCCCCTAGCTCCCATTGAAATCAATGGGCCCCACTGGTGGAAAAGATTGGTGAAAAGGCCCAATCTTTGTTTTTGTTTTTTTGGTATAAACAATTGTTTAAGTTTATTCCCTTCGCTGACCCTACGTATGCATATATAATAAAAATACATTAAACAGAAAAACTCTATAGATGGTTAGCTGATAGGCACAAGGATTTAAATGACTGAACAGTATCTGGTTAACAAGACTTTGAAACTATATTCTCTACAGGATTTCAGTTAACATTAAGATGACTAACATATGAACTGACAGAGCAAAAACACAGTACCACTCTTCATGGTTTTATTTCTTCCCTATTTGTCAAAAGCACCCTCCATGATGCTTTAGTTATATTAACACTATTTTAGGAGCAGTTTTGTTACTAAACTGTTTTATACCTAACAATTTTGCTTCCTTTGCTGACTGGCTACTTCTACTGCTATTGAATAATAATAATGTGGAATCAGGTATTAAGATGGGGATTTTTTTTAAATTGTCTAAAAAGAGGTGAATTTAAGGAAATTAACTATATCTCAGTAAACTATTCACTCAATCTGAGTAAATGTGACCTAGTTCGAATGTAATTATTTTTCTTTGCCATTAATGTGTTAAAGACTGTTAAAAAATAGTGGAAATTTCTAATTAAGGATAGCTTCTAAGTAAATATAGATATTATTTAGAATCTGGAACTTTTTTTCCAATGGATTATAAATCAAAACAAAAATCAATTTTGGACCTAACTCCTTTACAATGTTGCTGTAAATCAAGTCTAAACTTGACTTTTCAGAGTGCTAATTTTTTATGTAATGAATGTTTTTGCATGACGTTACAATATGCCTTAAGCATTTCTTATAGCAGTAAATGCTGATGAATAGTTTTATTACTTTAAAATCTTACGGGCTTAATTCTCTATTCCACTGCACCATTTTTACATTAGTGTAGCTCCATTGATAAGTATGATCAGAGTGAGATTCCAGAAATCTGTTAATGTAGTTTCTTTGGAGCAAAAAGAGACATTATCAATATAAAAATCATACACTTAGAAATCCTTCCCTCTTTTATTAACAACAACTTTTATTATAACACTGAAAGAATTTGAAAGATCTAAATTTTTCTCCATTTATACTATGTTGCTATTTGTGATACTTTTTACATATTCACTCGGCTTGGCAATGAAATGAGACTGCTCCATTTCACCTTCATTGTGATTCTCAGTTTTACTTTTTTATGCACTAGCACAATGCTGTTGTATTTGGGAAATTGTTTAAATAAAAGATATCCATCCTGTTGTTGAAATAAAAGAAAAATCATTAAACTTTTTAAAAATGTTGAATTTTCAGATATGCAAAAATGTAAATGATATCTATATACATATGTACAAGACAATAAAGTAAATATTAAAAGAAAAGAGGAAAAACAAAATGATATGTAAATAGAAGAGGAAATACATAAACTATCCAAAAGCAAATATGTCTTGTGTTCCAGCAGGAAGTTGTCTGGAGTCTTCCATCATATGTATAGTTGTATATTGCTGTAGATTTACAAATTACTTCATAGAATTCCCTACAATACATACATTCAGAGCTGGGCTGTGGATTCACCATGAGCAAGGAAAGTGCAGCTGTACTGTCCCAGCAGTTGATCAGGGAATTGTGACCAGAATCACAATCTGGTTCCTAGTTCCACTCCATGGACACACAGGGCAAGTGACAACCTTGCCCTCACTAAACTTTTTAGCAGATATCTTTTTTGCCTTACACAAGTGAATTAGACGTCCAAGCCTTAAAGGAAAACATGGAGTTTAGCGTTCCAGGTAAGCATAGCTAGTTCGATAGCAATTGCTGAAAAGGCTATGCCCATTGAAATAAATGGAAAGATTCCTGTTAATCACAGTAGGCATTGAATTGGGCTCAAAATTTATACAATCTCTTTAGTAAGCCATGCTATATTATTTGGCAATGCTAAGGGCCAAATCATAGGGTCTGTTATGGACCAAAGAAGACCTCTGAAGCCAGAGAACTAGTATGGTCCTACAGTGTGGTAGGTGCGATAGCTGTTGAGAGAGAGAATCCCCAGGTAGACTTTGCTCCTGTTGCGCACCGTAAAGCAGTGTTGCATGCAGCTCTGTCTGTGCCACCACACAAGGAGCTTTTTGTGGGGAGATGTGTGCGCAACCATTGGATCCACAGCTATGGTGGAAACTCTTCTCCAACAGGGAGCTGTAGGGGCTGCAAATACTATTGCAGCTGTGGATGGCTGTGCTGTTGCTCCATAGCCTTAGAGTGGGAGAGTAGTTAGTCCCTGTGCCTCTGAAGAGATTCCCTGCTCTCGAGTCAGAATTTGAACCTCACGACATTTCACCTAAATGAACAGTTGTGTGAGTGCACATAGTGCTGAGTACAATGGAGGTCCTATCCCAGTCTGGGACCTCTAGGTACGAATAAATAATAATAATGGATGTTACTTTTTGCCTAGCATGAAATGTTGATCTGTAATCAGAGAGTATATACTCTTTGAGCTTAAAATAAATAGTGAGTGATGCTGTAAGATACAGTGTTTGATAGAAAACACTGATGTCTTCAAATGGTCTATAAGACAGAATTGACATTGTGGGGAATTTTGTTTTCCACAACTGTTGTGTAATCATTAGCAAAGTACATCGCTTATTGACTGTGTTAATACTTTCTGTTTAGATAGGTTTTGAATGAGTTTTTCTAACTCAGATATGTATTTCCCTCCTTAATAAAATTGGTACTGAGGCTGAATGACACATCTTTGAATCATCTTCATTCATTGTTTTGACAGGAGGGAAAGGATTCATGTTCACAACCTCTGACCTTAGGGCTGGAGTTGTTCGCTACCACCATGATGACAGTGACTCTACAAAGGATTTTGTGGTATTTAGGATCTTTGATGGCCGCCACAGTATTCGCCATAAGTTTCCAATCAATATCCTGCCTAAAGATGACAGCCCCCCTTTCCTTATCAGCAATGTTCTAATTGAACTATATGAAGGGCAGACAATTCTGATCCAGGGCTCCATGCTTCAAGCTTCTGACATGGACTCCAGTGATGACTACATATTCTTTAATATTACCAAACTACCACAGGCTGGAGAAATCATGAAGAAACCAGGGCCAAACCTTATAGGTAACCTAAGAAATCCACTGCAAGTTGAACTTTCTTTTGTGGGGGCCAAACTGTGCTCTTGGTTATCTTGGTGTAAATCCTTTGAGTTGAAAGGAGTTATTCTGGATTTACATTAGTGTAACCGAGAGCAGAATTTAACCCAGAGTCACCTCAATCAAAGACTATTTTTCTATTGTACTTTTCTTGGCTAGAGAAATTTGGATTGTCAAGAGACTTTCTTGCTGTGATGATTCCTAGCAAGTTGAAAGTTAAAGGATGGCACTGATAGTGCAAAATGGTGAGTTGGGGTGGGGGTTCTTTTATTCCAGACTTGAACACAGAATCCCTTTGCTACAATTGAGAGAGAGTTTTTGTTTGTATAAATTCACCTTATTTCCTCATCACTGGGCTTTGGAACCATCACTAGGAATGCTTTTATTTCATATAGAACAATCATGAAGTTGTATTACGGTTTTTGTTCTAAAGAGGGAGTTTATAATCCCCTTCATTGGATGCATGGGACAAAGAGAAGAAATCTTATAACGTGTTTCTCCCTTACGATGATGAAGATGGGAATAATTTTTATCAGTGATTATAATTATAAACAGTTCTATGAAATATGCTTTCTTTTATTCTTTGATTCAACAGGGTATCCTGTCACTGGCTTCCTTCAGAGAGATCTGTTTAATGGAGTAATTTACTATCGTCACTTAGGAGGAGAAGTATTTGAGGATTCCCTTGAGTTTGTCCTGTGTGATAGCCATGACCCTCCCAATCTCTCAGTGCCACAGGTATGACATTTGAGGATCTCTTTCAAGGTGTGGAGTAAATGTCAGGACACCAGCATACCTTTCTACAATGGATTGGTGAAAACCTTTTGATTTTTTTCTCTTTCTAATTGCCAGTCCTAAAAGCTCAGCCTCGGATGTGAAAACTAAGCTGGGTCCTTTCCCACATGTACATTATTACCAATAATAAAATTCTCCAAACCAAATTCTCCCTCATTTATAACTCAGCAACCCTATTTTCTTTAATCTTTTTTAAGTGGAAAAATATTGTCAATTCTCAAAGACATTAATGGTGACTGTACAAAGTGTTAAAATGAAAGGCCAAATTCATTCTAAGGGCTATTTTCTCAGCTAGTACCAACTGGCAGTAGCCCCTCTGAAGTCCATAGATTTGCATCCATTTATACCACCTGAGGATTGAGCTGATTAATTTAACTTTTCGTTGGCTTTAAAGGCAGACTGCCATGATTTGTAGATTTGAAATTTGCCCTGCTGTATATTTCTGTCATACATTATACATTAGTCCATCAGTTATTTTTTGTATGTGGCTGTTTCAAAACAATAAGTTCAGTGCCCTCCTGTCCTTAAGAAATATTTGACAGCCAGTGCTTATGCACAACTCTTCAGTAGCAAAACAGTGTAAACTGTAAGTCAAGCTGGTCAGAATTTTTTTTGTCAAAATATATTTGACAGAAAATGCTGTTTTCATTTAACTTGAAACATTTTGAAAAATATATCCATTTTGAATTCTTGCAGTAAAAAATATATTTATTCCAAAACAAAAAACCATTTTGGAAAATTTTGGAATTTCATTTCAGATTTCCAAATTTTCATTTCAGAATTTTAAAATTGTATGTTTTTAAATTATTTTATATTATTTTTACATTATTTCATTGCAATATAATGGTTGATAGATTCTGTTATTTGTATTTTATTTTTAAAATCAGTAAGATTAGCTGCTACTTGCTACTGGTTGAAACATATTTTCTGTTGCCCTGGTCTGCAGAAAATTTCAAAAATATTTGTTTTAGTTTCAAATCAGAATGAAATAATGTTCAAAATGTCAAAATTTCCCATGAACCAGAAATTCTGAGTTTCAACCAGTTCTGATTGTAAGGTCCTCAAGCAAATAATAAGGAAGAATAACCAATATTACAACTGTATGTGTGAAGGAGGAAAAATTAAATGGAAAAATTTACTTCCATTTAAACGTATTTGTTCAAAAATTTTAAATATGAACTAAATAAACTCCGATGGTTTCCTCTGAGCATGATTCTAATAGTTCTGCAAGTATTTAGGGCATTTATAATATTACACCAATGATATGATGTTTTTCTATATTCTTTACTCTAGGTAGTGATAGTGCACATTTTTCCTGTGGACGATCAGCTTCCAAAAGAAGCTTCTGGGGTTACCCGTCATCTAGCTATTGAGGAAACAAAGATAGCTCATCTAACTAAGAAACATCTCCATTTCATAGACATGGAAGCACAGGAGAGGGAACTGATGTACACAGTAACCACCCCCCCATTTTTTTCTTCTACTCATGGGTACGTGTGACTGAATGTACACTCCTCATCACGGAAGACGGACAGGCACCAAGTAGTTGGGGAAGGGCTGGTGGCAAACTAAGGCTGTTGCCTTACTGCACACACTAAGGCCTTGTTTACAATAGCACTTATGCCAGCATAACTGCTTGTGTAGCTGCGTTATGTCAACAACAGAGAGCTCTCCCGCCAACATAGCACTCTCCACACAAACTAATGTTGCTCAGGGGTGTGTTTATTTTCACACTCCTGAGCGACAAGTTTTGCCAGCATCAGTGCTAGTGTAGTCATGACCTAAGTCCCCCATTGTGTTTGCATGTCTCTACCCATGTGGAGCTAATTGTAAGATCAGGGCCTAATGTATCAATACACATGTAGGTCAAAGCCTAAAGCAACAGGTGAGGAGCAACATCAAGTGGTTACAAAAAGAGAGGCAGAGAACACACAGACCCAGATTTTTTTACCTACTTTTGTTTGTCTTCACCTTGTGTTTCACAATGGCCCATTCCCTGATCCTACAACCTTGTATCCAATGCATCCCTGACAGCTGCCATTTTAGCTGATGCACCAGGGACATTCAGGGCTAAAAACTTGAGTTACCACAGCTTGAATCAGGCACAGAAAGGGACCTATAACGTACACTCACCAGAGGGTTACGTGTTCTTGATGTTTTGCTCATTTGGTGAGTTCAGCAGTAGTCCCCTCCACAATTTACCCCGGGGGAATGAGTTTTGCTTACTATCATTGTGTGGCTCAGGCTGAGGATCAACACTTTTCGGTTTTGGACTAGGACAGCTGAGAATCTGTCTGTAGTTTAGTGGCATAGCTATCAGGCAGGTAGGCCTATGGCTAATAACCTTGATCAAACTGCGGGCTATAATCAGAAGAACCACATCTGAAGCCCTATAGTGGGCAGGAGAGAACTCAGAAACCAGGTGCTGATGATGACCGGTGATATGTTGTCAATATATTCAAGACCATAAAAAGGGAAAAAAGTGGGTCCAAACTGTTTCATAAGGTGTGAATGACATCTTTCTAATATCTATAAGAACATAAAGAGCTTATGTGATCTGAATAAAACCATGCCTTGGAGAGTGGAGCAAGTATTTTTAAAGGCCTTACAAAGAAAATGGCAGAAGTTGTTAACAAGAGGTTAAACAGACTAGCCTGTAGGGATTATGCTGAAGCTCCCAAAGAAATGGTCCCTTTGGAGGGGATTTTAAAATAAGAGATTTGTAATTTGGATGCACATTGTTTGACAATGTCCCAGTATTAGAAAGTTCTGTTTAAATGTTATAGAAATATTGTAAGTAGACAGCTGAGGCAGAATTATTTTTGCTGTGTGATTTGTCTTCAGTATGTGAGATGAGTTATTTTAAAAAAATTAATGGGTTGCCTTTGCCTTTTGTTGTGCCAAGAGATTGGTCTTTAGGAGGTGGAAATGTTCTTGTCTCACTTTTAAAAGACTAGAAAGTTGAGATGGCAGAAATTGCTTCGCATGAGCCTCTTATTTATAAGATGAATGAAACGTTTTAAGAATTTGATGCGATGAAGAAAGACTTTTTCTCTTATCTGAAGAAAAATGCAGATTTCAAGTGATAGCTATGTGAAGAGCTAGATTTTCAGCCAGTGTAAATCATAGTGCTTGAGATGTATGGGGACATATTCGTGTAGAAGTTCAGGACTTTGTTCATTGTAAAGTATGTATTAGTTTTTGGTTGCCTGTCCATGGCTCATTATTCCTTTGTTCATTTTTTGTTCATAGTTTGAAATCCATAATAGACATTTAAGATAATGAAAAAGAAAAGTAAATGAATTTTCTCTCTATGCAGATAGTGGTGGGGTGGTGGTGTTGAAGCACAAGATTGAATTGTGTGATGATTTTTTTTCCTGTTTTAGAAGTTTCACTAATTAATGCATTGTATGTATGTGCGTCTTTATACAGCTACTCAGATGCTGGGAAGTTGTTTATGGTGGATAGCGTACCCAAACTAATCAAGGATCCTGCTGCTCCAGCACTGAGGTCATTCACTCAGGTTTGTTACTACATGATACATACGACCAGGCCCTGTTTAAGAACTGGCTCCAGTGGTGCTGACATTTTTCCTCAAAACACTTCTTTTCAGGCTGTCATGAGGCTTAGAAGTGGAATTCAACCCTGGCCAAGTGCTACCACTGTCTCAGTTTAACAAACTTAAAATTCAGCTAATTCAATTCATATTTTTATAGAAATGTCCACCATGCTGCACCCTTCATGTAAGTAGACGTAGCTCCTGTTGAGACTAGAAAGACATGCACTTGCTTGTGGTAGGACTGAATTTGGCCCCAAGTATTGGACCTGAGTTGCGCATAATGTCAGGATAAGAGATGGGTGGAACCTTGAGACACTTTGGGTTTTGCAAAGCCTCATCAGTCTGATTTCTTATTGCCTCTAAGAGTCTTTCACATTGGCTGAACTCTGTTGGAGTAGTTCTGTGCATCCACATTTTTGCTTTAATTTTAAATAAATTGTATTGTAATTTTCTATTACGCTGTAGTTCAAAAAGTCCCATTCTTATTAACCTTTGTAAACTGCCTGGCCATCACACTTTTCTGTACGGTTAATGTTGCAAAGCAGGTTTCATTATAGCCTCCTAATTGGAGTCCTGAACCTGCAAGTCCTCAGTCAGGTGCATAAGATCAGTTTCTGGATGGAAGACTTGGCTGAAAGTTGTAGTCAACCTTAGTGACTTGTCATTTGGAGAAACAAGGGATGTGCAATTAGCAAATATTGCTAATGACAAACTCAGACATCTCTGAAATTCAGAGATTTACAGATACTATAGTGAATGTATTATTAAAAGCTGCACTTTGATGACTGTGATTATTTAAAAGTCATTGTAGAAAAAGGTTTTGGGGGACAGCATACCAAGAGGTCAGGCAAAGGCCCCTGTCTTCTTGTTTGTAGTTGTAAATTGCACCACCAAAAATATGGGTTTTGGCATCTCTGTCTAGCTAATTTGTAGCTAGAGGTGCAGATACTTAGATTTGTGCCAATAGTTGAAATGTGGGTGCAAAGATTCAGAAGGGAATTTTGTGGGCACAGACCCAAAGAAACAGTTATCCTTCTGAAAATGTACCCTAAAGTTTTGAATGACAGCTTTCCTTTTTTCCTCATTTTTTGCAGCATGCTGTGAACTATATGAAAGTTGCCTATATGCCCCCTATCCAGGACATTGGGCCTGAGCCTCAGCACGTCCAGTTTATACTATCGGTCAGCAATCAGCATGGAGGCAGTTTGTATGGGATCTGCTTTAATATTACAATTCTTCCAGTGGACAATCAAGCTCCAGAGGTACATCTGTGGGTGGGTGGCAGGGAGGGAGCGGGGAAGGGTTAGATGTTGGTTTGGGTAAAACTTAAATGGGAGCAGAAACTTATATCCAGTTATTGGTACAAATGTTGCAAAGGATGCCATTAAGATGAAATCCTAGCCCTGTTGAAGTCAACAGAAAAACTCCTACAGGGCCAGGATTTCACTCCGAGGGGCCAATTCTGCTTTCACATCTATCACATTGATTTCAGTAGAGTTGTATCTAAGGGTAAAATGTAGTTAGAGTACGTGGATGGTGACACTTCAGAATGAAAAAACTGAATGTACAAAGTTGACTATCACAAAAGACCCTGTTCCATGAGGACCTATACACCCCAAATACAGTTGCACTCTGTACATCACAGAATCAGACCTGCAATCATTATTTGATGCTTTTCCTCATACTTGAATCTCTGAATATTAACAATGGTTTTATTAGACAGATAGAATGCTGCTGTAATGATCCCTCTGTTACTAACTGGTGGTTGGGGGAAATATTCAGAAAAGATGTGGAAAAATTGAAGAAAGCCCAGAGAAGAGCAACAAAAATGATGAAAAGTCTAGAAAACATGACCTACGAGGGAAGATTGAAAAAATTGGGTTTGTTTAAATCTGGAGAAGAGAAGATTGAAGAGGGACATAACAGTTTTCAAGTACATAAAAGGTTGTTAAAAGGGGAGGGGGAATTGTTCTCTTTGACCTCTGAGGATAGGACAAGTAGCAATGGGCTCAAATTGCAGCAATGGCGGTTTAGGTTGAAGATTAATAAAAACTTCCTAACTGTCAGGGTAGTTAAGCACTGGAAAAATTACCTAGGGAGGTTGTGGAATCTGCATCATTGGAGATTTTAAAGAGCAGGATAGACAAACACCTGTCAGAGATGGTCTAGATAATACTTAGTCCTGCCTTGAGTGCGGAGGACTGGACTACAAGACCTCTTGAGGTCCCTTCCAGTCCTATGATTCTGTGATTTGCAATATGTGTTGTGCTATGTGTTGTGCTAAGTTCGTTACATCCTCCCACCATATGATAGACAAGAGTTAAGCCTTTGGATTTCTGATTTTTTGCATATTCTGATGTTTTGCATATTGCTCTGCATGTTCTGCTGTGCTGCATATTTTAAATCCAAAAGCTCTTTCTAGTTCAAATTTAAAGGTGCAGAGGGAAATGGCAATTAATCTCTTCTCCTCTATTCAGGTATTTACAAACAACTTGAAAGTAGAAGAAGGGGGATTGTGCACCATAACAGGGAGCCACATCCTGATGTCAGATGTGGACACAAAACAAGAGAACCTCCACATCTACCTCCAGAGGCGGCCAATGCATGGAATGGTAGAACTGGATGGATTTCCCTTGAACGAAGGTGACAGATTCAACTGCAAGGACCTGCACACTTTAAAAGTCAGGTGAGAAAAGAGTCCTGCTTTTCCCTTTGTTGTTCCTTAGTTCTCATTGTCAAACTGGTGTTAAATTACAGAAAAAGAGAGACCAAGATTTTCAGCTAGTGTGAGTTGGCATTGCCTGACCCCAGTGGAACTCAGCAAATTTACACCAGCTGAGCTTCTGTCTTACAGATTCTGCAGATTCTTAAGTTTTCAATTAAAAAAAAAAAATCATCACCACATGGTGAATGAACTGCCACATCTGCGCAGGCAGTGAAACTGAGTCAGGGACTCATGTTCTATTGGGGTGGGGGTTAGACAGTACAGTAACTCCCAGTGCATGTAAACCACAGCAAGGGACATAAGTAGCACTTAAGTCTTTCTGCACTAGGCTGAATTTTCCATTTTGGGGACACTCATCATTTTCCCGTAATGCATGCTGTACTTCTTGATGGAGAGACATGTTGGCCATGTGAAATTAGTGCAGAACTTAATTCCCACAGGTATCAGCATGATGGCTCTGAGACTCTGCATGATGACATCCTCTTTGCAGCCACAGATGGCATTAATTCTTTAGAGTTTGTCCTACAGGCCAAGGTCAGTGTGTTGCTCCCTGCTTGTACTCATGAGAGCATTCATCCATGTAGAAAACGATAAAGCATCAGTTTTGAAAGCCTTCAGAGCTCTTCAGCAATTGGAAGCAGTTGGACTAGATGGGCTTTTTGCTTTTAGCCTCAGAGCTTATGTGACAATATTAGTTAGAGAGCAAATTTGGCAGGTACTAGTTATGAGACATTTGCACCTGCTCCTGCTTAGCCACTACTGTCAGGAATGAATCCCCAGAATTAAACATGGAGAGTGCATTTGATTAGTGAAGGGGATGGTTTTCTTTGTGAAGATATAAATTTCACACTGAGGGGGACACAGCAAAGTCATAGTTTTTATTTTTTTAAAACAAACTTTCCTTTCTTATTTGTGTTCCTAATAACTCCACAGAATGATAGAACTGAAAGATTTAAAGCATCTCATTTACTTTTCACCGTTTATATTGTTTGCTTAGGTTTTTGTAGTTCTTTGAACAGCAGTAGTAAAACTAGCCTCGCCTGTTTCATTTTGTTTATAGTGAATTTCAAGTTAACTTCACTTTCTTGTTCTCATGCACTAGCACAAACCCACCAAGATTGGGTTGCAAAAGCTGCAAGGAAGTGTTTAAACCAATACGTTTTAAAGAAAAATCACGAAACCTTTTGTCCATTGGATTTTGTAAATGTTTGTTTCTAGAAAACCTAAATTTGAGGCCGGACTTGATCTGACAGTGTCCCTCTAAAATCTTTGTACTTTGTATTTGCAAAAATAAAGGCTATATCATCACACAGCCCCCTCCAGAGCACCCCTCCATGGCCAGAGGTAACTCTGTAGCACCCTACTGCATTTCCCCCTTCAAGGGTCTTCTTTAAAAACTCAATGCAGACTTTTTTGTTTAATAATGCCCATTTTACCAGGGTCCAATTTATTGGCATAAGACACAATTTCAAAACTCAGTCGTGCTTTGGCTTCTTAACTTCCCCAAGTTTGCTCTCTGGAGCAATTCCCTGCCTTGACAGGCCACTCCCAGTCCCACCTGGCTGGATACTTTTTCTATTTCCATGGAGTCTGTTTTCTCTCGCCCTCAGCCTGCTCACTCCAGTTCTTCTGCAGTCTTTGCCACAGCTTCCTCTGAACATTGCCCCTTTCTTTCAGCTTCTTACTACTATTATAGGGGAATCGCCTGATCCCTGTAACTCAGGTATGCCACCTTAGTAGCAACGGTTGGATGGCCACACTCAGGGCACATTTTCAAGCTTTTCTTTGCAATCATAAGAGTTAGACATTCACTTTTAATGTAAGTTCACATGTGATCTCATGACTGCAGGAAATGGGACTTTAAGAAAACATCCAATGTTGTGAGACAAGAATCGTGAGAATTGGAAACACTGAGCTGTCCATATGTCTGTGCACGAGGAATTGCCATATGTAGAAGCAGTCTACCCTTCCATACATACATATACACCCAGGTGCATGCAGTTTCTCAGACTGGGCCTGAATCAAGGCAGCTGCACTAAGTGATCATTTCAATAATCCTACTGGTTCTGCAGACTCTATAATTAATTTTAGCGATAACGATAATACTTCTGTAAAGTATTTCATCAGAGAATCACAAAGCACTTCCCATTCATTTAATACCATGTTTAATATCCCTTTGAGGTAGATTAACTACTATTTTATGGCTGGGGAAACTGATGCACAGAGAAGTGAAATGGCTTGGCAAGGTCATACAGCGAGTTGGTAGCTGGCAGCATCCTGTCAGTATCTGTTGATAACCATTAGACCATAGTAGATGCAGCTTGGAATTTTTCTCCTTTTTTCCTCTTTCTTTTTTCTTAATCCATTAAAGTGCACCATCTGAGCTTCATATTGTTTTTGTTATACAACTTGAAGGCCTATAAAACCCCAGAGTGTTAGTTGGAAAAGGCATATTTTTCCTGCCCCTTATTAAAATCCTAACTACTGTAAAGTTGAAAGGCCAAATTCATCATTGGTGTACGCTGATGCATCTCCATCACTGATGTACACTGGGGTATCTCCATTGAAATCCGTGGAGTTGCACTGGCTTAGACAAGCAGTGAATTTGGCCCAAAATTCCAGGCCTGTATTCACTGTTGATTTCCACCCCTGCCACAGCATTGAATTGTCAGGGTATGTCTTCTATGTCCAGAGGTCTCTATCAATGCCCTATCAAAGATGTGTTACATTAATTTTTGATAGCTTATGAATGGCACTGCTGCTTCAGAAAAAAAATTACTGAATTCATGTGACTGACTCAATCCTGCCGTGTTTATTAATTCCTTACTCAGGCAAAACTCCTACTAACTTCAGTCAAACTACTGTGACTTCATTGTGAAATTGTCTTAAATGAGGTACCCAGGATTTAATTCATTTATAAACTTAGAATTGGCTATCACTAATTTAGCATACAAGATTGGTAATCAGCATACTGCCTGAGCTAAATCTAGTGCCTTACATTTCCTCTTTTCCTTTATTTATTTATCTTGCCTTTAAATATTTCCCGTATACATCTATCTTTATTTTTTTAGTATTTTCATGTTATTCATCCATTTTTGGCCTATTTTATATATCTGCAAATCTGATCATTCTCTTTGATTGAGCGTGCCTCATGTTTCCTCCCAGTGAGCTGTGCTTGCAAGGACAAGTGATGAAGGGATGTGTACTTTACATGAACCTATTTCTGTTTTTCTGTTTAGGTGCTACCCGTAAATGATGAGCCACCAATCATTAAAGATGGTCTCATTCCCCTAATACAATGTCCAGAGGGTGAGGAAGTGATCATCACCTCAGAGTACATTTATGCCACTGACATAGACACTGATGACATGAAACTGATGTTTATGCTGGCTCGACAGCCCTACCATGGTGTTGTGAGGAAAGCTGGTATCATTGTGGATCACTTCTCCCAAGCTGACGTCATCTCTGGTGCAGTGACTTACAAGCATACTAGTAAGTGAAACTAGAAGAGCCTTCGATTGGAGGTGCAGTCAGACAGCTTGAGGATTTTTTTAAACCCAGATAATTCTGGCAGCTCATCACTAAGACGCTGAAAGGCTGCATCCATACTACTGTATATAAATAACCATGTGTAAACACAGCTGTGACACGTGGTTGTGGCCCAAATATATTGTAACACACTTTTTAATTGCCTGTTTGGATGGGAAGTCATCTCATAGCCATTTTATAGAGCTCTATTTTAATCCTTCTAAATACATTTAACCATGCTTGTTACCTAGGCTAAAATATGGTTTTTAAAAAAAAGGCTTAGAACATTTTTTCACAACTGTGAACATGTTTTGCAACTGTATTTGGATAAATTAGATTATTTTTATACTCCAGAGAGGGTTATAGAGATTCAATGGAACAACCCCAACAACTTGAGGGATTCTTTGGTTGTCAGTGTGGTGGACACCCTTGTTCTGGAGAGTTTACAATTCTTTTGTACTATAAGGTAAATCATACTGTGATTTGACAGAAAACCATAATATTAGCAAGTTCTTTTTGTTTTCTTTTTTAAAATCAAAGCAACTTTTCTATCAGCTTCATAGATGGTTTGGCTTCATTTGATTATATTTTGTGCTCAAGGTGTTTGTATGTCAAAAGAGCACCAGCGATTGCCCATGCAAAGCTGCACATGCAAATCAAGACCAGTTGCAGCTCCCTGAAAGCTTGGTCATAGAATTCTCTTGGAGGGTTTTCCCTGGATAATATGTGTTTTCCTTCTATACATATTTGTACACTATTGTTCCAACTCTTGTTTCAGAATCTCCAGTTCTATGTGTGCTTAGCTCTAAATTTTGTGCTAGAATTGAGAATACACCTGACCTTTAAACTATGATTTCTGTCTGTAGTTAAAGGTATAGTTGTAATTTGAGCATGGAAGGAAGCAGTTGAATTTGGCCACTCTTGATATACATTTTTGTAACATCAGAGAGGAATCAGGGAGAGTTTATTCAGGCAGCATTGAGGTTACTCTGGAGGCTTAGTTATCCATTTAGCAATAAATCATCATGCTTGTCAGAGTCAATTTTGGGGGGATTTGCAACACCTATGGATATGAGTATTTCTAAGTGCATAAAAAAACATCCTGGCATGATGTAATTATATCTTCTTCATACATCCTTCTGTCGGTTCTGTCTAGGACATGGACATTTCCATCCTCTATAAGAAGATTGTCAATGTCTTAGAAATTACAGGCCTGTTTCTCCATTAATACGCAGGGGATTTGCAACAAAATCCCTTCCTTGACAAAGGGGATTTTGAGCAATAATCGGTCATGTACAAAATAGAACTCTGAAGGCAAAAGATACAAAGTAGATTATTTACTATAAATAGCATTGATAAAGATACTATTTCTTCATCTTTTTCTTATAACATAGAAGGGCTGTATATAGATTCTGGTTGTAATCTCTGAAAAACACAGAACCAAGCAGTTTCTGCTCTTTCATTTGAATATTCTTGTTTTTTATCCTGTCTTTGTCTCTTGATTCACCCTGAGAATATTGTGGACTGTCCATAATTAATACAAGTCACTGCTTCATTGAGTTTTGCTTTCTTATTGTAGAACATCATCTGTAGCATGTTTTCCCAGGTGGGGAGATTGGCTTGACTCCTTGCTTCGACACCTTAACCTTTGTTATCTCTGATGGTGAAGCTGGCCTGGATGTGAATGACTGCTGTTATGATGGACCTTTTCCTCCTCCACTACCACTTCATGATTCCTTTCAAGTATATGACCTTAATGTCACTGTATTTCCAGTGGACAACCAGCCACCATCCATTACAATTGGTGAAAAGCTTCTTCTTTATTTACAATCTATTATCTTATATCCTGAATAACCCTGTGTTGGCTAGAGGCTAGATTCTCAGTGTTTTCAGTACCAAAAACAGACCAGCCAGGAAAACAAACATGCAAAACATTTAGATCATATCGACCAATTTTTCGGCCTTCTTTTCTTTAGGCAGTTTGCACCTAGAATTCAATTTCAGGTGCAAATCTGAGTAAATACCTCTAGCTAGTTAACTCAATGTGCAAATCAGATAGCTAGAGGTTCAAGTACCAAGATTTGCCTCCACATTTTATTCTTCCACTTGCCTGGAGAAAATGAACCTCAGCCATTTGAAAATTTATATTTGAAATGCTTCTGTGTAATAAATAGAACCATAGAAATGGTCCTGAACAAGAAATACAGATCCAAACAACCATGAACTTCACAAGAATTCAGAATCTGAATTTGGATCCTGATTAAGTAACTGTCAGGGTTACACAAAACAAAAATATAGCCATAAATATTTCTTTACTTTATCCTACTAGATTCTTAGCATTCATTTTACAAACTGGCATTTTCCATATCTATGTAATATTTCATAGGGGTAATATTAATTAAACAGAACAAAGATAAGCTGCACTTAATTCATTTAATACATTGTACACTTAATTAATTTAATATATGCGAAGCCAGACTTTCGATTGTTCTTGCAAGGATTAAAAAACAAATAGTAAAGAAAAGAAGTTGTCTTGTAGTGGAGAGCCTAAATTTAATCCATTAACAGATCCTTGTTAGAACTTTCCATTGGCTTTGGTGGGTTTTGGATCAGGCCCATAGTGCATGTAATAAAGAAACATTTTCTATGAACTTATCTTTTCTAATGTCATTTTAAATACCATTTACTGTAAGCATTGTGTATATGTTCTGTATTGCAGAGAACATTTAAACATATGTATGAGTAGCTTTGTAATTTGCAGCCTATCACCCAAGCAATGTTCTAGAAATGAAGTATTGTCCCAGCAGGGAAATTAAGCATCGATGCATGAAAAATTGTTCATTATGATCAATTCGTTACAGCTCTCAGGCAATTAATGCTCTGACAAACAGGTAACAACTGATCTTGAGCAGCACATTAACCATACTTAATGGCTTATCAGTAAAATTGTTTTGTGATTCCCTCCCCACCTTCAACTTGCTTACGTGGTGAGAAAGTGGAGTTGATAGCATGATTAGAAAACATTTGTACCAGCCTGTTTGTAGTAGAGTTTCCCATCAGCTATTGTACCAATTTCTTTAGTAAAATATCCCAGTAAGTTGAGTTAAATAAGTAATAATGCTCATCATCATATCATTTGTGTACAGGTGCCATGTTTGTTGTGGATGAGGGTTTCTCAGCTGTGATTACCGCTAACAATTTATTTGCTACTGACCCCGACACCGCTGCAGATGACTTAGAGTTTGTTTTGGTTTCTCCTCCTCAGTTTGGTTACATTGAAAATATCCTACCTTCCCCTGGGTTTGAGAAGAGCAACGTTGGTATAAGCATAGGTATGTGTAGGCACAACAGCAATAACACCAATACGGTATATATCACATACAGGATTAATGGACTGCCATGCAGTAGGTTGAAGTGTTGTCATAGCATTAATGTAGTCTTTATTGGGGGGTGGGTGTACATAAATAAGGAGCACTGCGGTTGTATGGGAGGGATTCAAAGAGAGACTGTAACCCTGTGAACATGAAGAATTAGCACTCAGATAAATAAAGCATATTTAAGTTTTACACATTTGAGTTGCAGTCTGTGTTAGAAATGACAATATATTGACCTATTTTCTCTACCCCACCACTTCACATTTCTCCTGTACTGCTTCCCTCCACATGCACACTTCTGTTTTTCTTAGAAAAATAAGACAGTCAATGTTTTAAAAAAATGGATGTCTCAAGTTAGGCTCTAGGCCTGTGTTTTCAAAAATGACTAGTGGTTTTGATTGCCTCGATTATTGGGTATCCACCTTCCGACCCTTTAAAGGATCCTCATTTTGCAGTGCATGAGTGTGCAACATTTTCTGAAAGTCAGGGCTCTTAATTGTGTTTCAGCTTGGGCACCCCAAATCATTAGTCACTCTTGAAAATGTAGACCTGAGGGACACAAGTCCAATGACTTCCAGTGGCTTTTCTGCTCAGTCACTTAGGCACTTCTGAAAATCCCTCTCAAAGTCTCTGTTTAGGTAAACCTTTTCCTGTCTGCTTGCTTATTTATTTATTATGTTTACTTCAAGCCCACCTCCCTCCCTAGGCTTTAGAGGCCAAGCCCCAGGCTAAGCCATAACTTTAAAGCATTGTCTACACAGCTTCTTTTAGAGTCTTAGTGTGAGCCCCACCAGGCTAAGTCTATTAACCCAAGCTGGGAGGCTTGCTTCCGTGGGCTATATAGACATGCCTTGTGTGACTAGCCAACAGAGGTGGTTTGTAACTGGTGGGAATGAAGCCATGGCTCTTCCTTTTCCCTCCCCAACATACTTCCTTTGGGGGCATTATGCACTTCAGACAAATAAAGAAAGAACAGTCCCTGTGCTACCTTGAGCAGGTAGACTTTGGCTCCAAATAAAAAAGAAATCTACACAACAGTTAAGAGACTGTGATGTTGATCTGTCCCTGCCTTGTCCAATTTACTTAAACTGCTTCCCAAATTGGATTATCATAAGAAGATTTGATTGGTTTGGGAATGCAACTTTTGGCTTACCTCTACAATTGTTCTGTTGGGAAAAGTGTGCATTTCTTTTTCCTGTAAACTTCCTGGGCTATGTTGGATTTGAAAGAAATTGAACATGACAGGCCAAATTCATGCCTGGTGTAACTTCACTTTGTGATCAGAGAATTAAAAATTCCCTAGGAAGGAGGATGTGCTATTTAGGTTTGGTCTACATTTAAAAGTTAAGTCAACATAGCTACGTCAGTCAAGGGTATGAAAAACCACACTCCTATCTGACATAACTATGCTGACTTAGCCCTCCATGTTGACACAGCTATGTTACAGAAGAATGCTTCCATCAACATATAGCTAACTTCATTTGGGGAAATGGTGTTCCCATACCAATGGAAAAAATCCTTCCTGCGTTTACTCTATGGAATTATGTCAGCATAGCTACATAGATGTAGTTATGCCGGTATAGTTTCCATAGTGTAAACATAAATTTAGCATGTTGTATTTGGGGCCCGCATCCCCTTGCTTTCTCAGCATTAGGAATGCTTAAAGAGATGTAAAACCCAAATGATTTGTACTTGGAATTAGCAGGGATTTACAAATGTTTAATGGGTTACATTGTTTGTTGAAAGGGGATCAGAATAAACATTGTGTTAACTTGTCATATCTTGAATTCTCTAGCTTCATTTCAGCTGAAACACCTGAAAGCCTTGCATATAAATTATGTGCAGTCCAGGCATATGAGGACAGAACCAACTTCAGACCAGTTTATGATTTATGTCACTGATGGGAAGCATAATTCAGTGGAGACCCCGTTTTATGTCCTGATCAACCCAACAAATGATGAAGTACCAGAATTCATATCAAGGAACATTACTGTAAGAAAGGATACAAAATGTCAGACATCTAATGACTTTCTATGCCAGAAAATACATAGACATTGGCTTCTTTTTAATGTACATATTAGCACCTTTCTAAGACCTGTTCCCCTTCTTTTGGTCTACACCATCATGCTGAGTGAAATTCAACCCAGTTCAGGGAAACAGAAGGCCTATTCAACACACAGGTCCCATGTCAGCCCTTAAAATAAGGCTTTAGTGGTGTACAGGCCTTGTGCTGGTACTCCGCAAAAGAATGAATTTCACTAATTACCCACTCTAATAGAGTTTTAACTACTTACCTCAGAAGAAGTGATTTATAAATTTCAATAATGTCTATGTATATTTATCTAATCTCTTGTGTGTACATGTACATATTTATGCATATACACACAGCAGTGTAACTCCAAAACATTTCATGACCCCAAAACTCAGCATGCCCAGAGCTGAAAGCCACGTCGCTGAAGATTTGCATGATTCTCGGTATCCTTTACAATATTCTGGTACAAGAAATTGTAATGGTAAAAAGAACTTTCCTGCATTCTTTTCTGCTGACAAAAAAAAAAGAAAGCAAAACTAACGTCACCTGGGAAGCATAGGATGAAATCCCAGCCCCCGTGGAGTCAATGGGAGTTTTGCCATTGACTTCAATAGAATCAGGTTTTCAACGGTCATCAATCCCACAGAATTTATGTGCAGTTGGTGCATATGAAATGTGTCACAATATTGAATTTTTTTAAATGGTGTGGATCTCCCACGTAGCTTCCTCTTAATATATGTAAGAGTGGTTATGGTCAGAAGCATGACCATGTAAAAATGGCATCTTTTTACTCATTACCGGCTGGATTCTGTCCTGTGGATGAGCTCTGCTTGGTATATAGGAGAGAGGAGAACCAGGGAGCTGGTTTCTTGAGTTTTGTTGATCCCTAAGAGACAATTCCGGCACATGCTTACTGCTGAGCATAACAACATTTACTACTGTGAACTGTCCCATTGACTTCAATAGGGATGTCATAGTAGTCAGCATTGCACTGGTAAATAAGAGCGCAAAGAATCAGACTCTTAAACAATAAAAGAATCTTTGCTAAGGAGGTGGAGGGATGTTTTTCCTTTTAGTTTCAGAGGAACCTCTGGTGATTTGTGGGCGGGAGGGACCTGGTCACTCTCTGGGAGGGAATGAGGATTCTATTTCTTTTTCTTTTTCTCTTCTTTTTTTTAAACAAACAAAAAAACCCTACTACTCATGGTTGTTTTTTATTTGAATGTTTTTCATCTTGCTGCTTAGGTGCAGGAGGGCCAAATGAAAGAACTGGATCCCTCTGTAATCAATGTAGTTGATCTGGATGTACCTCAAGATCATTTGATGTTTACCGTTGTTCAGCAACCCCAGCATGGATTCCTCATTAATGGTGTTTATGGCAATGATCTTACGAGTTACAAAAGACTAATTAACAATCACCACAATCATGAACTTCCTGTTCATGACTTTTCCATGGAGCTTCTTAAGAATGGTAAATGCAGCATCAGTGTTTTTGTTCCTTTAAAAATTCATACCTGACAAAGTGGCATTTTAAGAAACATTCATCACTTTTTAATTCACTGTAGTTTCATAGGGAAAATTTAAGAACAGTAAATTAAATCTGAATGGCATTTTCTCAATTTAACATATTTAATCCCTTGGGAATCCCTCAAGAAGTTTATCCTGGGAAGACTACACTTCAACTTTCCTGAGGGGATGATAATACAGTATTCTAATCTTTAGTGGAGGTCATCTGTATTGGAAAACGAGTGATCTAAAAATGTGCTAGCCAATATGTTTTAAATAACACTTTTTTATGCCACTTAGTATGCTACTCTAGGTACTAGGTCATTTTGAAGAACATGTTAGCTGGTCATGGATAAAATTTGCCCTAAATGTGAGTGGTAGGAGATAGGGGCTGTATTGTTACCATGACCCATTAACATGTTTTGAAACCTGATTGTCTTTGTCTACACTGATATTATTGAGAACAATGAACTAATTAACGTGTTTTCAATACATTTATGCCTATGTAGGCATTCAGATCAAAATTTGGGCCTCAGAGCACTGAAGATAAATATATTCTCCTTCTGTTTTTATAAGGTCACCCATCACCAAAGTATCTGAGCACCTTCCACAGAAAGTAGACGCACAAATATCATGTACTCATCCTACATTCCTCAATCTTTCCTAGTCATGCATGTTGATCGCATCTCAGTTGCTTGACTCCTCCTCTCTTCCTTTCTACTACAGACCTTACCGCTTCCACACCCTTCCACTAAAATTCCACTGCAAAGAACTGTATTATGACCTCCCTATCTTCCTTTGTCTAGCCACCTGGCTGGCCATCCTAACCTGTACCTGGTCTGATAGGTAATCTGAGAATCAACTCTTGGAAGATTGGTCACATGTGGACTAGCAAATGTCAAGGTGCTAGGCAAGTTCCCCTTGCACATCCATCCAAACACTTAAACAACTAGTTCTTCAGTGTTAGCCACTGGGCAATGGACAACTGTGCATGGGTTAAATCATGGACCTACGTGTGAAATGGATATGGCACAGAGAAAAATAGTTCATTCAGTTAAGTGAAAATAAATCTGGATTTAACAAGTAACTTTATGGAGTCCTCTTCTGTTTGGCTTTTTAAAGGCACTGGATAAATTTGCTCATTTAAATCCTTGCAATCTTTTTGGCTGTGTGTAAATGAGAGTAAAAGGTATAAATGAAAAAACGGACAAAAGCAATAGGTCAGATTCTGCTCTAGGAAAACATGAAGGCATTTTATTATTTTTAAAACTATGTTTTTACATCATTGTAAAAAAAAACTTTATGGAAGTTCGACCTATTGTAGTGATGACATAAATACATTTAAGCTATCCATTATGCTTATTTCTTTAATGTTCTAATGAGAGAGGAAATAGCCCAAATCATTTAATGTTTCCAATTACTTCTCCAAAGTTTATGTGTATTCACATGTGGGGATTGATTATTATTCATTTGTATTATGGTGGCACCTAGAAGTGCAACTGAGATCAAGTCCCCATTGTGCTAGGCACTGTATAAACGGGAGAGTCCCTGCCCTGTAAAGCATACAATCTAAGCAGATAAGACAGATAAAGGGTGGGAGAAAGGTTGTATATTATCATGCTTTCACAGACTGGGAACTGAGGCACAGAGAGATTGAATAACTTGCTCCAGGTCACACACAATCTGTGTCATAGCCAGGAACTGTAGCCAGATGTCCTGAATCCCCCATCCACTGTCTTAACCACAAGGACAGCTTTCCTCCCTAGAGATGGGTAAGCCCTCCCTAAGGGTCAGTTAAGACACAGAGGAGTGATATCTGACCATCTTGTCCCCCAGTCAAGTAGAAATTTTATATTAGGGTCCATGGGAGGGGATGGAAGATTTTTACTTTTTCAGAACAAAGATAGTTTGGAAAAGAGTTCCATTCTTTTAATGGGTCATGCTGCTCTATTTGGGTCACTGGTATACTGATGGATTAATGAACAGCTGCTGCTTACACAGCTTGTCCTGTGCGAGCTGAAACAAACTGGCTGTGACCAGAAGACATGGTGGGTTGGGGAGAGGGGGACGATGGTGGAGGCAGAGGGACATGACGTGAAAGAGATTTTGAAGGAGACAGATTTTATTTTCTTTTTTTTCCCCCTCTCCCCAGGAATGAGGCTGGTGTACATGCATGATGACTCTGAAAACCTCACTGATAGGTTTACACTCCAGCTGTCAGATGGGAAACATAAAGTCCTCAGAACCATTCTGGTAAAGGTCATCCCAATTAATGACGAGAAACCAATGCTGAGCAAGTAAGCCACATGTTCCTATCCCAAATTGTGGGATGTGTTCAGATGAAATGATTCAACAGTGATCAGAACAGCAAATTAGTGATTAATAGGGGCTATTTGGCCATAAGTAGCCACAGACTAATGCCAGCAAAGATGTTCCTGCATGTACTGCCATGGGACTGTTTAACAAGAGCATTCCCAATATAAGTCTTAGCTGATAACAAAAAATGCCTAAATTGCAAAGTTTGTTTTCATGTTGGTTTTTTATTTAATAATAAAAAGTAGTTGTGATATATATGTAGGCATATATTCATTTTGCCTGTCAGACCTTAGTTAAAATATTATTTAAAAGCAACCCTGATCTTTGTACTCCCTCTGCTGGCCAGCCCATACTGTGGGATTGACTTTAACGATCTCGCATATTCCCTTTTCTCTTGGCCATTGTATACGTCAGCTAACACTGTGAAAATAGCATAGGATTTGGGGATTGAGAGAGAACCCATTCCTGATAGCCTGAGATCACCCCACATCACTAAAGGACTCTACAAAGTAAGCTCTGAACAGTCATAGCAGATTCTGTTTTCTGAAAATATTCTCTCAATCATAATTCATCTTCCAGACAAGTGATGACATAACTTCCTCCCCTCTCATCAAAACGATGATTTACAAATGAATTAAACCCAGGTTATGGATTTAAACCGATATGGAGGAACACACACAACTGATATTTCACTCTGACTCCTGATCTTTTTACAAGTAAACTACCACAGTTGCATTTAAGCAAATATGGTTTGTTTTTACTTTGACTAGCAGATTGAGGGAAACTTTCCACTGACATGATCCCTCTGTGAAAAGTTTCATCCTTTAACAGCTGATGTTTATTGGAAACAATATTTCCTAAACTGCTAAACTCCCTGCTAAATGCAGAGGCATAGACTTTGAATGTGTATCTTCATCAACCCAGAGAAAAACAAAGAATACAATAAAATTTTACAATTAAAAGATCACAATGAGGTATATAGTATGCACTAGCAAGAGCAGTGACATTAGAGAGAAGGATACAGTTTATAATTTAGTAAAATGAAATGATCTAATCATAATTATTGATCAAATATCTTTTGATGTTTTTCTTGTTTGGATAAAGTTCAGTACATCATGCCCCCCCTTTCTCTTGCGAGGTATAGAGGTGAATGCAGACAAGTGTGTTTCCCCTTCTGTGCTCAGATGAATGTGTTGCTGCCTTTGCACAGGGATTTAAATGTGACTATTTTGGAGGGGCACTTTGAACACCAGCCCCCCACCCAATGCCCCCTGGGCCTTGTGCCCTGCTGCTTCCCCAGGCTCCCCACCCAGTGTCCACGGATGCCGCTACCTCTCACCCCCTGTTGTCCCGAGCTCCCTTCTTTGCACCCCAGGCAGGCTCCAAATACTTACCGGAGGCTGCGGGCAAAGAAGAAGCGGCACTCAGTAGGCTTCTCCTCTGGCAGAGCTGTGCTGCCAGCCCAGCTTCCCTGCTCTGGGGAGCTGCAGTGTCTTTCCCAGGAACTACCCTTCAGTTGTGTTCAGCCTGAGTCCAACCCTGGCAGAAAGGGGAAAGGACAGGCCCGGGGGAGGGAATCCTGGGGTGGGAGGCCTGGGCAGAAGCTGGAGGCAGTGGCAGAGATGATTTCTGGGGGGCTGTGCCTTGGCTTGCCCCCCTTTCTGCAAACACCTGACAGGCAGTGATTAGATTTTATAATTAGTCATCCCCAGCAGGGAATCTTGCCCACCCTTTGATCTGGGATCACCTTTCCTGCCAGTCCCCATTCTCCCGATAGCCTGCACTGCCATGCAGTTGGGAAAGTAAGCAAACTTGAAAAGTACTGACAGGATGTTCCTGATCTACAGCTGATGTCTCTGAATGACTATGAGTACTGCACAATCAGCTTTGCACCTTCTTCCATTTAGTCCTGCTGCATGGAACGCTTTCCTTTAATGTAAAGTCACTACATTCCCCTTTACCCACGCTTAAACCCCCTCCTCAAAACACACTACTCCGATACCAGAAAGAATTAGCCAGCCGATTTCTGCTAGGTTGATGAGGAGTTGGGCATTGGACATTTAGTGTTTTTAAATGTTCATAGAGCAGCTGTGTTTTTAACCCATCTCGTTATCCCTTTGTATGTTGCTTGTCTTCTTAGATTGTAGGGTCTTTGGGGCAGGGGTTGTGTCTTTCCTTATGGTCGGTTGGCATCTAGTATATAGTTAGTGTTACTAACATACAAATATTAAATAACAATAGTAAAATTGTGTCAAGGGAGAGCTAGGAGGCAGGTACTATCTGACAGAAGGGAAACAGAGAGAGAGAGAGAGAGGCTGAGAATTAAACTGGAGTAAGTCTCTGGAGGAGACTTCCATCCTACCTGACTCTATTTTTTCATGAACAATGATAAGGCCACAGTCACCAAAGAGCAAAAGGTCATAAGCACAACCTTTCAGTGATTGAATCCTGGTGGGCCAATGGAAAGTCTGAAGAGGGAATCACAGGCAAGCAGCATAAAGGGCCTCTATTCTTCATGCAAGCTCCTTTTCAGGTCTCAGTCTCCAATGGCTGGCCAGTCAATTAAGGACCCTAGAGGCCCAATGGAGCAGTTATGGCTAGGGCCTTTAATAGCAGTAATGGGCACTTTTTTCATGTTGTCCCTCTAAGGCAACCCAGATTATGACTGTGGAAGGGCACAGACAGAATTGATTCCTGCCGTTAAATCCAAAGTTGCTTCGGATCCGTTTTGTTGTTGTTGCATTTCACTTTTGTTATGAGAAACCTGTCTTCTCTGCTTGCTGTTTTACAGATACATGTGCTCTCCTTTAGTCATTCTGCAGGTCTTGTTGCTGTCAGCTTCTGGGGAATCCATTTCCTGGCACTATCATCATTTGTTGGAAAGGTTACTTTTCTGTTTTCACATCAATGCATGATTTTTTTCTTTTTGCAGAAAGGATGACATAGAGGTGAACATGGGTGAAACCCGAATAATTTCTAGTGCTGTTCTGTCAGCTGAAGATAAAGACACCCCCAGGAAGAGAATTTACTATTTATTTGAAAGAATTCCAGAAAATGGGCAGCTTCAGCTCAAGGTTAGTCTGTGTGCTCACACAAAAAGCAAGCAAGCAATTATCTCGTCTTAGACTAGAAAGACACTGATTCTCCTTTATCCTTAATGTCTTTTCTGTTTTGGAATACACTGCGATGGGTAGCTGACTGGGGTAGCTGAATCATGCAAGATACTAAATCAGAGGTTTTGATATGAGAAGTCTCAGGTAGGTGAAGGGGAGGTTAAAACCACAGCAGGATCAACTTGGGGTGATGATAGAGAACCTAGAGAGGTAGAAACCCAATGGGAAGAAGAGAGAAGAGTTAGACCAAGTGGGAGAAATAACAACCTCAGGGACAGAAGATGGAAAGATATTTCAGGAACCAGGAAGAGAGTGAGAGAGACCTCACAAATGAGACACTCCCCAATGGTATGGAAAAGAACCTGTCAGTGAGATAGGAAGAAAGTAGGTAGGTGGAAAAAAAGAAAGGGAAGAGGGAGAGAAGGTCAGAAAAAAAGTGTCAGAGAGAGAAAAAGACACTGAGTGTATGTCTTCACCGACAGTGGCAAAGTCGCCGCCACCTGATCAATCTTTCTTTATTGATTGAGCAGTCAGTGAAGACCCAATCAATCGATCAGGAAGTCGACCTAGTAAAACCTCCTCCTCAAGTGGCATAGTGCTATGTCGACAGGGGCTCAGTGCAGTGACGACACCACGCAGAACGGAAGTATAGCAGTCGACGAGAGTTACGCACGCTACTCTGCATAGCTTGCATAACTCCTGTCAACTGCTGCTGAATTTCCAGGTAAGTGTAGATCAGGCCTGAAAAAATAGCAATAGTGACAGGAGAGAAGAAAAATATTGACCAAAGATGAGGAATCAGAACAAAAAGCAAGGGAGACACAATAACCTTTTCTTGTTCCTTTGTTATGTAGAAAATTGGCTTCCATGAGCAATAAGCACATTCAGTATGTTGAGATTGTATTCCAGGTAGCATAATTCTGAGAGACAAGGGGCTTGTTTTCAGAATGAGTGTCTTGGAGATGGGAGCTGAGTGTCCCATACATCCGGGAGGGAAAAGTAGATTTTGGCGTCTCCTAGTATTTTATATAGGTTTGTGTGTGTCTAACAGGGAATATATGTGTGTGTCTGAAGCCTGTGGTTCTGGTGTGTTGTGCTGATTGGTATTTTAACTTCATTTGCTCCTGCAGCATGTGATGCTGGGACACAACCCCTGTGCAGTACCAAATATTCAGATTTTGGTTGAGCTAGTGTATCTATTGTTAAATACCTTGAAATCTTCTACAATGCAGGAAATTGCACTTGACATTTCAAATTTTTCCAGGGAGGGGCCCTGTGGTTCTGTAATTCTCCCTGCCTCTTTCTAACTCCCCACAGGCTCCTCCCTTATACCTATCTGGCTGTGAGCCAGTGCAGAACTAGGAGGAAGGGCATGAAATTAAGAAATGGAAAATGTAGGCTGAATATGAGGAAACACTGCCTAGCAGTGAGCTCTGCTAGATTCTTAGCATCTGCTTTTCCCCAGCCCTTCTGGCTGTTTGGCTGCAAAGTTCCTGGCAGCTACTGCTCCTGAAGCCTTCTTTTAGGAAGGAGGTCCAAAGTGTGAGAGGGGAATATATGGAGACTATCACTGGCAATGGTGTAAATCACTGAACTGTATCTACTAACTGAGCAAAATTAACTTGCAAAAACATATGGGATAACGTCTGATTGCTGACAGATTTTTGTTCCTTTTAGGTAGGCAGGAACTGGGTGACTCTCCAAACTGAAATGAAGTGCACACAGGAGGAAATAGATATGAACCTAGTGAGATATGTGCATACAGGAGCTATAGGGTCCAGGAACCAGGACAGCTTCACATTTCATCTGTGGGATGGAGACAACAGATCCCCACCACTGGAATTCTACATAACTATCAAAGATATGGAAAAAGGTAAAGATCTGCCTAATTTTCGATTCTACCATGATTTATTCTTACACCAGGACAATCTGACAAAAAATTAAATTGACACTTATGATCCACTCTTAGGCCCTGACCTTTTAATGAGCACTGAAGAGGGTTCAATTATCTTCAGTGAGGCTCCATGGTGGTAGAAGTATCTGCCTGCATGAAAGTCATTGCAGGGTTGGTCCTTTATTCATTATTTCTCAAGGTTTCCTAGGATTCCAAAAGGTTGTACACTCAGTTAATACTTTACCTTTCACTTCATAGAACCTCAAAATGCTTTACAAATATAGATTCATTGGGTTGACAATATCTCGGTAAAGTGGGTCTTATACTCATTTTGTACATGGGGAAACCAAAGACAGAAAAATGGTAAGTAATTTGCTCAAAGCATGTAACAAGAACAGCAAAGCTGGGAGCAGGGAACAGAACTGCTGACTCCCAATTTTGTGCTATAATCATGAGACCTTTCTTCCATCACTGGATTTATTGTGGATTTATCTATTACTAAAGTGACACTACACAATCACTACTTAAAACAATGAATGCATCTACCTACATTAGGCAGAATGTTATAACAATAGGGTAAGAGAGAAAAACAGATGTAAATATTTCACTTTTAACCTGGTCTCATGTATCTTGCAGGGGACATTGCTGTTTTTGTAAGACCACTTACTATATCTAAGGGGGACAGAGGTTACTTGACAACTGATATCCTCCTTACAATTGATGGAACTGACAAACCAGAAGAGCTCCTCTATGTGATAACCTCCCCACCTCAGTATGGACAGATCGAGTATGTCAGCTATCCTGGAGTGCCCATTACAAGTTTCAGTCAAATGGATGTAGCAGGTCACGCAGTCTGCTATGTCCACAGTAGCAAGATAGCTGCTTCCAGAGATCTGTTCAGGTAAGCTCTTAAGAATTCCTTCTTGTTTGTTACCATGGCTAATAACAAAACTGATAGCAAGGTGGGAGTGGTGGTGCTGGTACTAAATAGTCAATGTTTATATGACAAGAGGGATCACCTCTCTCTTGGATTTAGCCTGGACTGACACTACCCAAATAGTTCTCATCCTTTAAAACCATGAAATAAGAGCATGGGCTCTACTCATCTGCCTGTAATGGCTCAAATGTTTTTATAGCATTCGATTATACACGGCTGGTAACAACTAAGTCAGGGGAGTGGTCCTCAGTAACACGTATGGAATTTCACCTCAAACTATAAAGTTTTTCTTGTTAATTGTACTGGTCTCAGTATTAAATTCTTCAGTAAGGAGGGGACAGAGCTGGGATGCACATTTCTTGTAATACTCACCTGAAATCCTTTAGTACCCTGTGTTTTTTTTTAAAGTACACATTCTTTATGTCCCCTCCTAAAAAGGTAGATTGATTATTTAATTTCTCTTTCAATTTTCCACACACCATCTGAAGCAGCACAATCTCTTATCACTGACGAGGGCAAAGATCCCCAGGACTGCAGGTAATGCAGACTAGGATCCCTTTTATATTGAGATCTTTTCTAATTTCCAAAGTGCTGCAGTGCAGATTGGAAATCCATCCATATTATACCCAGATCAGATGGCATTTATTAATGTTAGGCAGCAGCAGAAAGCCATATGCCTGGTGTTCAGTGTCATACCATTTGCTAAGGCTCATGGAATTCCCAGGTCTTCCAATTTCACTTGGCACAGAAAAAATCTTTTGGCTGTGTTGAGTGGCAGTTTTATTTAAAGGGCAGATCTTTAACAAAGCATCTAGACCAAATGGCTGGCTTGAGGCAAAAGAATTTCCTCTGCCCCAGCCCACATTGTCTCCCCTGTGGAGGGCACATGTCGCAAACTACTGTGGAGCAGCAAAGATACAAGAATCTGAATTAAAGTGGAGCCTCCATCTCTGGCAATCCCATCTCCTTCCCTCCATCCCCACTAGCAAACTGGGAACTGTCAGGAAGTTGAGCTTTACGTAAGGGGTATTCCCCCCTCCCCCAAACCATTGCAATTCTGCCCCTTTTCTGTGTGTAACAGATTTGCCTCAGAGAAGGCAGGTGCTATAGAAATCCCTAAGGTAGAATTTTCAGAGCATCATATTCATTACATTCATCTCCCTCAACTAAAGTTTTTCTATCGGCTCATATTTACTGAAGATTTCATGCTGAACCATCAGCTGTTTATCTGTGGCTTTAAGATAAGGGGTTCAATCCATAAGATCTCTCTGCCTCAGTTATTAACATATCTTGTTTATCTGTTTGGTTATAAAACCAGCTTTAATAAATAAATATACTAATAAGGTAGCCAGATTACATACTCTGACACAGCTCTCTTTTCTGAGCAGTCATAAACTAATTTAAATACTTTGGTGCCAGTTTAATCTATCAATTTGAAGTCTCATATCAATGTAATGTCCCCCTGAATTTTTGCAAAATTAATGATAATGTGCTTCCATAGGCCAATTTAATAATAATCCAGGCAGGTAGGATCAAACTCATCAAAATATAAATTTGCCATTGTCTGTCTTATATGTTCCAACACCTCCTTATTGATACTTATTGGTATACCACCCCAAAATCTCTCAGGATTTATATCATACATTTAGCTGATTTACATGGCAACAGCATACATCATTTATTCCTTCCCAGGACTTTTGTCTCTCTAAGAAACAAGGAGGTGTCACTCTACCTAATATACAATTCTGTTAGTGAGCCTCCCTTATAAAATTCCTCAGTTGCTCCGATCCTCAGCTACTATCATAGCTCAACTGATTTCAGTAGAGCTACGGCTGAGGATATTAGTATATTATTTTTTAGAACACTAGTTCTAATTGTGTCACTTTTAGCAGAAGGCGCTCAATCTCATGGCATCACAGCAAATTCCTTTCATACTAGAGTCAGTGCTCCCACCAAATCATTGTCCACACTGAGAACTTGGGTTCAGGTTTTTGTACAGCCTTTTTTGGAATGGACTGGGTTACCTACAAGTCATGCAGTTTAACCATTTAACTAACCTCTGCCTTAACCTTCTTGTCAACAGTGTTATATGGTGGAAGAGTAGTGTACGTGACTATCAGTAATGTATTCCCTGATCCATACAAATTGTGCCTTCTCCTCTTATGCTGTGCTTCTTATTTAAATACAATAGATGTTTGGTTTTTCAGTCTTCAGTAAGTGACATTAATTCTACCACAGGCTTTTTTAATTCTTTAATGATTTATTTGCACACTGATGAGCATTAATATATTCTAGTTCCACAAGCCAAGGAAATAAATAAATACAACAGAATTTGCAGACAAAAGTTTGTCACTTTTAGAGCCAGCTTGGCAGTCTAGTGACAATCAAATGCACTGTCACATGGAAGATTTGGGTTTAGGGCGTGAGCCAGCCACACAGGCCAGTAGAGACTTGTACTCTCTGAAGTCAAACTGTCTGGAAAGAAAGGATTCCTCATGGTATTCATAATTTACCCTGATGGGCCATAAAAAGGAAGGGTACCACTAGAGGGAAGTTCACCACTGCACACAGCCTTTTGTGCGGGAGGTGTTTAGGACGATTAAATTATAGATAAAATTCTGCAAGAAATAATGATAAGCTTTGAATACAGCCATTTGAGAATCATCCATCAAAATGTTTGTTTTCATTTTGGTTTGATTTGGGTTCTTTTGGTTTTTTTTACAGAAAATGGGGTTTCAACAATATAAACATCTTCCACAGAACATTTTCAATTTTGTCAAAAATTGTTGATTTTCCTTTGGGAAAATCAAATTAAGTATTTCATTTTGGGTTAACCAGATCAAAATATTGTAGCTTGTTGAACCAAACAGAAACATTTGGTTTTGGGTCAATTCTATATTAATCTGTCTGCCTGAGCTGCCACGGTGCCTCATGGGAGTTGTAGTTTAAGTGTCTCCATGACACCATTCTCCTGTAGGGGCCAGTGCTCCCAGGTTGGATTACATCACCCTCTCATATGGCTAAACTGCCACAATGCATCATGGGACTCTTATGATTGCAGTATTTCATGGGAGATGTAGTCCAGACAAGAAGCCTGGCCCATAGAGGAGAATAAGGCCATGAGGCACCCAAACTACAAGTCGTGTGTGATTCTATGGCAGACACAATTCCACATTGAACCAAGCTGAAATGAAATGTTTAGACATTTCTGAATCCAAACTTTTCATTCCTCCAAAAAAATTGTTATTTTGACCTTTTGTCCCAGTTTGAAACAAAAACAAGTGTTGAAATGTTTGAATTCCCTAGGAGGTAGAAATTCTGATTCTCATCCAGCTCTAGTAGTAAGATCTGTCTTATGATTGCATATTTCTATAATAGAGAATATCAGTGGGTAAGCATTTGTGAAGCTCTGTGATAGTCATGAAGCAACATGGTCTTGTGTAGAACACAAACTTGTGCAGTTTAAGTCAGTCCAGTGCAAACCTCCGTGTGGACCCACTTATTTCAGTTTGGGTGGCTTATTTCACTTTAACTGGAACCTGTTCCTAATAACTTAGCCTAAACTGAAATAGACCCAGTTTAAACTAAAATAAGTGTCCACATACTCTTTTGCACTGAGTTATCTAAATCAGTTTAAAATGACACCTTCAGTTAAACTGGTGCAACTCTGCCTGTAGACAAGAGTTAAGTCTTCTGTCTGGGCCAATGGAATAGAACCAAACTAAAAAGCCTGGTTTAATATAAGTAAGATTGTGGTGTTTTAATACATGTGTGTAGTTTTAATCACTGTAGTTTATGTTCCTTTCTGTTAGAATTTGGCAAAGAATTTGGTTGTGTCTAGGGATATAAATACTGTGGCAGATTTTTTTTTTTAAACAAGGAATGGTAACATTAATTATATGGGGACGGGGTAAATGATCAGATTTTTACCTTCCACTAAAGTACTTTCTTCAGTCATAAATTTCCCTGTATTGTTTGGTGTTGCTGGCCTGGAAGAAAGATTTGGCAATGCTTGTTTGGACAGATGACTTCAAATGATTAGCAACCTGACATCAGATGCTGGCAGCAGGATGCTAAAAGAACATGCTAATGTCCTCCATTTTGACACGCTGGCTCGATTTTGTAATGAGCTGGCTCTATTTATAATTCCATTTTTATCTTTTAAATGCCATGACAGATGGCAGCTTCTGCAGCCAACTCTATTGCCATGGAACTGCAGAAAGCATAAAACCTTGGTAATGGTGAAATCAAACCATGCGACATGTCCTCCTAACTAAACCTGAGAGTTGTCCCCCAAATTTCATCAGAGTGATGAGAATCTTGGCTGCTTTTCATTCCTAGGGGGAAAACTGAGTATCAGCAAACCTGAAATAAACAAAAAACTGAAGTGTGGAAATCAGGTACTTCTTGGACACAACTTGCTTCATTATCTGCCAGATCAAGTTACACCTGCAGTGCAATCTTCAGCCTTATTTATACATCTAAGAGGGTCACAGAATCTATCCAGTGTCCTGTAAAAGATTCTGGATCCATTTTTCATACACATGAACTCTTCTTCCTAAATCTTTTTATTGAATATATATTGATTTCAGAGATTTCCCAGGGGACCCAGAAAAGGTGGATATGTCATTTTGCATCTCTCAGCTGCACTTTTCCTGTCTCTATAAGGCAAAAAAAAGGTCTTGCATGACCATGAAAACATTTATATTTATTATTTGGCATTATTATTCCAGCTGTATAATAAATCCAGCTAAATTAGTAATAGCACATCCCCTTTACCACTGGCACAGCAGTTCAGTACAGACAGCTGCCTTTATGCTCCCTGCTGGGAATACTATCCCCAATAAACATATTTCTGATTCCTATATAGTCTCTGGCCTGCCTATATTGATTCCCATATGTCTGATGGCATAGTGCCTGCTTACATGTTGGTCAGCCCCTAAATCATCAGGCATTGGCATAGGCAGTGAAGGGTTTTAGCTGGACAGCTTGTGTAATACTGCAAGCCGTTTCCATGACCTACTGAAGGTCACTTATAAACAAGGTAAACCACAGCAATCTAGTTCTGTCCCTCTGGTTCTTCTAATACTTCTCTGAGTTCAGTTTACGAGCCTCTCAACTTCCAAATCAAAGTGAGACAAAATGTTGACTATTTCTTATCTGGCTTATGTAAAATGTCAGTCCCATGATGAAAGGAAAAGCAGCGAACTGGGGATGCATCTGTAGTTATCTCTGAAATATCATTTGTACTTTCCCATATTAATTTAAACTTGTGAGCATGATAACACATGCACACCAAATTTTGGGGGTGAGGTGTGGATAAGGGAAATATATCACCACAGAGAACAGCTCTTTGCACTTAGGTGATTACTGTAGTCCTTGGAGCACCATCCTCTCAGGACCTGTGCGTGAGAACCATACCACTAAGCTATCCAGCCACTTGAAGACTGAGCCTTCTAACTGAGGGGAAGAACTTTGCCAATTAGGTAATGACAAAAATAACTGAATGAAGACTTGGGCAAGTGAGAACCTTTCATCAACATTGTGTGTAGTTCACGCACAGAAAAACTGCAGAATAGAGATCCCCTAAGTTGTATGACCATTCTGCCTTTGGTCCGGGTTTGAATAAAAAGAAACACAGGATACTCTCAGAGATCCAGTTTATTGTGTGTGTTTCAGAGTCACCACAAGGCAAATCCTTTAGTAAAGGTGTGTATTATCATTTCATTTCAGTAGATGGTGAATCAAGAACACATGCTGAAGGCTGCCTTGCCTCTCTTTGCCAGATTTATCATCAGCAATGGACTGAAGACTAAACATGGAACGTTCGAGATCATGCTGGAGACAGCGGACCAAGCTTTGCCCATAGTGTCTAGGAACAAGGGGTTACGATTAGTGGAAGGCACTATGGCACTCCTTTCTCCTGATGTTCTGCAGCTTTCAGACCCAGACACTTCCTCAAAGAACCTTACTTTCCTTTTGGCACAGCTCCCTCAGTATGGCCATCTGTACCACCGAGGGGCTGTGCTGCTGCAGCACAATTTCACCCAGCAAGATGTGGACAACATGGACATAGCATATAGACATGGAGGAGGGGATTCCCAGATTGACAGATTTACATTTGTTGCAACAGATAGGACTAATGAAGGCTTCATTGTAGATGGGAAGTTGCAAGTGGAGCCTGTGGCATTCACCATTCAGGCAAGTATGGCCAACAGTCCTGTTTAAAAGAGATGAATAAAATAATAAGGTTAGTCAATAGGTATAAAAATACTGGCTCTAATTGGAATAGTGCTAGTGCTTACTTGCTGCTCAATTTCAGGGACTCAGCAATTTAGGACTGAACTGGTAGGGATGGGCTAATAGGATAATTAACCTGTGGAACTCATTGCAACAGTGTATTACTGAAGCGAATAGTTCAAAAATTGATTAGACATAAGGATAGGAAAAAACATCATCTTTGTTACACTAATTGTTATAATATTATAAGGGTTTTCAATGTTTCAATCCTCAAGTATTAGGGCCCCAAAGTTAACTCCATCTGTGCTGAGGATGAAATCCCACATTTTCCCCAAAGGTATATTGCACAATAAATTGCATTTGGTGTGATGGGGTGTTGTTAGGACTACTGAAACAGCTGTCATGGGCCACTTCCAGGAGAAAATATTCCATTTGATAGTCTATAACTGTTCTGTGATGGAAGGTATGTTTTATAGTTCTTATAAGAATCTGTTCAAACTTCAACCCTGGCATAGAACTGAACCAGAACCTTTCATAAAAATTTGCTCCTTTAGTGAGTCCTCTCTTGCTCACCAAACTTAATGTTTAACTCCCTTTGCTTGCAAGCTGGATTTTCATCCTTCCCTGGCTGTGAACTCTGGAATCCCTATAAATTGCCTCCCATTAGCCTGACCCAGTTCCTCCTCTCTATACTGTGATCTTTTCTTTGGTGTCTGGTTTCCCCCACCTTTAAGCATTCTTGTATAATCTGGCATATTTTAGTATCAAGTGACCCAGACTGCACTGTATAGCAAAGCACGAGAAATTTTGAAGTACAGATGCTGGAATCTAGCAAAGAGGCTACTGGGCCTTGTAATTCCTGTTCACAAGAAAGCTGGAAGCTGGGTGGGGGGAGAACAGTAGTTTCATGGGAAGATCATGGGATGCAGATGGAGCAGAAGCCACAGAGGGGGTTTGAAGGCAGGAATGCAGGTCAATATATGGTTTGGGATGGAGATGCAAAGGTAGCTCGGATTAGGGAGGATATATTGACCAGGTCAGTGGGTAAAATTACCAAAGCCTTGAGTCAGATTTCAGCTGGTACCTGTGTACTCAACAACAACAACAAAAGTTAAGGGCTGATTCTGTGAAACAAATGTACATTTGTTATTTTTAACTTTGATTCAGGTGGACCATTTGGGCAAAACTGCACCAAAAATTGTTCACCTCCGTTGTTCTTCAGATGTGGAGCTCCTGAAAAATGGCAATTATGGGATTTACATTACTGCCAGGTCCTTGAAGGCATATGACCCTGATACAGAAGAGGACCAAGTCATTTTTAAGATTTTACGAGGTCCTCATTATGGCTACCTGGAAAATATAACCACAGGTATTGTGTTCTCTAATCTCTTCATATGATGACCTAAAACATCTTGTGGCACACGAGCAGATTTCAAATCCTGTGCCTCTATCTAAATATAGAACTTTTCAGCTGTGGGTGGAACAAACTGAATATTCATTCCACACTTCTTTAGGAGACTGGAATATGATAAGAAAGCTTCAATTCCAGTTCCAAAATGCATGTCAGTGATGAATTCTTAAACACCTTGGTAACATATTTTGTAGCTACAACTCAAGAACCGGTTTTTGCAAAAACAGCTTGAGACATCGGTGTAGAACGGGACAAAGCCCAATGTATTACAGACATGTTATAAGCTTAATGGAAGATAAATCAATAATAAATAGTGGACAAAGGAAGCTAATCTGTACCCAGGTCATCTGATGTGATGTCACCTCTGAACTGGCTAATTGCCAGAGATTTTTTGGTGAACACTGAAGCGGCACTATGCAAAGGAAAGGGTGGATTTCTGGAAGATCTATGTACATTTCAGAATTCTAAAAATTAACAGAGAGAAAATTCCATAATAATCAGTTAAAACTATGTGGCTTTTTCTAACTCTAGTTTAACTGGATTTTGATTAATTTTTGTTTCCCCTTTCCCAGGTGGATTTATCCAGGAAGGATTTAGCCAAAAGGATTTAAATGGCAAAATTGTACTTTATGTCATCAATCCATCCTGGGAAGTGAATTCAGACAGCTTGGAGTTTCAAGTCACAGATTCCACTGGAAACTCTGCTGCCCCCCAAACGTAACTTAGATCTTCCGTTCTTTTCAGTTTAATATGTTGTACACTATTTGTGCATTGGAACTACTTTGTGCCTTAGGTCAAATCAGCCACCGTGGGTTTGAAGCTCAAAGAAAGAATGTAGATACAGTTTCACGGGTTCATATTGCAGCATTTTTTCAGGAAACCATGAGTAAAAGAGTAAAGAGATATTCCTTTTAAATGACTGTAAAAGAATGAGGAAGCTGTGGTCCCTTTAGACAGAAGAAATACTGTCTAAAGGGACCAGTTTTCAGTCAAATGCCACATTTCTCACAGTACATGACTGCATGCAAGCGTACACGTGCTCTTATTCTCCACTTTAGATTGCTTTTATGAAGAGGTATAAAGGGGTCTTAATGTAAATGACAATAAGGTCCATAAACTTAGAGTTCAAATACTACCTTAGACAAGATTGTCAGTTTTACTACATCCTCTTGCAGCTGGAGGTCACTCTAGGCCTATGCTGTCAGCAATGGCCTTTCCAAAGCAATAAATAGAAAACATCAAGTAATAAAAAATGTATGGGCCATATTTTGCATGGGTATATTGAAGGGAGAAAATGCAACGATCCTATTCATCCCATTTATGGGCTGCCAATATTTTAACAGGCACTCAAACCTGAGTTTCCTCTTAGCATGTGTTAAACCACATGAATCCAGAGTGTACATACTAGTGGGTGAGAGACTGGGGAATCAATTCATTTGTTTCCCTCATTTCAGCTAAAATGCTCTCTGATAACAATAGCCAATGAGAGAGACAGCATCATTTTGGAAGTAAATTAAGCTAAACCGAATCAAGACCACTTTAATTCTGAATGAGTGCGCCCATATGGGTGTTAAATGAAATTTATCTAATTTAGTTACATTCACACCTTTAGTTAATTCAGATTACCTTTGTGTATTCCCGTGTAGACAAATCCTTAGTGAATGGAATTCTATTTGGCAAGAAATGTTTCTATTTTATTTCTAAAAATTTGACTGCGTTTTCAGCTAACTTGTTTAATTTGAAGTGAACAAGAACGATAGCTGGCGCTATTCTACATGTGCTACACCTGGTGTATAAAAATCAGACTTCATGAAGACAAAAGAAGGGAAAGGAGAAAGAGTTGATTTCACAAGAACTATCTGAACACTGCTTCACCATGGAGAAGTGGGAGAAGGCATCAGTACTTGGGGTTAAAGTTACTGCAGTACCAAGCTATATCAATAGATGTCTCTGTGGTCAACCTCATATTAATCTAACTAACCTAAGCACTTTGTTATAGCACTATACATTCTCATAGATAAGTGATCATTGTATAAATGTTTTTGCATTGTATATATAAAGACCACTTATCCACCACTTCGATGCAACCACATCTGGGGTGAAACCTGGAAGATATTGTATGTCAGCACCAATGCACATCTTTTTAGGAAGGAAAGTGAATAATAGCTTCTCACATTTAAAATAAAGGGGAAATTTTAGAGAGGTAGAATGTATCGTAATTATCTGAACTGGAGTTTGGCCAGGACACTAGGATGTTTGTTTTCAAATGAAAAACCTCAAATTTAACATTGCATTAAAATGGTGGTGTTGGATTTATTTGAATGTGTAATCCAGCGATGTCACCACAGTTTTTTGAGTGTGCTTTGAACATCCATATCATTTCAATGAAAGCACAAACATTTATTTGAATGATGCTGAATTACTACAGGATCAGACTTTGAACATTTCCTGAAATGTGGATAGGCAGAGGGTGACTATCCTTATTCCTATTGCTATATAGTATGCTTTACAGTACATGAAAAATCAAAAGTCCCTGTCATGTGACTCTTAGCATGTAACTTAGCCCTCTCTACATTAAAGGAATTTCCCGGCTTAGCTGTAGACTAATAACTATTCTGCAATATCTGTTCTGGTATAATTTAGCTATTCTGAAATAAGTCCCTTGTGTGGGCACTGAGTTCTGAAATAAAAGTGATTTTATTTTGTATTAATTAGGTGAATAAAATCACCTTATTTTGGAATTGAGTGTTCACATGGGAGTTATTCTGAAATAGCTCTGTTGGAATTCTTTTTGTGCTATGGCTATGCTGGTCAGTTTCCCCATGGAGACAACCTCTTTAACAAGAATGATACTCAGGAAATCACATCAGATGCACTAAGGTGTAAAGACATTGTCAAAGAGGAGTTCAGTGCAGGAATGATGGATGACTGACATCAGTGTTTCAAAGCACTCACCAATGCATCCAGGCACTCCCAGTGCTCCAGATCCAGAGGTGGCCAAACTTACTAACTCCCCTAAGGCCACTCACCCAGCTAACCCCACCACCTTGCCACAGGGCAGAAGTGGTGGAGAATGTGTGGGAGGGTGCAGGGGAGCATAGAGGGCTCTGTGAGCCGCACTTTAACTGTAAAAGAGCCACAGGCGGCTCTCAAGTCACAGTTTGGCCACCTCTGAAATGTGCAAAGGCCACATTACTCTTCTTCAAGGCATATATGTTTGTAATGTCAATTTTTATCCTTTAAGCCTCTGATGTGAAACCATGTCCACTAATATTACACCTGGTATATAGACAGTCCTTACATTATAGACTTCACAAATTGGCTCTGAAACGGTTTGTTTTTGCATTAGTGCCCAAGGCTTTGGGGGGGGAGGAAGGAAGGGTAACGTCCAATAACACTAGAGATAATCATACTCCAAAATGTTTGGAAGCTTTCTAGATAAGGATTCGTAAGTGGCATAGCAAAGGCATTCTCTCATTTCATCTCTGACTCTCCACTCTTTGAAATCAACCCTTCGGGAGAGCTCATCCCATGTTTTGCTCCACCACCATTCCCAGCTTGTGACTCTACAATAAGTCCAGCCCAATTCCCTCCTAGGTGAATCTAGCTTGTGTTTAATACAAGATTTAAAATCAGCAGTTTCTGGTGGCTGATTTGAAAGGAAGATCGAGTTGCCTTGGGAAGTAGGGGGATCACTGGGGTGGCAGCATGTTAGGTGGATGAGGGAGATCATTCCAGGCAGAGCTGCAGGAAGGAGAGTTGAGGATACAGGGGGAACACTGGAGAGTCACAGTAAAATAAAACTACAGGGATTGAAGAAACAATGGCCTTGTTTGAAATCAGGGAGATGGAGGCAAGAGAGAGAGAGCCTGGCTTAGCCAAACAGACCTTAGGATCAAATCTTGGTCCCACTGAAGTGCATGGCAAAGCTTCCACTGACTTCACTGGGAACTGGATTTGGTCTTGAGAAGATGTTCACGTTTGATTCAAGGGGCAGCTGGTGAAGACTCAATTGGAATTCTTAAGTCATTTAACTGTTTCTCCCATCTCTAATTAAGACAATCTCACAAACAAACCCACTGACTTAAAAACAGAAACTTCATGTGTGGATTCACTGAATCAACAATCAAGACAGAAATGTCCCTGTACCAAAGCCTAGTCAGCAGGAGGGATCACGGTGGACTGGTAAAGAGTTTTTCACATAGGTTTTCTTTTCTCCCCCCTACAGTCTGGAACTGAGATGGTCTCAGATTGAAATGCAACAGGCTGAGTCTGAAGTATGTGAGAATGTGGGAATGTTGCCTTTGAAAATCACCAGATCAGGGTACTCCATAGACTCTGCCTTTATTGCACTGAAGGTAAGGTTAAGAAAATAAGGTTTGGGTTGAAAGTGAATAATTGTCTGAGGCAGCTACTTTCCTTCTTACAATTACATGAGCTGTTGGGTTGCCTTGGTAAGCAAGTAATTATGCTCTGTATCAGAAAAAAGACTGTACGGTTCAAGCCATGTTTGTCAGGACCATGTTCCTGCTAGTACAGCACTAATGCAGTTTCTATAGCTAGCAAAGCATGTTTTTGTTAAGCAGTTTACAACACAGCTAGGTTAGGAGTTGTAGGCTGATGGCAGCAAATATTCCTAGCTGAAAACATAGGGTCTGATCCTGTCCTCGCTGAGGTCAGTGGAAATTTTGCCATTGAATTCAGTGGGGGCAAGATTGGATCCATAATGGTGCATCTTAGACTGTTTTTCCCTTTATGTTGCATAGGATTGTTTTCACTCTAATGGCCATATTCTGATTAGCACTGAGCCTATGACGTTTGTAGGCCAGACAGATTGAACCCAGCAGTAAGGATGCAGGATGGAAACTGGCTTCCCAAATTCTGCCTCCTGTGAACAGTCATGTAAGGCCATGATTCCCCAAATTTGTGCATATACATGTATATGCCCACCATGACTAGGCAATGGTGCCTGTGGATAGCCCTGCACACAAACTATTTCTACTGTCAATAGAAATTGGAGCTCAAGGGCCCTGCGTGAAGGGCCGGATGTTGGAGCACAATAATGCTGATGTTGTAGAGAACAATGCACTATTTGGGTCTATCTATACCTTAGCCCAGTGTTTCCCAACCAGTGTGTCAGTGTGTCGTCAGGCCTGAGCAGGTGTGCCACGGACTTTCTTGAAAAACTACTTGAAGAGCTCTGAATTGGCACATGAATATCCATGAGTTCATTTGGAGACTATATGGTGGTGTGCCTCAAAATAATTAAAAGGTATCAAGGTGTGCCATGGCAGAGAAAAGTTTGGGAACCGCTGCCTTAGCCTGTGCTCCTACCTGTGTTTTCACCACACATCTCCTAGCATCCACACACAAAGACCTCAAGCATGTGCTTACTTGCACTTCGAACTCATGCTTGCTTGCAGAACTGGGGGTGTGGTTTGAATTAAACCCAAGCTGTGCTTTAACTTGGGCTGGAACCCACCAGTTTTGCAGTGAGGATACTATTAAGATCTTTCAAGAGCTTGTAATCCTCAAAAGTCCTTCCCACAATTTCCTGAAGGAACAGACAAATTCTCCTTCAATTGACACAATTGACTGGGAAAGAATCCCAGAGTGTATCAGTGCACAGAACTATTAGAGATATGCTCCCAGACACACACAGGTGAGTGCAAACCAGTGAGGGCAAGTAATGCAAGGCTGTAGAGCTGCACATTCTTTGGCTAGGCTAACCCCAGTGCTCAGACCCAAGGACAATCACCCAGGCCAACTCTATGGTGTACACTTAGCCTTTCAGGGAGCTAGTGTGTCTGTTTCCAGGTGCCAGCTATAACTAGGGCCTCAGATTTTGCAGAATAGAAATGCTAATTGATGCTATTTATATAGTGATTTGAGAGATGAAAGGACAAGATAAATAATAAGCTTTTATATTATGACTTTTGACCCAAAGGCTAGGTTAGAATTCATTCCCCCTCCCCCCTGTTTAAAATGGCAAGATTTATTTTTCTTCCTATTTCTTTTCTCACTCAAGTCTCACAGCGTAGTGTACAATAGTGTGTGTGCTTTTGAGCCCTCATAGATAGAGTATGGTGATGAATATCCAGAGTAGTTTGCAGCATACAATAGAATGCATTGGTTTGGTTAAATAGGCTAAAAGGATTTAGAAAGATTGAGCTTCTCCATTGTATGGTATTTTCTGTTTAATTTCTTCTTAGGTTAATGAAGTGTCTGCTACACTGGGAAAGGATTTTACTGTGACTCCGTCTAAGCTTATTCAGTTTGATCCAGGTATGTGGTAGCATATCAGTTCTAATTTTACAGTGAATTAACTAACAGTGAAAGGTGCCATATTGGAGACCAAATGTCTTTTACTCATCAACTGAAAAGGTAAAGCAGAGTCATTGCCAGTGCAATCTTCTCCACCCTAAACTCAAAACACTCAATGAAGAAGAGGACTGATCAGACTCCATCTCCATTCATTCTTTGGCCGCTCTGCTGAGACTGCCAACAAAGGTGGCAATTACTGCCAAGCATAATGGAAGCTCTGTTGATGGCTTTCACATTTTTATCATTTGTGTCTGAATACTAATTTGTACGGAGGGACTCCTCCTAGAATTGCTTCTAAGAAGAGACTTGCAAATGACAGACACAATATTTATTTTCTGAAGTGAGGCGGTGTAATTTTCACTATACTCTTCCTAAGGAGTCAGATGCTTATCTGTTATCCTTTGCAGAAGTACAGGATGGTAGCTTAGTGAATAACAGAAATGGAAGAAATGCTGCAGAACAAAATAACCACTAACATCTACACATTTTTGACTTGCCATTTTAATTTTGTGATGCACTTCATACAGCTTCCCTGTGGAACACTCTCTTACTGAGATGATAAATGCCCTGAACTTTCTCCATGAATGGAAATTAACTTCTTACTGTAGCTGCAAACACAAAGCATATATTCTTGACTTTATCAAACTGCTCATGTAGCTGGGGAGACAATATAGGTTTGGTTTCATACGATACTGCATTACTGCTGAGAGAACAGTTGTATACAATTTTCAGCAGTAATAAACGTATAGTTTATAAACATATAGTTAATAACAAATTAAGATAGCAGATAGGCCTAAACCAAAATCGCAGATATGAACATGTCTGAAGTTTGGGTTCAGATCCAGATTTTAATTTTGCAGCTTGGGGCCCATATCTAGTTAAGACAGTACCTGAGCAGTAGTAAATATAACAGGGTCCTACATAATAGAGGGATAAAAGCTACACTGCAGTGCCAATTCAGGTATGAAGCATGGCTAAATGGGTAGTGAAAAGAAGGATGGTCTCGTGATTAAGAAACTAGAATGGGATTCAGGACATCTGGATTGAGTTCCTGACTTTCCCACAGACTCCTTGTGTTACCAAAATCTTTATCATATCGGTTGAGATTCTCACCCTGCTCTGTCCCTTTTACATCAGGTAAAATAGCAATAGCAGTTAAAGGAGACTCTGAAAGCCCCAGATATAGATTGGGGAGGATTTCCCTGGCAAGGAATTGCAGAAGACAGCCATAAGAGCCTCCTGGCAAATTCTAATGTAAGGATTCTAGGCAATGGTACGGCTCATAGGGCAGCCCAGAGAAGCTACTGTAATTTAGATAAGCCCTAGGGCTGTGGAGCAGCCCAGGATCAGGAGAGTGCAAAAATGGCTTAAAGTCACCCTAGCTTCACCTCTGCTTGTGCTCTGAGTTCAGTGCTGTGCCTCTAAGAACCTCGTTTTTTCATATACAAAGAGTAACTATGCATGAAAACCCCATTAGCTCTCAGAATTACCTCCTCTGCAGACGCAGGCCCAGGTTGTGAGTACTGTGCCTATGCACATTTTGTAGACATAATCTAGGGCTTGACTTGAAAATCTGGCCCACAGAGTTCAGACTGCTGCCTGAAATGCTCAATGAAAATATGCCAGTGCTACCAGGTGTAATATTTCCATTACAAAACACCACCATGACTATAAAAGAAATGAGAAATATCATCTGTGGCAGCCTCAAACAGCATTTGTTTCATGGGGAGAATAGTCTAAGCACTTATCTGCATCTGAAAAACAGAAGATAAGGGGGTGGTGATAAGCAAATTCCAACCCAGCCATGTGGAGTCTGCAGTGGGGAATCTCTCAGTTGGAATCTCATCTTTTGTTGTGAAAAAAGGCAATGCAAGCAGTTGGGGGTTTTTTTGTTGTTTTTTTTTTGGCTACAGAGATTCCATAGGACTGCTGTCTTTGCCTGGCTATCACATAGGAAAACTTGTGACAGTTCAGTTAAAAGACTAATCAACAAATTAAAATTTGCTGGAAATGTTTCATTGTAATTTGTCTCATGGCTTTGGCATAATGAGGAAGCACAAGTAACTTCTGGTCTTTTTTAGAAACAGATTAAGGAGGGTGGATGGCCATAAAGCAATAAAAACACTAGGTAGGGGAATCGGTTCACTTTCCTAGCACATCTCTGAAATCAGTGATTTTTCTCAGTGACTGATGGGAGTATTCAGTATAGAGAGGCAGAAAGAGATGGATGGAATAGCAGCAACAGAGTAGGAGTAGAGAAAAATAAATTGTATTAAGGGCACTCCCTCTGTGGCAGTTTTGGCAGAGGGTGGGCATCTTCTACTCTGGGCAACAGTGCAGAACCAAAGACCTTGTCATTAAATTTTGTATTTTAAGTTAAAAGATGCAACATAGAATGTTAAGACTGGTGTTTTTAAAAGACACAAAGCAAAAACCCTATATGCTTTGGGTCCCAACTACCCAGGCCACCTTTCCTTCACTAAATGCCTAAGATCAGTTAATGCACTCAAGATACCATTGCTTAATTTGACATATCTAGTGGTTATGGGCTGAGTCTTTGCAGTGCAGGGCCCTTGACTGGAATATGCTCCCCCATTGTCCAGCTAGTCTGGGAAGCAGACGCTCTGAACTTCGTGCAGGGAAGTGTACATTGATTCACTCTGAGGCAAGACAGGCCATTTTATTGTTGTTGTCATCCCCTAGGGTTCCTGCCAGAGGTGGAGGCTGCTTTAATTTATGGCTGACATTCCATAAGAAATCTGCAGGTGGAGCCTGCTTGGGAGATATGCTAAATCAACATACCCCACAGCTACCCTGGCCACCCCAGCCAGCACCCCTCCCTTTTCGGACTGCATCAGGTCTCTACCACATACTTTCCATACTGGCTTATTCCCCTTCCCACTGGCAGAATGTCCATCTTGAAGGTCCTTTGCCTAGATTTACACGGATAGAAGCCCCAAATCCGTTGACGTTCAGGGCATTGTTCAAAATCATGCTGGTGCTTGGGTTTATTTTTAATTTTTGGGGAGAGGTTTCATTAATTAACATGGATGAACTGATTTGATGTTTATTTTAAAAACGTATTCAGAGACCACTGCGAATGACACAGTAAATAAAAGTAATAAATCACAAATGAAAGTTAACAGTGGCATAACAGTAAATCCAAGATGACTGAAGTCAATGGAAGTTTTTACATTCATTTCAGTGTGAGTTTGATAAGAGCCCATAATCTGAGATTGGAGAAGCAACTGAAAGGTAACTAGAAAATGGAGACCAAAACAAATGGGAGGCCAAAATAGGCAGGATACAAATAAGTATTGAATATATGTATCTTACTGCATTCATCCTGAACATCCATCTTAACTTTTTTGTGAGTCAGTTTGATACACAAAAATAGTATTAATCCAAGAGGTTTCTATGACAATAATAGCCAGGCTGGGATCTGGGTCTGACCAACTGAAAAGCAGCTTTTGTGAATGGAATTGCTTAAAGGAAGATAATCTTTGCATATTAACATGAATTCATCTCTAAAGCCTTTTGTTGTGTTTTGTGTTCTGTGTGTGTATGTGTAAATAGATATATATGCTTACACAGTGCCATTTAATGTATGATTATTTATTGGTCTTTCAACTAATAACGAGAATAGCCCTTTTTATTAGATCTAGAATCTGTTCTCATTTCCACTGGTGTAAATCTGAAGTAACTCAGTTAAAGCCAGCTAATGATTCTAAAATTGTAACTGAGAACAGAATCTGGCTTTTGAAGGGTAGTACTAAAAATCAATGTAATTTTTGATTGATTATGCAAATATTTTAAATAATTGTAACATCTCTAGAATTAAGATTCCAAGATAAAAAGAATACATCACATTTCTCCTTAAAATTGCAAGTGAACCCCTAAATCTATGTATTGTAACCATAATTTTCCATGTCTAAGGCAGCTTTTCGTTACAGTGTATGCACATGAACTGAATTACCATTGTCCAGGAACAAATTTGGTCTCTTAGTGTTATTTGGGAGAACAGCAGGAGTCCACTCAGTTGGTATGAGCACAATAGCATATACAAGCTATTCCATTCTAGCTGTAGACATGTTAATTAATATTTTTTGACACCCAGATTGATTGAAATAGCAATTAAAGAGTAATTAAAATGTTTACTTCTGGTAGGAATGTCAACCAAGATGTGGAATATAGCAATTACCTATGACGGATTAGAGGAAGATGATGAGGTCTTTGAAGTAATTCTGAACTCCCCTGTGAATGCAATTCTTGGCACCAGGACAAAAACTGTAGTGAAAATTTTGGACTCAAAAGGAGGTATTCTCTTTTGATCTTCATCTTTAAAATCTGGAGCAATCTTGGCTGAGTGGCTACTTACTTTCAACAACAAGTGTTGCTAACATTTATCTTCAAAGCAAAATGCTTAATTTAAAAAAAAAAGAAAACAAAATTGACAGTTGCTGTTTATTTATTCTCTCGCACGACTGTCTTCTTGCTCTTAGGAAACACACAATGAAGAAAGCAACAAGTACAAATGAAAAAAACCTTTGATAATAACAAGTGTGTTAGATTTCAGCATTTATCATTATTTTCAAAGAAATTTATTTTGAAAGTCCATTAAAATATTTTTCTGGGGATGGTATAATAGTTGTTGCACTCCTTTGGGAAAGATGTCAGGAAAAAAATCTAAAAACTGAGCCCAGCCTTAAAATAAATTCTGTAATATCTTACCATTATGGTCCAGCAAACAAATATGTTTATTACAGTGGTTTGGGCAATTTTTCTACAATACTGTAGTATTTTTCACTAATCAAGTGTGCAGTGTTTTAATGTGGAAACCACTGAAGAAAATACAAATAATTGTCTAGGCAGCTGAATTCTTGGAGACTGGAGAATATTTTTTCTCTCTGACTGCCTTGCAGAATAGCATTACCCAAACAAATGTGAAAATGAATTTGGGCTAGTTTTGCAAAGGTCATTTTTAAAGGTTCAGGGTCTGGTTTTTTGTTTCGTAACATTGATGTAAACACAAATTACTCAACTGAAGTCAGAGATACATCAGTGTAAAACTGGTCTGAGGGGAAAATAGGACCACGTCAAAGCATGAAAGAGAAGACACCTACGACTGATTGTTTGCTACCCAAATGACTGATAGGAAAGGCACCTGTGACCAACGGACTGCTGCCGATTCATTGATAGGAAAGATACCTGGGCTTTATAAGGCAGGGAAGAATGGACAGGAAAGGGAAAGAGCTTCTTGTGAGAAATCATCAGGAACAGATGGGGAGTGCAGCTGGAGACAGAGAGGAGTAACTGGGGAGCTGTCTGAGTTGGTGCTGAGCTCCTGATATGACTTTTGAGATAAGCAATTGGGGGAACCTTTTGAAGGTGTGGCCTGAGGATACACAGAGCACAGGTCCAAGAAAAGGGGCTGAGTAGCCTAGAAGACTGCAAGGGAAAGGTAATAAGCAGCAGCCAGGAAGGGCTGATGTGCTGTGCTACCTGGGAAAGTTAAAGCAAGACCTCAAAGGAGAGGAACTGTGAAAGAACTTAGACAGACCTCAGAAAGGAAGCGTGGTGCCCACTGAAAGACCTTGAGAGACTGTATTTGGAGCTGCAAAATAGACAGACCTTCAGGAAAGGCAAGGTTGTACCTGACGGGAGACTAGGATGAAAGAGACTGTTTAAGCATATTGTAGGTTAATAAGCTGGTCCCCAAGAAGAGGCATTAGAATGTGTGACAGGCCTTGGGTGAAGAGAAACTGAGGCCAGGTGCTGCAGAACCATGTGAGGGTCAGAAAGGAGTGCTGCAGAATGTGTGCTCATTTACAGGGCAGCAAAATTTCATTTGGGAAGAGAGAAAATTGTTAGGGCATAAATATTATGAAAATTGTTAACATTATACTGGAAAATCTATGGACCAAACTTGTACCTTCAATGGGTACCTCTTAGTGCATTTGATTTGCAGGGAGTAGATTTTATTTACTTGTGCTACATTTCTTATACAGACAGTACTATAAATGAATGCTGTTTTCTCTAGGTACACAAATCGGAGAAATGAGGACTAGTAAATAAATAGCAAATCGGCAACATCAGATGAAAAATTATCCAACTTCTAATGACAAGCTGTTTCAGTGCCCTAGTCAATGCGACCATGTATAAAGAACTGAACATCTGCCATCTTGTATGCTTTCAGGTCAATGCAGCTCTTTCCATTCTGCTGGCCAAAACAAGCACAACTTATGGGCGACAGGCACATTGCTTCCAGTTTCCTCAGGCATCTCATCGCCCTCCAATCTTGGCACTCTTCAGTTGGAAGGAATCCCACTGTCCTCTTCCAAAGAGATGATGGTGCATAGAGGGGATAAGTTACAGAAATTCAACTTGGTGAATCTTTCAAGGATGAGGCTTAGAGCTGTCAGAAATGGCAAAACAGTAAGGCATATTTATTGTATGGTGATGCGATGATAATATATTATTTTTAAAAACAGTGATTTTACCTGAATTTACTGTAGCTAGAAAGTATCTGTGCATTCAGTGGATCAGATGTAAGAGCTTTTTAAAAATATACTGTATCTTATAAAAGTCTTGACACTGAGCGTCTGTGTATGCGAGAAAGACGGAGTTGAGGAAGGAAATGTGTATCAAATAACAAATCAAAATAATTCTGCAGACTCCAAGTGAGGGGTAGATTCTCAGCTGTAGTAAATCATCAGAGCTCTATTGAAATTAATGAAAATAGGTCAATTTACAGGGGCTAAGCACCTGGTCCTGAAGATAACTAGAAAGAAAACGAAATAAAATCTACTTAAATTGGAAAAAACAGTAGAGACCCCTCAGTGGGCAGACTTCATGTACCCAGTTATGATCTTTAACTGGTTATGTAAACAGACCTTGAGCACATCCTTGTGTGTCAGCCTGGTCTACACCTAAAATTTAGGTTGACACAGCTATGGCAGTCAGGAATGTGAAAAATCCCTGTGGTAGCTGTGCCAATATAACCTTCACTGAAGACACAGCTTGGGTGATGGAAGAATGTTTCGGTTGACATAGCTACTGTTGCGCAGGGAGATGGAGTTCTACAGTGACAGGAAAAACCTCTTCCATTGCTATAGGCTGTGTCTATACTACAGGATTATGCCAGAAGGACTACAGTGCCATAACTATACAACTATAGTTCCTGTAGAGTAGGCATGGCATACGTTTTAATTGCCCGCTTTCAGATGTTGTCCACCTCCACTGTAGGGAAAAAGATTAAAACCAAGAATAAAATCTGTAGTGTTTGCTAGCCTAGGTTATCCACCACTAGCAATCCCAATAAGACTTTCATGAAAAGTTTCAGATAGCTACCTGTTTCTATATTGTGTAGATACACAAACTCATTTCAGTTTTGGTCTTTTCAGGTTCATCCTTCATCTGTGTTTAGAAATGGAACCAATATGGCTTTTAAAGTAAGAATATTATGATGTGGCTGCTTATATGATTCTTTCCTTATTGTATCTTACTTTAGCTGCATGTACAACAACTTTAGTAATTTGACGTAGTTAATACATGCACTTTCTCATTCTCTTTGTCTTTTTCTTTTGCGGTCTCTTTCCCATGATTTACAATAATTTGTGTTTCAAAATTCCTTTCCATATTTCTGAGGATAACTTTGAAATTGCTGATGAATGGTAATCCTCTCTTTTGTTTTTATTTTTTTTGGTTACTTTAAAAATCAAGTATCATGGGTTGGTATCTCTCAGAGTAGAGAATGACACTTCATCAGCTAATGCAAACAAGAAGGCTAACAAGTCAATAATTAACCAAAGGCAGCAAAAGATAAATGTGGTCTCCTCCAGGAAAACAGAAGTCCCACAAGCTGATAAGGCAGAGACGTCTGAATCACACTCCAGCCAACAGGTATGAAAACATTTTGTTTCAAATGAGTTTTCACCACTCGCTATTATCTAAGATTTAATACCTCTGAAATCTCCAGTCCACTTCCCCTTTCCAAAATTTACTCTTCTAGTTCTTTAGACTAATTTAGCCAAAACGTGGATAAAATAACAACTCAACTCGTATGTCATTTACATGTCTCAATCTTCTGAAGGAAAAACTGACCATTCATTCTATTCCACTGAACCATTTTGCTTCAATGTGCAAATGTTATTCCCTTTTTCAGGGCCTGGTCCTCCCCTTTCCAAAGAGTTGCACGCCTAATTTAGAGGGGCTCTTGCATTTTGAAGAAAGCACCCAAAACTTATTTCAGTGTGATGGAATTTCATGGAAGTTATGGAGTTCAAAAAGCAAGGTAACTATCTGCTGCTCTTGGCATGCATTTAATTTAAAGCTTCTGCAATGTTAAATTGTATAGTCCTTTCCGCAAGGGATTTTAGTTTATTATAATAGAGAGTTTGTGTTTGGTTGACACATTCTGGCTACAGTTTGGATGAGTAAAAGGGAACGTTTCTTTGTAATATATTTTTAAGTAAAAGCACTTCAAGAAGCCTTAACAAAAATCTGTCAATATACTGCTTCTTGACAGGATGCTCTTAAATAACTTCAGGTACAATCTCATTAGTGCTGCTTCATCATTAAGCCTCAGGAATGGGTGCTTATCAGATGTATTCAACCCCAACAGACACACTGTTAGACATGGTGGTATGAAATGAATATCTGAGTTGAAGGGAAGGGCCCTGATTTACTTGTATGTTAGGAATGCTTTGCTTTGCTCTGGTGGTGCAAAGCAGTCCTACACCTGGCTACCAGCGCTTCTCCTACATAGAAGATCTTGGAGTGGTGTACCATAGCAGTGGTAGTTTCCCATGCCACCCCTTCCTGCCTCCTGGTGGACGCAGTGTGGCTAGGGATCCATGCACTCAGCTGATCCCCAGCTGCCATTGGCAATCAGCATAGGTTACAGTAGCCAGATTACTCTCAATTATATTATGGACCAGTTTGGCATTCTGATGCCCTAGCTTCAATGAATCCTCAAGGTGGCTTAGAGGTTGTGTAGATGAACAGATGCAAGCTGGACTGTAAAGCTACAGTGCACTAGTGAGCTATGCACTAACTGGCTGCATGGACCCTGCTATTAGGCACTAAGAGTTCCATTACGCGCTTTGGCCTACTTCTGTTTCAAAGCAGAGTAGGTTGATGTGCACTACAGAACTCTCAGTGCACAGTAGCAGGATCCACGTGGATGTTCAGGCTGGGCCTACATTGACGGCAGCAAATTCGCTGCCGTCACATCGATTGCTCTGGATCGACTGAGCGGTCTGTATAGACGCGCTCAGTCGATCCAGGAAGCAACACAGGAAAACCACCTTGGTAAGTGGAGTAGCGCTGCGTCGAAGGGAGCACTGTTCCCTTCGACGCAGCGCAGTATGGATGCCGCACGGAGGAGATGCTGCAAAGTCGATGGGAGATACACAAGTGATTTACGTCACTTGCGTATCTCCTGTCGACTGCCGCTGAATCGCCAAGGTAAATGTAGACAGGGCCTTAGTGTGCAACGTGCTAGTGTACTTTAGCTTTACACCTCAGTGCTACGCATTGTTCTTTTAGACAAGCCCATAAAGTCATCTTTGCACACACCGCCTAAGATTTACACTGAGACACACCAGAGAATCGAGATCTAAGTCTCTGAGGAAACTGGATGGCCCCAATGGTCACCCTTCACTGGCCTATGTGAAATTGCAACTAATTTTATCTTGTATAGGTCATAAAATCTGAATTAGATTGTAAACCCTTTGGGACAAACACTGTCCTGTGAACTCTTTGGGTATGTTTACGCTGCAATTAAACACCCATATCTGGCCTGTGCCAGCTGACTCAGGCTCGCAGGGCTTGGGATATGGGGCTGTTTAATTACGGTGTAGACATTTGGGCTTGGGCTGGAGCCCAAGCTCTGGGACCACGTGACTACATGAAGCCAAATGTAGCCTGAATACATCAACCAAACACAAAACCTCTATTACGATAAACTAAAATTCCTTGTGGAAAGGACTATAGAGAGCCTGCAAGCCTGAGTCAGCTGGCATGGGCCAGCCCTGATTGTTTAATTGAAGTGTAGACATGCCCATAATGTCCAGTGCCTAGCACAGTGGAGCTCCTGGATAATACTGTAATACGTATTGGAAAGGATTCAGAGAAGAGGAACAAGTTATTGGAGGCCTGGGAAGTATGCCTTGAAGTGAGACTTACGGGGCTCAGTCTATTTAGCATATTGAAGGGAAGGTTGGGAGCTGACTTGATCATGGGCTCTAAGCACACACACAGGGAATCAATATCAAAGGGCCCTTTAATTTAGCAGATGAAGACGTAAAATTCAGTGGCTGGAAATTGAAGTTAGAGAAATTCAAACTGGAAATAAGGTCTAAATTTTATTAGTGAGTGTAATTAATCACTGGAATAGCTTACCAAGTGCTGTGGTGGATTCTCAGATGTTTGAAGTCTTTCAATCCACACTGAATGGCTGTCTAAAGCATATGCGCAAGTTCAACCACAAGTTTTTGAATTTCATGCAGGAATTACTGGCTGAAATGCTATGACCTGTTGTGCAGGAGATCAGAGGTAGATTTTCATAATGGTCACTTCTGGCCTTAATAAACCTTTGACTTTATCTAATAACAAAAGAGGAAGCTGATGTTCACTACTAGCCCAGCATAGATTTGAAGCAGCAATCCAGAAGCAGGAATTTGCATGTTTATTTTCAATATTGACTTCTTCGCTGCATCCTCTGTGTGGTAATAGAATCGTTGGCATTAGCAGCCCTTGGCATAGCACATAGAGGTCAGGGCTTGAGGTGCATTTTTCCTAGAACTATACTAGGTATATTAGGCAATCTAAGTGGTCAAACTGTCACAAATAATACAGTGTTGCTGCTTTGATCCTGTGCATGCCTACTCCACTAGATGAACATTTCACACAGTCAATCTTTTGAAGTTACAGATGTTGAATTAAAAAAAATCCCTTCAGTTTTATTAATATAAACAATATTATATTACATGAATATAGAAATGTTTGTTTTGATCCTGAAGAGGGATGTAAAGCAGCATTTTCAGAAAGCTGATGCTATTAATAAGTCACTCTGAGCACGAGCAATCTTTTTATTTCAGGATGTTAGCATGAAAATATGCCCATCTGGATGGAGCCATTATGACGGCAGCTGCTATTGCCTGATCACAGATCAGAAAGTCACCTGGAATACAGCTGCTCGGGCTTGCCGGGAACAGTAAGGCTTTTTCAGATTAATTGTTTTGTTTGGTAATTGGGTGTTGTTCCTGCACTAATCTGCTTCCTATGCTCAGTTGATTCTGTTAACCCGCATTTCATTGATGCTGCACGGCCCCGTCCACGAACTAATATAAAAATAAAAGTTCAAGAAAGCCTGGTCTCAAAATGTTTTTGTTGGATGCTTATTCCACCTTCTTCAGGATTTCTATTCCTGCAACACTTTGTTTGCAGTGGGGACACTTCCCCCGCCAGGCTCCCTGACAGCAATTCTGGGTCCCAGGGCAGCACAGTCAATGGCTCCCCTAGGAAGGGATGGCTGAGATCTGAGTGGGCGTCTGCTGGAAGTTTTTACTTATTTATTATGTGCCATGCAGGTTCCTGTGCAGCATAGTCAGCGGTATTTGCTACTGATCTTCCTGGGTCCCTTGGACTCCCCGGGGAGATTACCTATGAACCCAACAAGCTGAATAACCGAGACCACCTCCTCAGACACCTGGGAACCTGCATGGTTCATAATAAATAAACTCAGTTCAGGGGAGGGGCAGAGAGCGCAGGCAATAGGGAAAGGGGTGTGTGGAGGAGAGGAGGATATATACCCCCATCTGCCCGGGCCCTTTTAATCGCCAGCCCCTGGGCAATTGCCAACTACCCCCCCCCCCCCCCCCCCCCCCCCGACTTGATGTGCCTGTTTCCCCCACAGCGTCACTGAATGGGGAACTGGGCACAGTCAGTGATTTACAATATACCTATGCATCCAAGAGATATTAATTGAGCTCACAATTTCTGATTAAAATCAACAATAGAAGTCGACTAAAGCAGGAGAAGAGAAGAGGATAGAAGGAAAGGAGAAAAGACAGGGATTAGGGAAGTAGACAGGTGTGGGGTGGGTCACTCCCCAAGAACTCTAGATGGGGTTCTCCAGGATCCCTTTCTGTCCATAGCAGCCCTCTGAGCGCAGATTCCAGCATGGATAAGAAGCTTTGGGGCATGGATAATGGTGGCAGAATTGTGGAGTCAGTTGTGGCAAGGAGAAAGAGTCTATGTCATACAAGACAGCAGAGGGACCAGAGACTCCGACTAACATAGGAAGGGGCAGGGCAGAGGGCTACAGCTGCCTGATCACAGGGGGATCTATTGGAAATGATTGGTGTGAGAGCTGGTTAGGACCAGGCTCACCACAGGAGAGGTGGCAGAGGAGAATCCACGTTTGGAGCTGGTTGTGTCCCAGCTGAGGGTATAGCCCTGGGGTCAGGACCACTGCCCCATAGTCACTGGCCTGGGCTCTCCTCAGAAAGGCAGAGAGCAGGCACAGAGACCTCGCAGCACTGGGGCCAGCACAGCAGGACAGAATTTGGGAAGCACTGCCTGCCTCTAGGGATTTACTTCTCCTGGAGCCCCTGCCAGACTCTGGAGCTGAGCAGAACAGGCGCCAGAAACTGTTTCTGTGCCCAACTCCCTCTGGTCCTTCCCTAACAGTTGGATCTGGGTTGCGATGGAGCTCTGCAAGTGCCGCTGCTCCGGGGACTGCTGCATTGGGGCTATAGTGGCAAGGGCAGCAGCAGCATATTCCAGAACTCTCCTCTGGGCATTTAGAGAATGACCCACCCCACTCCCATCTGCTTCTCTAGCTCCCTGGCCCCTTCCTTTACTCCCTTCCTTCTATGCTCCCATCCTGCTGTGTTCACGTTACCGGAGCTACCTCCATATCCCTTGATGTGGCCAATGGACTCTGAGCTTGCTTCCCAATCCTGAGGTTCTGGGGGATGAGGGGTAGGAAAGGGAGAGTCTGTTTCCCTCGTTTGAATGTAATTAGCACTTGAATAGGGTAGCTGTCTGAGTCAAAGCCCATCCCACCTCCTGGGTCTGAACAGGGGTGACTAGTCCGAGGCGCCGCTCATGCTGCAACATCCAGGCTGCAGTTTTAGCATGCTGGCTCAAGCCGAGCTCGGGTAAGTCAGTTGACCTCCTCTGCAAATCACGCCTCCCAACTGCAATGTAGACCTGCCCTGAGACTTGGAAAATGCCAAGGCACAACTGCCAGAGCACAGTTTTCTCAAGCGCCAGAGCAAGGCTCCCTGGATTTCTGATGCAAGAACAATGATCCGGACCACTCCAGCAGCATTGCGGCCTTGCTGGAGGGTAACTAATTGTGGAGAGCAGTGGGAGAACTGAAAGCGGATTGGGCCTAGCATGTATTCAGCTGGGACCCGCAACTATTCTGTAAAACAGAGGTTGCAGCAAGGAGAGGCCAGAGGTGAAATAGGTTAATGGGGAATGGATTGGAACATGTGTTTTGAGCAATGAGGGCAGCAGGGGGAGCATGGAGAATAAAGTGCTTCTTAATTGATTCCAGTCCTTCATGCCAGTTTGAGTCTGCTCTGGGTAACTGGCAAAGGCTAGGTCTTGGTTCTGATATCATCCAAACCTATTTACCTGCCTTACTAACATGTCACCTAGAGTGGCCAACTCTGGCGATTTTGATCATGAGCCTCATGGTGGTGTTCATAAAGCTCCGGCTCCGGGGCCTAAGTGATTACATCAGAATCTTGGCTTCCATTTTTTTAAAAGCCAGTTTCTAGACCTCCTGGCTGCACAGAGAAGCTGGGAAGGAGTGACCCAAGTGCAAGCGATAGATTAAAAAACCAGCAGGCAAATAAAAGAAACCTACTTCTGGTTAATCTCTTGATTTCAGTGGATCTGGTGGGTAATTTTTTGAAAGCTTGAGGTTGGCAATACTATTCTCCCTCCCTGCAGGTGAAAGGGAGAGAAATCCTGCCATGCTGGGAAGGCGAGTGAGAGCTTTTCTCCCTCTCCTGATCTCTCTAAAGCTGTTTGAAGCAGTTTTCCCCTGGTTGTATTTATATAGGCAACAACATATTCCTTATGACTTGGTTTTGCCTGGTAAGTAATATGAGCTGTATGATGACCCTTTTCCTGTCTTCCTCCAGACAACATCTCAAACAAAGCTGTCAGGTCAGCAGATCCTGATATCTTTTCTCTGAAATCACTTTGACATTCAACTAGCTGGGAGGGAACCCTCCCTGAATTACATTAGTCAGACCTCTGTTCTCTGAGAAGCCCACCTTGTGCGTGAGTCACAGCTGCAAAGACGCCTTCCCTGCTTGAAAGTTGTGTGTAATATGAACACTGAATGAGGTTAAGTGAAGGTATGGAACACCAAGAGGAAGAGTCAAAGTACATTAGCCAATTAACAAGCAAACAAATCACTCATGAGTTGCGATAATTTAATTAACACCAGATTCTTCAGGTTGAGGAGGCTTTATCATATTAAATGAGTGCCCCTCCCCCTCTACTACAAATGGCTTACAGATGTGCAGGTCCCAGTCTCAGAACATGTTTAATTCATTCTGAAGTGCTGATTGGAAGATAAATTAATAAATGGTTTTATTTTTCTGTTCTGTTACTGGAAAAGATCAGCGGCTTCATTTCCAAAGTAATGCCTGCGTAGCTCCTTTTTATTTTATTGGTGATGTAAAAGTTAGATTTCTAATGAGTTTACAGTGAAACAGCCAGTTTCGGAACACTGTAAAATATCATTTCGCTGTCTGGTTTTCATCTGGGAAAACTGCTCTATGGATTATTTACTTTTTTTTCCAATTTTATAAGAATTGTTTTTTTAAATTAAAAGGTTAAGCAATGTTTCCAAGCTGGCTCAATGGCAGTAAGACTCCACCTAAGGTTCATCGTCTTTAAATAAAAATGTACCCTATATCTGCTACCCAAACTTGGCTAGGTAAATAGATCTTGTAGTGTCCCTGGAAGAGCAACACACTCAGGCCTTAATCTAAACACAAAAGTTCTACTGGTTTAACTATACTGATATAGTTAAAGTAGTACAACCCACCTAATGGGGATGCAGTTAGCCTGGGAAAAATGCAACGGTATCCACACTAGCAGTTTTACTGGTACAACTATAATAATAAAAAAAAAATCACACTCCTCACAAATGTAGTTTTTATACCAGTACAAAAACTATATGCAGACCAAACCTCAAGCTGTGATGGAGCAGGACTGGGAGTGAGTTGCTGAATTAATGACCCTTTCTAAAAACATCCTTGCACCAAATATCTCCCATTTATATCTGGAGACAGAGCAAACAAATTAATAACAGCAGTCTCAGCTTAAAATATTGGGCCAAATTGGGATTCCACGTAGGAGCCATAAATACAGATCCTAAGCCATAATATGGTCCATTAATAGTTTTACAGCGTGTAGGACTGTCCATATCCTCATTCTGACAAGATTGACCATGAGGGAGGAAAGAACTCCTTCTGTCTGGCTGCAATGGTGGTGGTGGGAGGCTGCTGGCAGAGACTGGTAGCCCTTCAGGGTTGTAAAAATTATATCTGTGGCCCATGAGCCAAAAAGGTTGGGAACCACTGATTCAGCTGAAATGTTTGCTTAGCTGGGACTGATTGCTCTGAGGTGATGGATGCTTTTGAGTTTATGATGTAGATTTTAAAGCACACAGAAAAAATTGTAAATGGACATATCTGGCACCAGAATGAGTGTTGTGTGTATTTTAAATAAAGCAGTACGTCCCCTTCAGTAGAGACTTTTTAATTAGGGTTTGGTTAGATTTACCATTAGCTCTGTAAATACCATTATCTTGTCAGTTCCTGCCTGTCTGGGGCCCTGCCTAGGGGTACAGGTTAATCCTATTATCATATTAGTACCTTCAGAACAGTTCTCATTTTCTTGCAGTGTGTCTAGAGCCCTGACTACACTTAATGATTAGAAATGTCTTTTCATACAAGCATGATTTTTAGTCAGTATTTGGAAGGGACCGCTCTTGAGATTAGATTTTATTATAGCCACACCCATGCTTGCTTCTCTCTGCAACCAGGTGGTCTCATTTGGGATTGAAATAACAGGCTGATCTCATTTTCACTATGATCACCATGGTACATATCACAGGTTTCATATCACTTGGTGAAGCCACTTTCTACTGCCAGTGATTTAATTTTACTGAATTTTCATAAACCAATCAAAGGATAGAGTTATACTGCTGTTAAATTAAATTATTTGGTTCCAAAGTTTAGAACATATATAAGCAGACAGCTCAACTGGTAATTAAATAAATGGAAGGCACTGTAAATCAAACAAGTCTTTTAAAAATTTCTGGTAGGACTTTACTGAAGACATTTAAGCCTCATTTACACTACAGTCTTAACCATGCCAGGAATATATCTTTTTATACTCCATTTGTCCCTGATCCAGTTATAACACAGGTTCCATTTTGAAGTGTAAATGACTGTATTTATCCAAGGCTTTAGCATAGTTTTGGGGACATGGTTAAAAGAGAGTTTGGACTACAAAATGGAGTGACTAGATCCCTCCACATGGTTGTATTTGTAGGGTAGATAGACCTTAGCCTACTATTACAGACTGCTACCAAAAAATTACATGTACTTTTAAGGCCGTGTTAAATAATTTCCTGTGAAAGAATAAACATTTGGATTTAAAATATCACGAGTACATAATATCTATTACCTTTAAGTAATTTGTTAGTGACTACACAGTCTATTTAATTTTTTACAATAGAAACAAAAATCCATGCCTCTAAATTCTTCTGTCCAGATGCACACAGGTTTTAAAAATAAACATGTATAAAAGGTATTCTTTGATCCAAATATCAGTTTATGTGAAATTGTAATGTGCATCTTATGGTAGAATAAACACTCACTACAGAAAACTTAATTGGAAAGATGTCTCACTCTGCACAATTCTGATTATTCCATCCCCTCTTTTTGAGCCTAGATACCATGGAAGTCTAGCAAGTGTAGTCACTAAACAACACATGCATTGGCTGTGGGACTTCAGTGGAAGGAAGCCCTTTTGGATAGGCAAGTATACAAAACGTTAAGTAGGACTGTCTCCTGGACTGCACTAGTGTCTTTCTATGGGCTTTATTTTGGAACATAGGAACACAGGCCAACTGGTTCATGGGCCTTTTTCCTTAAGTTGCTTTATTTGAATACTTCAGAGATATGTTTAAAAGGAAAGGTGTAAGACACCTGTCCAGTTCTGCAATTCTGTATCATAGAGAGTTATTTCATCTTGATCCCCCATTGATGATCAGTGGTGTAAAGCTGTTGTAATGGAGCAGAGAATCAGGTCAAACAAATTTAATGAATTCATTTATTTCAATCTGAAGCCTTGTTTAGACTAGAGAAATAGTATATGTCTGAATGTTAGCTAACACTATTTTAAACAGTGTTTCTGAGTTTGGGGTGAACCAACTAACATGTTTAAAGGTGCACTAGGTGAAAAGGCATGTTTAAAGTTGTTAACTAACATGTTTTCAGACATGACCGGTTTTCTTAGTCTGGACAAGGCCCATATGAATGTTAAAAGGCTGACAGAAATTTGTTTTCACAAGAGGGTTGGGATAAATTTTGAAGCTGCATTCTTGAACAGAATATGTATATGAGAGAAATTAATATAAATATCACAAGAAAAACTTAGGCATAAAGTATAGCAAAATGGAAAAAGATTTTTGGGTGGTTGATGGTGAGGGAAAAGATGCTGTATCTTTGCTCAGATGGTGCTAGTTGCCTTACCAGAAGTTATACTGTGTTTTATTTGCAGTCCTGGTGTGGTCACTTCCCTCAACACAGTCTTCTGTGTACTTCTCACTAGAGGAATAAAAGAATATACTTTCTTTTGTACCAGGAGCCTTTAGACTGGAGGTGAAATGCATATCACTGACTTGATCTTTTTTTATTCATATTAGGCTTGAATGACCAAGTGAATCCTGGGCACTGGGAGTGGAATGGAGGAGAATCTGTCACTTTCACAAACTGGAGAAGAAGTCCATCTCACCTTTCAAAGCAAGGAAAGAATTGTGTTTTGGTGCAGAGGCGAGGGAAATGGCAAGCAAAAGACTGTAGGAAGGGTAATCGGCACAACTATGTCTGTTCAAGAAAGCTGTAAACAAAACTGACACTCAAACCAATCTGGCCTTGCTCCTGCACAGAATGTTTAACTTACATTTGCAGTATAAGTGTAGAAAAGCAACTTCATTATCATCAGGGTTTATTTTTATACCCCTGTGTGGTATATTAGAGTCAAATCAAGTAGATGGGTAAGTGAATGGGGAAGCACAGTGCTAAGCATAGCAAGGAATGGATGGGTAAATAGATTCTCATCAGAGAAAGCCTCAGTCTAGATCCAGAATTCAAGCACCACCAACTTCCAGAACATTAGGCTATTGGGTTTGCTTTGAGCTCATTACAACAATATGGGCCACTTGCAAAATTCAGACCCGAATCCAGTTTCAGTTTTCAAACACCCCTAAAGCATTTGGATCTGTCATTTGTTTTAATGAGACGCCCAAATTTTGTTATACCGAAGACTAAAGCCTTAGGGCTTACACATAATTGTTATGTAAATTCATTCACTTTTAAACAAAAATAAACTAACAGTCAAATTGCAAGTTCCCTCATTGGTGAATATAAATTCTCTGTTTGAATTCAGCAGCAATAAAACCTACAGTTCTATTAGCTTTGTTTTTGCTTGTAATTAGAGGGTGAGGAGGGGGGAGGCTCATGTGTAGGGTCAGTGCTATTGCTGATATTGAGTATGTTGGGTGGGCAGCTGGGCATGAAGTCCTGTACCTCTGGTAGGGATGCTAGTGCTTCTGTGGTGCTCCTGCACTGTAGTTCCTGATCCAGCACTCACTGGAGTATATAGGAAGAATCCCAGTGGGAGTTGGATCAGGCCCACAGTGCAGGAGACTCATGGGGAAGGAAGATTGCTTTTGTCTTCTCCCCATCAACAATCTGGCCCCAAAGACTTTAGATCCTAATTGGATCCGTCCATCTGGACCCGATTGCAGAATTGGGGCCCCCTTAGGGATTTGAGTTTATTTCTGAGAAAGTTTTAAAAACTCAGAATTTAATAGGAAAAAAAAGCTGCTAGAAAAATAACTTCTTAATGTAGTATTCTGCATACACCAAAAAGTTGCTGAGTCTAATGAATGTCTCAAAGAAATCTTTTGCCTCAATATCTAACAAAATGACATCAAAGGTGAACAATGCTGCAGTCCAATGAGGGTGTAAGTGCACCATTTGAGCTCCCCAATATTGCTGTGTGGAGGGAAGAGGAATGGATGGAGGGGCCTCACAGAGGGTCTGTACAGCCCAGAATTCTGCAGTAGAGTCTCTGTGCCAGTTTGGAATAGGCCAACATGGATGGGACTGCTGGGGCCAGGGCAAAGCAGGCCATGAATGACCAAATCTAATCACCTAGCACCACTTTTGAGAATGATAGCGGTATGGATAGAAGTAACTATGCACGAGACTGTGAAGCAGCCTTGCCTCCTTTCCTGTGGTTTTGTAAGTGTTCCTTTGTGTAAATTCCATCACCCTCCCCCACTTTGTTTCCTCCACTAATCTTGAGGCTTTGTGCAGGGGGGAGTTAGATTTCAGCATAAGAGTGTAGAATAACATGAGAGGAAAAATATCATGGGCCAAATCCTGTCATCCTGTCAGGCAAAGCCCCCAGTGATCTCAAAGGGAGTTGTGCTTGAGTAAGAGTGGGGGAGGATTTAGCCCTATATTTGTGTCATACTCTCATTTAAAACCAGTCTTAAAGTAACTGAAGAGGATTTAAGATGGCATCAACAATAGTATGAGATCAGAGCATTGCAAACTGTGTATGCTATTAAGCTTTTTCTATCCAATAATACAGCCAAAAGTCTTGTTTTCTTGCGTTGTGAATGTTTCTAAACTGACAGAACACTGAAATGTGCTATAAGATATAAGAACCATTTTAATCATTTCATAATATCTGAATTGTCGTTGGGCTTTCCCTAAATTCCAGGATACAGTTTGAACAGCTTGAGGTTCAAAGAATGTAATGAATCCAAAGCAAGTCACTGAGAGGACTGGATAACCCAAGGGATTGTTAGTGGGAGGGATATAGAATGTTTCCATCAAAATCACTGGTTAGAAAAGATTCCCATGTCAGTAGTGACAGAAAGTTATCTCAGGGATGTTCAATGAACAATGGACCTGACCCAAAGGCCACTGAAGTCTACTAGGATTGTTTTCATTGAATTAAATGGTTTGTGGATTTGACTCTGTTAAAGATAGGGGGAAGCTCTTTGTTCAATTCTCAGAGGACAAACTTTGCCATCAGAATTTCTGAGAGCCCAACAGAAAAGTCAAGAACTGAATGGGCATGGAATGAATTTATAAACTCACCTACAGATGTAGTCCCTCCAGGCTACATCTATTTTGTGAATAAAGAGAGGACTTAATTCACCAGAACTATCCACCCAGCGCCTTTCACAAGCATAAAAAATATGCAAAATAAATTCAGTGATAAAAAATCTAATTTATTCCTCAGGAAAGAGCCTATTTTTTGAATTTGTGTTAAAAAATTTATAATTAACTTCATACAGATCACGTTTGCCTTTTTAAAAAATAATTTGGAAACAGACATTCAGAAGAAAATGTTCCAGTTCCCTCTAGTGAGCACTGAAACTGAGAAGTTTATTTACATTTTGATTTGTGTTCATTCTTTCTAAAGGCTAGAGAGAATGATGTATATAGTTCTGTCGTCACTGTGGTTCTACTTTATTTAAATCACTAGACTGGTGCTAATCTAATATATGTACCAAAAATAGCATGTTACATGCACTATATTTACTGTTATACCTAAATATGTACTGTATACTAATAAAAATAAATCCTATAGCATAGCTGTGGAATTGTTTCATAAATACCCATGTGTTTATAAGTAATAAGCACAATACATCTATTGTATTCTATGTACAGCTACTGAAATCCGTTTTCCTTTAATGTGTCTACTTCTTTTGAATGGATACATTGAGTTGTTATTGTAGGATTACTCATGAGTCTGCATCTATTTTTAAGCAAAAATGCACTGGCATATTTATTTTAGGAAATAAATCTGTAAAAGGGCACAGGCTTTGCCAACAGATATAAGAAAGAGAAAAGTGAGATAAAGGCATGCTGTCAGGTTAAAAATTGATATATAGATGCACAGATTTTGAGGCCAGAAGGAACCACCCTGTGATCATCTAGTCTAGCCACCTGCATAACACAGGCAATAGAAACTCACTCAGAAATTTCTACATCAAGCCTGGAACTTGTCTGAGCTATAGCATATCTTTAAAAAGCAAAGTATTATCTTGACTTGAAGACTGCAAGTGATGGAGAATCCACCATGTCCCTCAGTAAATTGTTCTAATGGGTAATTATACTGTATACTTAATGCTGTTACCAATAACACAATATACCTTTTGCTATAACAATAAACCTATGGCTATAAGAAGTCTTACCATCAGCTTCTTAGACAGGCTTAGATTGTGATGGAAATATCTTCCGAGTGTCTTTTCAGACTCTTTAGAGAATTTCCACTGCTCCCTATCATCTTTAATGTATTTCAGGAAGAAGGGTTGTTTTTTTGTTTTTTTTTAAGATTCTAATCTCTCTCAAAGTATTCCAGATGTCTTGCTTTTCCTTCTTAATCTTCCATCTCACAGTACGCCAGAGCAACCAATCAAATGTTTAGTGGGGTTTCCAGCTCCACAGTGAGTTTGGGATGAGTTAGATTCTCTGTTAAATGATCACATGGATTCTGCCTCCATGTGTTGCTCAGGAGATGCTATCATATGTGGACATCTGCACAGAATCTAACAGGCTGGGACACTTAGAGAGAACTAACCACGTGTCTCATTGATCCTTGCTACATCAGCAATCCCATGATGTCCATTTTGCTCTTCATTCTGTTCCCTTTATTGCTATCAAGAAGAAAATATAACAAATTCTTCTGGAACTAATAACATCTGGTGAATTATGTACAATCCAAGCTTACTGAGGAGTTCAGACAACTGCTTCTTCCTACCATATCAGTTGCACTTTTGGTTCTTAAAAGCAACATGTCCCATCAAGTCACGTATATTTGCATGCTGCACAGCCTCTTAAAATGATAGTATGACTAAAATAGCTACAATACAAATAGCACTTTATGCTACTTTTTGCTATTTTCATTCTCTGTCTCAGAAATGTTTAATCACAAAATTGACCCCAGAAATTTTATTTGTTAAAAATATTGATTCCACAGTTTCAAACTTCTTTCCTAATTATTTTTGTTGTCCCTGCCTTCTTCTGTCCCTCTTTCATTTTTTAGGATTTCCCCTTCAAAATTTTGTTTTGTATTTGGGCTTCAATAGGTTGAGAGCTATGCGTGTTACTTTCATTCTCAAATGAATATTTCTGTGTAGATTTTCCAATTATATTGGGGTTTTTACCATATGGTAAGCTAAAGGACCAACACATTTAAGATGCCAATTCTATTTGGACCATTTTACATACAGGCCATCATTTTCAAACTTGGGCATTTAAATTTTGGCATCGGCTTGGAATGCCAGTTCTATTCCTGTTGGGATGAGTATGTAGAGGAAAACATATAAAGATGTGGATAAAATTCTGCTATACATATTAGCAAGAAAAGTAAGAACCTCATTGCAATGGAAATAGGTGATGTATATACATTTTAAGATCTAAAAGCCACCAGATTTTTTTGTCATGTTATCTCTCTCAGCAGCCTATTGGGGTGGTTATTGTAACTGTGCTATAAGAGGCATGTATGTGACTCTTTCTGACATTTTAAAAACTCAATAAACCAAAGAAAAGATGGCTTTCTTTGGAATGTATAATTGCGGAATGTTCTATAAGGTAGTAATTCATTAGTTGTGAGGTCTTCAAATAGGTTCTTTAAAAGTTTTATCTGGATAAAAGTTTAAGGGTTGTTCCTAATTTATACTATGATGACCCTCAACTGAAAGAAAATAATTCCACTGTTGCCTAAGAAATATTTTTAGGCATCAAAAGGCAGTGTAACTAATTATTCAGTTTATGTCCATAATGACCGAACAAATCACAGCTCTGAAGCAAATGAATAATAATACTTTGCATTTATAAAGCACTTGTCATCTGTAAATCTGTATTTTAAAAGATTGGAAAGCATTAATGGTGATAGTTCAAGTGAATGTGGTATACTCAAAAATAAATTGCTGCTATGGGGTCAAAGTATGTTCGAATCTGAGCATAGTATTTGGGCCACAAAAGTTAACATCCAAAATGGAGTACAAATACTCACTACCGAAATACTGAAGTGGAAGAACACAGGGTGTGTGTGTGTGTGTGTGTGTGTATATTACTGTATTGCACTTTGTAGGACTGTGACAGTTGTTTTACTGGGTTCTAATGACAGTCTCCCTAGTCCAATATCCATTGCAGATATTAATTACCCTACTAACCTACTGTTCATTTCACCTCTCTACCTGAATTTTCACCACATCCTTTTTCTTTTCATAACATAAGCTCTTCTGGACATAAACTGTCTCTGTATATCTTTACAGTGCCTAGTATCCTAGCATCTCAGTTGGAGCCTGCAAGTGCTACCGAACTATCAATAATTGTAACAATAAAACAGCGAGTGCACAGCATGTATACAATACTTTGTTTTTGCTCATTTGTATGTTCTTTGCTGATAGTCTTTCTGTTGACTTCAAGGGGAGCTGAAGCAGGGCACATTATCTCTCTCTCTCCTGCAAACTTGCATAAAATTGTGTTTGCAAGAGCAAGGCCAAAGTCTGACATTTTAAAGGAAACTGTTTTAGAGTTATTCCAGCCTAAACAAAGCAAGTGAAAAATAGCTTTGCTGGTGAAAGCTCCTTTTTGTCTCTCAGCTAAAATTCCAGTGTGCGTGAATGGATTTTCTTTAAACATTCCTATCAATCTTTGTCTACTTAAATTCTGAAGTGACACCTGTGACCCGTCCGTGCCCAGGGTAGCCAACTGATAATGCCAGGGTCACGGCAGCCTGCAAAAGGAAAGCAGATTCTCCCAACGCTGGTAGGTGACACTGAAGTCAGACTTCCCAACCAGCCACAGTGTTTCTGATTCCCCATACTGGTTATCAAGAAGCCACTATACACACACACACAGACCCCTCTACTGCATTTCAGTCTCTGGCTCCCAATCAGCAACTAGGTCCAGTAAAGAGACCAGTTATTTAAACTCTATGCTCTTTACTCAAAAGATTCCCTCTGATCCCAAAGGACCAGCCACAGTATCAGATATAAGTTTAGATCTTACCCAAAATACCATGCTGCCAGCCAATCCTTTAGTAATTAAAACTAAAGGTTTATTATAAAAAGAAAAACAAACAATAAGAGTAATGTTAAAGGATTAAAGCAATCAGATACATACAAATGATTTGAAAGTCCACATACATCAGGTTTCTAGAAGAACTGTGGAGTTTGCAGGCTTGTATAGTCCCTCTGGTGTACATCCAGTACCTGGATGGGTCTCAGTCCTTTGTTTCACAGCTTCAGTTCAGTTGCGGATGGCTTGCTCCAGAGGTAGATAGGTGACTGAAAGCTGAACTGTAAACAAAATGGATCCCAAAGGCTCCGCCTTATATATCCTCTGGCCCTTGACACGCTGCTTGTGGAATTTTACAGGAACTAAAATGGAGTCCAGAGTCACATGGGCCAATCCTGGTAACTCTTCAGGAATGCCTTTAGTTCCTTCCTGGGCCTTTGGCTTCTGTAAAGGTCTTGATGGGCCATTAAGCGGGCTATTGTCCTGCCACCCGCTCTGTTTGGGGTGTGTCTTATACAGCATAGTTTGAAATACAGGTATATCAAAGCAGTCCATAACTTCCATCACACATAACACATGGACACAAACAACATAATCTTACTCAGCACATTATAACCTTTCTAACAGTACCTGACGTGGCATGTCTTACACGAATCACTTTGATTTTGACATACTGATGTCAAATAACACAAATGCCCCCTCCCCCTCAAAACCTATCCAGCCAGTGTGACAACACCTATGAAAAAATATATATTTTAATGATAAAATAATTTATTTGAAAATATCTCCAAATGCATCCTATAATTATTTGTGACGAGTGTGTGTTACAGATCTCGCTGTGTGCCAATCTACAGTAGATGAAAGCTGTTACAGGTCAGGTTGCCAACCCTTAGGATTATCCTGGAGTCTCCAGGTAGTAAAAATTAATCTTTAATTAAAGATTATGTGATGTGACAAAACCTCCAGGAATACCTCCAACCATTGGTTGGTTACCTAATTGGTTACCCTAATTATAGGCCCTTACTATAAGTCTTGGCTCTTTAGCTCAAAGTGCAGTAAATCTCTGCTTTTAGCTCTGGAGGTCCCTATTTCAACCTCTGGCATGCTGGCCAAAACACAAATATATCTAATTACCAGTCCAGTCCTGTAGCAAGGTGACTAATCTTAAAAAATAATTGATTTTTTTAATGTTGAAAATGTGTTAATTAATTTGTAATGGTTACTATTCAATTTACACTAGAAAGCAATTTTAGTACATTATTTTGGTTAAAATTAGATGCTAAGAATAGGAAATTAGATTTAAGACTGTATTGTAGGGTATGTCTTTACTGATGAATTAACTTAAGTTTCTGTGCTTGTTACCCCGCTTGAATTAGCCAAGCCCAAGTGAGAGTGGCTGCACTGCATTTGAGCTGCCATGGCTACACTAGTGCTTCGCTCATTAGTGTGTGGCACTAAGACTTCTGGGGACATACTCGTATCCTATGGTGGTTTGTACTGCAGTGAGCAGAACCACTCTATGATCTTTTTCCAAGTGAATTGTGGGAAAACTTGTCTTGCTTTTCTGGACACATAGGTGGAATTTTGGGAAAGCACGGGAGGACTAGCAACATTCTAGCAACTCTATTGTCCACACTACAGTGTGTTCATGTTAGCAGCTAATGAGTTGTGCTACTGTAAGATGAAGCCTATATGCCCTAATGGTCTGACCAACTCAAGTTGAAAGCACTATTATGCTTGAATTACAGCTTTTTTATTTGTGGACAGCACTTCAGTTAGGGGGAAAACTTAAGTTATAATTCAAATTAACCTTGCAGAGAAGACAAGGTCTAAATCTCAAATACCTTTGCACTAGTGATGTTTGTAATGCACATACATAGCAACAATAAATGCTGCAAATCAGTGTCCCACAAGAACTTTCTATGGCAATTGATTTAGTCCAATTAGAGGGCAATAAGATAAGCCCTCTGAGGTGAAAGACAAATAATGACATGAATTTACCATAGATCAACTAGGTCTTTAACACTAATGTTCAGATTGGCAGCACTTTGAGTTAAGCCAGTCTAACAGTTTATTGATGATATTCAAGCAGAATAAAGGGCGTGTGGACACTAAATAGTAGTCCTAAAATGGCAAGCATTGGTAGTTCATCTTCAAAAATAATATGTGTTATAGTCTGAGGAAGGTTTTATATTATATTGATCTAACTTGGAATCTATAGGCATGTTGGAAATATCTGTCAAGGACAATGTTTTTTCTTACTCTTTTAGCTTGCAAAAGGAGTTGCCAAAAGATGTGAGAGAGAGTCAAAACTGCAGGTTTTAGTTTAAATTGTGCACGGTGTATACTGGCAATAATGGTGCTAAATAAATAATAAATGATGCTAACAGCAATGGTGTCTTAAAATGAGGCTATCGGAATATTTCCTATAATCCAATCTAATGTATAAATTGTTAGAGGCAAAACAAACTTCAGATGGAACAGTTAAAGGTTATGTGTGACATAAGCCCAGAACAGCATTTTTGGGTCTTGGTGGTAAAGCACTTTCTGCTTCATTAATCAAAAAGAATTCAGATTTACGTGACTTAATTGTCAGTGGGAGTTTTGCCAGATTTTGGACTATGTGCTGAAGGACTAGGCCCTACAGGAATTGTATGTCACATCTTTGAACAGCTACTCTGAATGTGGAAGTGTGAATGTGTATGAACAGATAAACTGTATCATATGTCCATTTAATTCATGTACAAACATGTTATTTTGGATACTCCCTTATGCAAGAGAGACAGTGTGGCATGGTGGAAAATTCACAAGATGCTATTCTCATCCATGCCAGTGATTCACTATTTGAGCTTGAACAAGTGACCAAGGGCCAAATTTTCAGAAGTGTGCACTAAATTTAGGTGCCTCTATTTTTGGGTGCCCATCTTCAGATACATGGGATCTGACTTTCCATAGGTTCTGAGAAAGAAAATTATGGCCTAGATAAGGTACCTTAATATCCAAGGCACCCAAAATTAGCTGATAGATCTGAAAATGTGAAGTCTCTAAATTAGGGGTCTCTCTTTGTGTAAGTCTACACATCTATCTTCATGTTTTGAAATAGTTTTATTGCCCTTGCTTTCTCTGATATTTCATTGCAATAAGACTTTTTGATTCTGCTGTGATGGTCTGTGGGGGGTTTGTGAAAAAAAAAAAATAAAGGACATGTTGAATGAGCTAATAAACATTTCCTCATTTCCAGACTACAGCTAAACAAATTATCCAAAATTTTTTTCCAACTAGTCACCCCCTGTGGGGAACCAGGTTTTAGATAGAAACTTCTAATACACACAGCCGTAGCAGTAAAAAATGGATTGAATTAACACAAATTCCCTTATCATAATTATAATCTACAGTAAATTAGTTTAACTGATTATCCTGGGGTCCTCGCCTTTGCATCCTTTACCTCCCCCCACACACAGCATCCAAAGAATGACTTCAGTCTCCTTTATAAAGCTAGCAGACTACATTCAGCTTCCTTCACTCTCCTGAAACTGCAGGAAGTTTAAAGTAAAAGTTCACACAAATAAAATTAATATGTTTCTGCTGCTGCTTCAGCTACTCATGATCTTAGGTCTTGGAGCAATAGGACAACGCGGAGAGCTGCAAAGGAACAAGAGGAGGAGAATTCAGCGCCTTTCCTATCAAGATAAAGATCTGCTTGAAAAACAGGGCCTTAGTGAGCTGCTGGTGGAAGATCCCATGGACTATGAAGAAATCCTAGAAGAACCAAGCCTATATGTAACAGCCCAAGAGCTGGCAGCAGAGAGCAGGATGCCAGGTGAAAAAATATCATCCAGATTTATCCTTCCCTATATGGAGCTTGATGTGCACCAAGATCTGGGAAGCTGGACTGCAGAAAAAGACATCTCTCATTCAGAAAATACGAGAAGCTTCCAACCTTCCCACTTGTCCAACAAGAGGGAAGCTGAGCCCCCCTACAGGAAAGATGCAAAAAAATTCTGGGAACACTTCATGTTTAAAAAAAATTCAGCTTCTGAGGGGATTGTCCTGCCAATCAAGACCAACGAGATGTACCAGGAGACCTGCAAGACTCTGCCTTTTTCCCAGGTAAGAACAGGTCTCAGAAAAGAGACCCAATGACAGTATTTACTCCCTTCATTCTGCTGTCACAAACTTCACTCCCATGTGTCATGTGTAATCCCTGACTAAGGAAATACAAGTCAATTGCACTTGCTAGCAGTAAGACCACTTCATAGACATCCAATGGTACTGAAAAAAAAAACCTTTTGTTTTAGTTCGAGTCATATTGTCTGACCACAGGTCTGGGAGTCAATGAAATGAATACACAATGAGCAACTTCTAGTATAGACCAATGCTTAATATTACAGATGTGACTCAAACTTGGAGGTGATTTTTCAAACATAAAGGCCCTTTGAACCAAATGTGATACACTGAAATGTAAAGTTATATATTACAGTAACGCTGTCCAAGTAAGTGGGAAATATCTGACTGTATCAGAAACCCTTGTTTTAATTCTATTGCTACTTAAAATAATCTGTAAATGGTGTGAATGATATAGTAATTAACAGTAAGAGAAGAAACATATATATTAGTTGTCTGAGCCAAATCTTGCATTATTTTTGTGTCTATATCTTCCAGCAAAGTCAATGGGAGTTTTGAACATGCAAAGCATGGAGGATCAGGGCCAAAAAGTGTTTAAAATGCCAATGCTATATTGTAACTGCAACCTATTTGCTGTTTCAGAGTATTGTGCATGAGAACTGTGAAAAGGTGGTGGTGCAGAACAACTTGTGCTTTGGGAAGTGTAGTTCCTTTCATGTCCCTGGCTCAGAAGATCGTCTTTACACCTTTTGTTCCCATTGCTTGCCTACCAAGTTCACCATGAAACGCTTGGAGCTGAACTGTACCAGGTCTGTTGTTGTTAAAACAGTCATGATCGTGGAGGAATGCAAGTGTGAGAATCAGAAGATTAAAGATTCTGAAATAGGAGCCCTACTTTCAGATTTACAGTCAAATGTATATGAGCACAATTAATCTGCTCAAAAGCACCCTTAAGCTCCATAATCATTAGCATCTGCAAGGAAAAAATAGCTATTATTTTAGTCAAACACCTCCATCAACAGCGTGAAATTGTAGATTCTCTCTTTACATCACGTATAATGTTACCTGAAATGCATCAGACATTTCTGTGTGAAAGAAAGGGGGAGGGAGCGGGGGAGCATGGTGTGGAAGTCTAATCTCGCTTCAAAAATGTCCCATTTTTGCTACACTGGGTCAGTTCCACTGTGTCAGCAATGTTGAGATCCCTAGCATATATGAGCTGCCTGCCACTGTTTTTAAGCACCATGTTAATTAGACCTGCTCAGAAAAAGACTTTTCTCTGCAAAAAAGAAGTGTACTTTTTACACTGAGATAGCTAACTCAAGATTATCAACTCAGTGTAAAATCCTAATGGTTTAACAGCACAGGTTGTTATTGCTCTGATGCAGCTAGTCAAAGTCAACTTCCATGTGGCATTGAGGTAAAACTACAATGCCTTGTCTTCACTAGGATTTTACACTGAGATGGTGATCTTGAGTTAGCTATCTCAACATAAAAATCCTTTTTTTTTTTTTGGCACTGAAGACAAAGCCTAAATCTAAGCAACACTGGAACTTAAAGTTAGAGCTGGTCTAAATATTTTCATTGATACATTTTTGTTTTTCTTTTTTTAAAATAAAAAGGGACTTTTCAACTTAAAACAAAAAATTTTGCTGAAGATTTTCATTTTGGTCAAAATTTTCTGGTTTTTGGTGAACAAAAATTTCTCTTGAAAAACAACTGGCATTTTCTAAGCATCTCTATTTTAGCGTGGCAGCAACTGGGGACCTTGCCTTAACAGGTATTCCTAATATTGCTAACACTGGTGGAGGTGACTGTGGGTAATGGTGGGAAATCTCTGAGAAATATCCATAGCATAAACAGCAGGGTTGAAGATGGGATATAGTTAAGAAATAACACCTGAAGTGCTGAAGTATCCAAAACTAATAATGAAGTGGATTTTGACTGTAATTCCTGAACCTCAAATGTTATGATTAAATGATGTTTATGAAATGTTTAGAAGAGGGGCACTAGGGCCAGATATTAATCTAGCCATGTAATTCCATTGATTTCTAAGGAATCAATCCTGATTTATACTAGTGTAAGAGGAGAACCAGGTCCTATAAATTAATGCTATTACAGGAGAAAAAAGAATCTTTATTAACAAATACTACTAATAGAGTATTTTAAAATGTTAGAAAGTATGAAGTAGATGCCTAGCTGTTGACTTGTTTGCACTGGAGGACTTTCTGGTGATGTGGAAGACAGGTAAATAACTGGGTGGGAGTGAGAGAGATTAAATAAACATTTAGGGACTCATTCATGTTCAGTAAGTACCTTGCTACAGGACAATCAACAGAGTAAGGTATTTCAGATGAATAAGGCTACCAGAATCAACTTTAAACTATCAAGGGTGTTTCTCAACATTGAGTTACCGTGCAAAGTAGAGGCTAACCTGACAAGAAGGAATGGAATGTTCTCCTATGTACTTCATTGTCATTTCTAAGGTGGCAATTTACAGGATTTTTCCCTGCAAAGCGGTTATGTGAATATGTTCTCTCGCTATGTGAATAACTGTAAGGGATACCCCATTCATTGAAAGGTGACTTAGAAAATATTATGAATTTGCAGAAGCAAAATACAATATTTATGAAAGTTGGGATTGTTATCTATTTTTGCAAAGTAAACAAACCTGAACCAGCATTTATAACCAATAATTTTTAAATAACTTGTTTTAACTGTGACTCATTCGTGACTCATAAAGCATTTAGAGTCTGATTCTGATCTCATGCTGGAATAAATCAGAAGTAATGCTACCGAAGTCAGTGGAATGACACCAGTGCAAAACTATGGTGAATCAGGATCAGGCCCTTAATAAAAAACCTTATAAGTAGCAGGCACATGACTGAATCACTTTGATTATGTATCTTTGTGTCAGCCATCCTTACTGTTGCTGCTAGAAACCTTCCTTACATTTCTAGAGCTGCCTGCCCGACAAGAGGGGTAGCTAGTTTGGGTTTTATGGATAGTCAAAAAATTATGCTGTGGTGATGGAAGGCTGTTTACTCCACCAGGACTGGAGAACTGGTACCTTGAACTATGTTGCATGATAGCTCTGGGGAAAATAGTCTGCAACAGACCTAACGAACTCCAATTGGAAAATCTTTCAACTATATTTTCTGAGTATTATGTTCAATAAAAGGACATTGCCACCACACACAATAATCTTTACATGTGAGATGGTTATTGACTAATTCTTTCAGAAAGGTTTCACGCTCCAGCTGTGTATTCTTGTCTTGCTGAAAATCAGGGAAATGGGTAATCATTAAACAAACAAATAAAGAGCTGGTAGCTGTCTTGGGATAGGCACAAGTGCTGTTCTGTACGAACCATAAGATTGATGTCTTGTCTATAAGGGAGAGTTTTTTCACTATAACCTAAGGCATGAATTTTAACTGATACAGTTCCACAGGTATAACCCTGTTACTCTGATATGAATGACTTTTTTTCATTATCACTTATGTTGCTTGGGAAGGGGTTTCGGCTAAACCAAAAAGCCACTCATATCATGAAAAGAGTGTCTGCCCAGGGACTATAGCACTATACCATGCTTGTATAACTAGTAAAACTATCTTAGGTAGGCTAGACCTGACTCTAGTCCTAGCCCACTTAGCACCAATGGCTCTTAGCCCAACTTCTGACTTCTCTTCTCCCTCCTGCTGCTTCTTGCAGCCCTGGCTTGCCAGCCAGCCAGCCGTTTCTCTAGTGCTTTCCAGAACCCTAGACTTCATCCAATTTCTGACCCTTCCTGACTCCCTTGGGAGGACCAGGCAGTCTGTTCCTCTATTATTCCTAGAACTTCAGACCTGATCTCCTGCTGCTGCCTTGCCAACAGCTCACTGTTGGATCACGGGAGTTGGAAGTCAGAAGTAATTCAGCCAACCTTGACCAGGCAGTAGTGAGTTCATTTGCACACATACTGCAGTGCTATTGTAAATCTTACCTTTAAAAAAATAAATACCATATCCTCAGACTACAGCTCTTCTGAACACACATTTACTAAAAATTATGTTTGAATGATCCCTCAGTTGCTGATCCTGGATCTGAATTGTAGCAATAGTTTGTGCATAATACATTCAACCAGACAATTAGTATGTAATTATCCTCCTGTATATATGAATCAGCTTTTAAAGAGGCACCTTACCCAAATCATAAGAAAAGCAGTGTCTACCAGATGCAAACCTTTCCTCCCCCTCCTGTTGCACCAGTAAGTCTAACGTATAAATGGTAGCAGGCCAGCCGTGAATGACTGATTGTATGCCACAAATCTCACTAGCAAAATACAGAGTGATAAAGGTTCATGATCCTGTTTAAAAAGCATTGTTCCTAATAAGATTTTTTTTACACTTTACATCTGAGTTTTATAATGATAACCAACTTTGTCAAGGTGTAAGCTGGTGGAGTGAGCTAGCAGTCTGCCATTAAGTTTCTCATCACAAGTGCTTTTTCCAGGGCTTAATTTATGAGCTTTAGTAGGTGCAAGTTGTAACAAAAGGAAGCCATGCTTTTCCCATAACATGAATAGTCTCCTCAGAGGACTCCTCTTTCTGCTTCCCCAGAAGCTGTATTTTATGGTTTTCTGTGTTCCCTCTGAGTGCCTGGCTGCACCTTTCATCCCCATCCCTGCTTCTTTATTACTCCATGCACTGCACACGTGTAGGAAACCTAAACAAAGAGTGAACTCCCCACTTTTTTGGTGATCAGGGAATACCTCTGCTGCAGCACTTTAACTCACCATGCAACATTGTAGCTGTTCAACTCTCATTAGTGTTAATTTTTAAACAAGTTCAAGGAAGAAAATTTATTCCCTCAAAATAAAACAAAACATCAGGATTCTCAACCTTATCCCCCACTCTGTCAGGCAAAAGTCTGAGGAAACAGAGCATCATCAAGCCATTGTCACAGTGTCACTAACTCTCACAATGTTATTGTGCATCTGATAGTAAATTGGTGTTTTTTCTTAAAGCTGGAGTCCTGTGAACACATGAGAATCTCCACTTTCATTTTTTTAAAAAAGTAAGCATCTAGACCGCCTGGTTGCAGAAAAATCACAATGTGACTCCAGTTCACTTTAAAGGCTCAAAACCAAGAAGGCAAACTAAAAGAACCTGATTTTTTTACCTTATGATTTTTAAGCCAATCTCATGATTTTTTGGGGCCTGACTCCTGGTATTTTAATGTAACCTTTGGGTTGGCAATATTGAGGATATGCACTGTACTTGTTGGGCCTTAGAGTGAAGTACCTACAGCCCAATCTTGCAAGTCCTCTGTGTGCAGAAATACCATTGAAGTCAAAGGGAGTTCAGCATGTGGAGAATATTCAGGATTGGGTCCTTGGTGTGAATTTGCACCACTTAGAAGTAGGTGTAAAGAGCTAATGACAGCTGTAGTAACTGCTAATTAGATTAGTGCTATAGTTTTTGGGTGACTGTTTAATTAACCCAGCAGAGATCAGTTGCATGTAATTAGCACTGTAGTCTGCAGTATCAAGAATGTGTTAATTAGATCAGATTTCAGAGTCTTTAAAAATTCCATATTAAGAGCAAGTTATGCTCAGATGCTAACAGGACTTTGCTCTATTAAAGAGGACAAGTGTATACTGGTCATAAAGAGAACTCAGAAACTTCAGTTCAATCACATCTGAAATTTGTAAATATCATTTCAGAAATTTTCCATCCTACTTTAATTTGTGATAGTTTGAACTCTGTGCGGTTTCTGCACCATACCTAAAAATAAATGGGTAGAACTGCTGGTTATTTTAATTGCCCTTAGAAAACACTATCTAAGTATCTGTTTTCTTAATTGAGAATTTACTAAGGCTGTATTTAGTGGATTTGATATCAAACACTGGCACATAATCCTCTTTTCTCACAATATTACTGATACCTAAATTCTACCTAGTCTACTACAAAACTAATGAAATCTGATGTTGCATGAAGTACTCTGTGCTCCCTTTGTGTTTGCTCTTAGATTCTTTTAACAATGTATTGTCATAACAAAACATCTACAGCTGTAGAACCACTGTAACATCACTACCTTTCCAACCTGACTGCTCAGAGGAAGACAGGAGACTGTGGATGGGTCTACACTGATGGCGGCAAATTCGCCGCCGTCACATCGATTGCTCTGGATCGACTGAGCGGTCTGTATAGATGTGCTCAGTTGATCCAGGAAGCGACGCAGGAAAACTACCCCTGTAAGTGGAGTAGCGCTGCATCAAAGGGAGCGCTGTTCCCTTCAACGCAGCGCAGTATGGACGCTGCACAGAGGAGATGCTGCAAAGTTGATGGGAGATACGCAAGTGATTTACGTCACTTGCGTATCTCCTGTCGACTGCCACTGAATCGCCAAGGTAAGTGTAGACCGGGCCTGATGCAGCTGCAGGAGATACAGAATAATGAAAGAGAAAGGACAGCAGAGCTTCACATTTGAACGTAAGATCATTTTCTCCTGGGTGGGGTTTACTGTACGTGTGCTAGCTTGACCAAAATTGACTTCAATTTAACAAACGTCTCTAGCAGCATTCCTCCTTGCAACAGCAGCTCAGGGCAACACCTGAGATTGAAGCCCCATTGTGCTAGGTGCTGTACATACATTGGAAGAGAGAATCCCTGTTGCAAAAATCTTACATTTTGTCATTAGCCTGAATTGTAACAGGTAAAGACAAAATATAAACTAGCACCCAGTTCTGTCTTCTAGTCTGCTCAAACTCACCCCTTCTCCTAGATGGGAGAGTTGTGTCTAAATAGGTTCATCTGTACTTAATTAGAGAGCAACTAGCAATACCTCCCTGAAGTGCCTTTGAACGCTGCTAGAAACTAACCCCCCAGACTCCTTGCAGTCCATCCGCCTGATATAGCCCTCCCTCTCCAGAGACTCCACAGGAGTGGAGCAGGGTTACAGATTTTCATATTCTCTCCAGCAGGCAGCCAAAGTTCTGCACATTCCATCACACGAGTATTTCCTCTCACCTTCCCCCATTCTCCTAGCTCTTGGGTCAGGGAAAGGGAGAAGGAATTCTGCAGGCTCCTTTCTTTTCTTCACCTCCAATTTCTCCACTATTGAAATAAAATCATTATATTCCACATATCAGTGTGTATCATGACATCACCTGCCATGGTGACCAACAGGTCGTCAGGCCAATGAAAATGTCAAACCCCATTTCTAGCATGTGATGTCACAAATGAATGCTTTCGTGGTACATCAAAAATGTGGTACTTTTGTGTCATGAGGAATTTGGCTCCCTATCTAAAATTAGAGTATAAAATTAGTATATACTAAAGAGGTTTGCAAAGAAACCAGGGAAGGGGTTAGTGCTGTGGTATTTCATAAAAAAGAAATGTTAACACAGAATTTCACTCAGAATTTAGCAGGATCCCGGAAGAGAAGGCTGGTATATGCAGCAGATTTCCCTGTCCATGCGAGAAGAGTGTTTTCTGTGCTTAGAGTCCATTCTGTGCAAAGATCAGTGGGGTATGACTGGGCCTAGATTTAATATTTGAATATATCCTCATGAAGCAGAGGACTTATAGGCAGTAACAATCATGGGTGTCATAATGCAATCCTCTCTTTTGCCATAAGACAGCATCAGCTGCCACTGCACATGGCATAATTTTAGCATGCTGATTTAATAGGTACAGAGTGCCAATAAAATTTTTATGATGACAGCTGGTGGCTCCTGTGGTAATTTATAAATAACAACAGCAACACCACAACACAGACATCAGGGAACTCCAAGAAGGGCTCTACACTACTGTGTAATATTCAGACACCACAGAAATGGGCTGTTTCTGCTTTTGCAGGTTTTCCATAATTATTGAAAAATACATTACTGATGGGCTAATCCACACTGGTCTGCTGCACAGTTCTAAACAGACAAGGAAAGATGTATGAAACAAAGCCAATATTCTTTCAAGGAATGGCTCTACTTTAAAAAGAGACTATGTAAAAAGGGGGTTACAATCTATTTGTTGTTTTTCATTGACTCACATAGCAAATCTACATAATTTTCAGGTAAAAACATTGGGAACCAGGTAGAGAGTAATTTTCTAACTCTGATCCCTGCAAATTCAATTTGGAAATGGAAAATTAGGCTGTGTTCTTCCTGATTCATTCATCACCAGCCAAAGATGCCGCAGCTGGAACTTAGTTACAGTTCTGCTGATGAGCAGGCCAGAATGCACTACCGCTCATTCTCACAGAGCTGTGTTTGCTCAGAAGGGCTAAAATGAGCAAACCATAGGAAAAATTAATTTTAGTAAATAAAGTTAGGAGTTCTGATGAAAGAGAAAGCAGAACTATTGAGCAAGATGGGGCATTTTACATAGTCATTTCCAGAATAGAACAATACTCCAGCAGACACTCCAGTGTTTGCTCAGGAAAAAGGAAAATCTTTTTGCCATTATTTCATATATATTTCATTAACTCGGATAAGCCTTTTTTCCCAGTAAAGAGAATGTTTCTAATTTCTGACTGTCTCTGCCTTTTATTTGTCTTGCATTTGTATTCCCCAAATCCTCTCTCCTTGGGTTGTTTTGTGGCTCCATTCTTTCCCACTAGTTACTTTTCATGTCAATATGCAGCTGTCATGAACCCTCCGCCATGTCTGTTATACATGGAAGTGACTTACATATTGGTCCTTTGCCATGTTGCTATTTTTCATAGCCATCTTTGCAGTCTCTTTAACACATGTCCATCCTCTACTCATCCCAGTATTGCACCATAAAACAGATCCTTTTCAGTATTCCTCAGGCTTAGGGAAATGTGCAGGCTGCATTTTAATGTTTATGTTGCAGCTCTCTCTTCTACTGTTATTGAAATAGGCTGCATTCACTCACTATATACAACTCTTAATTCCAACTAAGAACACACATGCTTACATCAGAGCACTGACTGGTATATTAGAAAATATTCTGAACATTGATGAGTGGTCACCTCATTCTGCAAAAGACTTAATGGAAGCTCGAAATCCTTCTGAATTCTAAGCCTTTACATTTTAGATATTCTTTCTGGCACATGTCAACAACTATGAACAAGTTTCAAGAGGTATGTGTCATCAATGTTTAGTGTTGTTAAAGAAGAGCTCCCTTTAAAATAGATGATCATATTATTCTTCAGGCTGCCCATTCATCCATTGTTGTGTGGGATCTATGCTCTAGGGCAAAAATAAGACCAATTTAGAGTGGGAATCATGCCACTCAAACAGATGGGGATGACTTTAGATAGCCAAAAGATCATGCATGTGCATCAGCTATGGGTGTTCAACGCATGATTCCCAGATGGGAATGCTGAAACTGCTGTCCATTATGAGCTGCGCGTGGCAATTAGCCATCATCAATCCATCTATGGATAGAATTAACTTTTAAAAATAAAAGTTTTCTCCCACAATCATATAAAGGAATCCTTTGTTCAATTCTTCAAGCCCAATATGCTGGCCAGATATACAGATTGAGGCACTGACTTTATCCATGATGATGTCATCTTGCTGTAAAATCGGGGAGGGTGACTTTGTGGCAGCAAAACGAGAGATCCTTAGTTTGCTTTTTTGATTTGGGAATGTATACACATTTCAAAGTCTAATTGAGTTTTAATATGTGTGTGGGGGGAAGGATGACTTTAAGATTGAAATCAGCATTAGGGAAATAGCATTTCAGAAAAATCTGGACAAAGATGCCTCTTCAGGTTTTTCTACTTCCCTCTTTGCCTTGTTTTTGTGAGTAAAGCCCATTCTAAAGTGATCAGAAAAGTGGCAATGTAAAAATGCCTTACTAATCTGTTGTGTGTGTGTGTCAAAATTTGCTTGACTTATTCACAAAAACCTGTTTATGTGCCTGTTTGGGCTGCAGAACCATATTTACTGTTGAAGAGCAAGTTACATTCTAATCTTCCTTATGCACCATAAATAAAATTGTCACGATTACTGCTGCTGATGTAAGAAGCCCATACAACACACTGCACATATCTTGCACACCATATTTGAAAGAGATAAGCCCTGTTCTTCCACTGATCGCCCTGTGGATCCCTGTGCCAGCCTAGAGCCCTGCTTTCTTCAACTGAGGTCTGCACTGGAGTCAGTTGTGAGCTCAGGATCTTAGGCTGCATGCTTTTTTGGGAAGGAACCGTGTCTCACTGTTTTTTGTAACATCAGCATATACTTATTGTATTACATGCATACCAAACAACATGACGATAAGCTTGCTTTCCTCATCAAGCGTGCTGTGGTAGTAATTAGAATACTAATCTTTAAACCTTGTACCCTGAGCAAACTGAACATGGAAACCAGAGAGAAGCTATAGAATCACGGGTGTGAACTGGTGTCAACATATATCTGTATTAATTCAACTGTTGGTTGATTCTCTTCTACACTAAGCAGAAGCTCTTATCCATCCATCACGTTTGTAACGTGCTCGGCAGTGTCAGCCACGACAGTTAAAAAAGTTATTCCTTACGCTCTTCACCAGCAACCAAATTTCTCCTCGTTTCCCACAGGAGGACTGCACTGCCTATAGGGAGAGAGATTTGAGAAAGAGGACAGTTCTGCACGCACAGCTGTGAGGGGGAGGCAGTGGGAAGACCAGATGCCCCAATTTCATTAGGGACAGTGCCAATATTCAGGGCTTTGTCTTCCATAGGTGCTTATTACCCCCACCCCGCCCAGGTTTTTCACGTCGCTGTCCGGGCACCCTAAGGCCCAGGTACCGCAAGCCCGAAAGGGGACTGTGGCTGTCTCTCATGCCTGGCCAGGTACGGCACCAGTTGGCCGCTGTCTTAAAGCCCCAGCTCCTGGAGTCAAGTGATCACACCAGACTCGGGGTTTCCCATTCGAGCAGGTGAGTGGAGGGGCCTCCCGCGGGCAGAGACTCGCCTGAACCCGCCCCCCGCCGCCAGCCCAGGCAGAGGCGCGGGGAGGGGCCGGAGCGCCGCGCCCACAGCGCCGGGCCCCGCGGCCGCTGACAGGGGGCGCGCGCCGCCGCCGCCGGCCGGCCTGGGCGAGTCACGAGAGGCGAGCGGGCGGCGCTGCCAGTGCCGGCGCGGGGCGGGAACACCCAGCTGCCCCCCTCCCCCCCTCGCGCGTTTGGCTGCTGCGCGAAGTCTGTCCCCGCTCGGCACCCACCCCGGCCGTCTCTCTCCCGCAGGCCTACCCTCCGTGCGCGCATGCGTAGCCGCGCTGCGGAAGTGGAAGGTGGTGTGGAAGCCGGCGGCGGTGGACCAGGCAGAGGCTGCTGCGGCCGGTTAGGCGAGCGCGAGAGCGGCGGCCTACGAGTCAGTTCTGCCCTGGGCCGGGAGGGGCGCAACGGGGCTGAGTGTGGGGAAGAGGGATGGGGGGCTGAGGGGAACGGGGCCGGGCTGGTGGGGAGTGAGAGTGGTGGGCCTGGCTGGCTGGGGGTGGGCGGGGGGGGACCTGGCTGGTTGGCTGGGGGCGAGGGGTGGGCAGGGAGGGGGGCCTGGCTGGCTGGCTGGGGGGCGAGGGGTGGGCAGGGATGGGGACCTGGCTGGCTGGCTGGGGGGCGAGGGGTGGGCAGGGAGGGGCACCTGGCTGGCTGGCTGGCGGGGGTGTAGTTGCAGGAGTGTCTGTGTATCAGGCTTCTTCATAGGTCGGTAATGGCATTGCTAAATAGGGTGTAGGAAGGAAGAATTTGCGCTGCCTTGAAGAATGGAAGTTGATGAACCTGAAGAGTGAGTTCTGAGGTGATTGGTAAGAGAGGGGTGCCGTCCACGTAGATCCACCTGGTGGAAGGTGGAAAGACACAAGAGAGGGGAGAGGCTTGGGTGGAGAGAGGTGAGCTAGAGTTGGTGTGGTGTGAAGTTTGAAATGTAAGTGGGAGCAAGCTCGTGTATGGCCTTGAAGGTAAGGACCCAAAGCTTGAACACGGCATGAGTAACCAGTGAACAGGTTTGAATAGGGAAGTGATAGGTAAAGAAAACTCAGCATCTGAATTCTGAAGGAGGGTAGGTGAGAATCAGGGAGGCAAGAAAGGCTGTTGACAGGCGTCGAGATGAGATGACATGACTAGAGCTTGGTCAAGAGTTTAAGGTCCTATCTGTCAAAAGCAAATTCAGATGATAAATTCTTCACTGGTGGGATGGGAGCAACAGCAGACGTGGGTAGCCAGAGCACATGTGCTGCTTTTATCATGCAGTCTAACTCCAAAGTTGGCATTGCATGGTTGCTACCACTGAGGGAGGATTAATGGTCTGAATTTTTCCTGTATTAATGCAGCTTTTGTAGTAGGGAGGGAATGAAGAGTGCTAATCTTGGAGATACTGTAGAAGGCAACAAGATTTGAAAATAATTTGGAGGAGTAGGGAGGGAGGAGAATCCTGAGGCCAGGGTTGCTAGATGCGTCAACACTGATGGAAAAGAAAGGGGAGAATTTAGCTGATAAGGTAGTTTTGTGTTTTAACCTTCTGAGGTTGATTTCAGCCCCGGCTTGCAAGAAACAAGATATGATGACAACAACCACCACCACCAGCAAATTAATATTAGTTGTAGGGATTGAAGGAAAATAAGGCATTTTATAACCAAGACTTGAAAAATTTACAGAAATCCCATTAAACGGGAATAGAGTAGACATTGTTGCTGCTGAATTCCTCTCACCTCCTTACAGGCTCTATTTTATTAGAGTTCAGGATCCTTTTTCCCCCATTGGGTAGCATCTATTTCTTCCTCTGGCTCCCTCAAGCAACAGCCTAGTAAAACTAACTTGATTCTTGTTAGTTTCACTCTTGCTCACAAAGTTGTGAATAATAGCAATTAAACTAAGCAGAATGAAGTTAAATTTCACTTCTGTACTACTACTGCTCAGAGCTGAGTTGTAACAGAAGCACTGTAGCTATTTGTAGATTTAGGAACACAGCATGCATCAGTTTATGTTTAGAAGATTATCTTCACAAGCATAAGGGCTAGTAACACATTTTTTAAAAATGATGCCTACTTTCTGGTGCTATGCTAGAAAAATTTCTTATAACTGGCAGGTGCCTTTTTTTTTTATCCCTGTTCATAGCAGAGAAAAAGAGAAGGTTCATTAGTAAACAAGTAGGATGATAATGGTGCACAAGACTGAAATACTGAGATCCTTTATAAAATGTGCATTCTATAAGAAAAGTATTGAAGATGATTTTGAACCATCAGTAAAGAAAGAACACTAATTTTAAAATAAACTAAAAAACCTCCACAACCTGACAAAGAGCAGAAAAGAGAATACTAGGAAAAACTGAACATTCAAAAACTAAGTGGTCTAGAGGATAAGCATCCTAAAATTTTGTGAATTAGCTATCAAATGTACAGTTCCACTGGCAGTTTATTTTTAAAAGCCGTAGATCAATTGGGAGGCTCCAGAATACTTTAGGAAAAGTTAAATGGACTAATTTTTTTTCAAAAACAAGATGATTGCCATCAAATTACTAAACATTTAGAGGCTATTGGAATCATGGGAAATACGTAGCATGACTTTCTAAAACATAAACATTGCCAGACAAACATGATGCTTTATTTTAAATAAAATTGCAGATTTGATCATTTCCATCTTATTTAAAGATGTAATTCCAAGTGCCTTGGTTGGGAATACTGTTGTGGTTTGAAAACTGCTAGAAAACAGTAAACAAATAGTTATGATAAATAGCAGCAAATAGAATAGAGATGAGAATATCTTAAGTGGCTTGTTTAGGTCTGGCCTTAATTAGTGATCTGGAAAAAGAAAAGATGCTAATGAAATGTATGGATAATGCTAAATTGAGGAGTTGTGAATGCTAGCAAGGACAGACCAACAATAGAAAAGGACCTATATGTGAAGTATTGGAGACATGAGTGGAAAATAACAATGAGACCGAAATTGGAAAAAATGCAAATTGATAGATATGGAGGGAAATCTGAAATACATTTGCCCTGAGCTGGAAAAACCTAGGAAACAGTAATACTGAAGAACTAATGATAATGGACAGCAAATTGGACATGAGTGTAGTGTGATGTGACAGCAGTGAAGTCTGTTGCAATATTAAGCTGCTTATGCAATGGCATCTTCTCAGGGAATACAGAGGTAGTAATCTTTCTCTGTATAGCTCTGATGCACCCACATCTAACATTTTGTTTTCAGTACTGGATCGCATTCAAAGAAAAGGAAAAAAATGAGCATCAGTTTATGAAAGATGAAAAGTTTAAATATGTGTAACATGTCTGAGACCTAAAAGAGTAAAAATACTGAAATACCTTGATAGACACTGAACAGGGATAGAAATTAAGGAGGAAATCTGAATATCAGGAAAAACATCATGACAGTGAAATGTATTGGGCTCTGGAATGCTTGAAGCCCTGTCACTTGGGACTTTAAAGTTAGACTCCAAAAAATCCCACTAAAAATGGTTATTGGTAACAGTCTTGCTTTAGTAATGAGAGGGGAAAAGAGATCATCTAATCCGTAGTTTCTCAACCTGTGGTACGTGTACCCCCTGCAGTATGTGAGACACAGGCAGGGGCTATGTGGCAAAAAAACCATTGAAGGGAGGCAGGTGGCAGCTGCCAACTTCTGGGGAAGCCGGGCAGCAGTTGCCCACTTCCTGCCAACTCCCAGCTGGGACAGAGGCAGCAGCCGCCGGTTTCTGGGGGAGGCGGGTGGCAGCCGCCGGTTTCCTGCCTGGTCCCACCTCCTAGCTGGGAGGTAGACGGCAGCCGCCCCAGTCCTGGGAAGCAGGGCGGCACTCCCGGCTTCTTGTGACGCTGGGCAGCAGCTGCTGGCTTGGGCAGCAGCCGCTAGCTTTTTGGGAACCTGGGTGGCAGCCGCCTGTGTCCTACCCGGTCCCAACTCTGAGGTAGGAGCCCAGCAGCAGCCTCCTGTGCCCTGCGAGCTGTGTTCGCATCTGGGTGACTGCCACCTGTGCCATCGCTCTGAGTCGAGAGACAGCCTCCCGCGCCCTGGCTTGAAGATGGGCAGCAGCTAGCTGCCACCTGCTCACATCCCCGGGTCCTGGTCTGTGCAGAAGCCTCATCTGCCCTAGCTCAGAGCATGTGGCAATTGTCCACTTCCCATGCTGGCAGCCAGGTGCCTGCAACTTGCACAGGTGGCAGCTCATCTCCCTGGCTTAAAGCCTAGTGCCCAGAAAGCCAGGTGGAGAGCCTAGCTACTTGCCCAATCCTGGAGATGGGCTCTGCTGGCAGGCTTACTTGTCAGTTTCATTGCTCTAGTTGAGCAGTGAAATTGACAACTATGATAGTCCCAGATTTTATCAGTATAAAAATCTTAAGAGGGGACCACACAGTGTGATTTGCCCCAGGCCCGCACCCCCATAGGGACACCCATACCTCACAAGTTCTCGCCTGTGTCAGAACATCACCTGACCCTGCCATCAGGCCATAGTGATTGCCTGGCATTGACCTTTGGTCCTATATGGAGGAAGGGAAGGAGAGGAGTAACAGAAGAGGGGTTGTGATTTGCCACAGCTACACAGCATTGCAGAACTTGGAACTCTCCTGCTTTACAAGAAATTCAGTAGTCCAGTGATAAAGGGAAAAAAGATTGAATTTCTTAGAGTGGAAAGTTGAGTGTTGGGGGGACTTATTAAAATTTTCAGAAGTTACGGGGTACTTGCTACTTAAAAAGTTAAGAAACACTGATCTAATCCACTTTAGATTTATACAGTTCTGATATGTATGTACAAAATAATTGACTTACAAATCTCATTCAAACTTTTGTCTCTTATCTCCCCATAAACTAGAATATAACCTCATCTCGTCACCGCTCTATCTCCACAAAAGAGAATAAAAAGATGGCCTTCAGGGTATTGTGTAAGACTCAGAGAAGATCAGGATTTTGCTCAAGTGACATGGGGAGTCAATTCTGGGAGGAAGGAGTTTTGCAATAGAGGGAGGAAGAAAGTGAGAGGAAGGGAAGGAACTCTTGACCTCCTCCCCACAATAGCTTCTTACCCCCTTTTTTCCCCAAAAAATAAAAATCTGCAATCACCTGGTGTAGAGAATAGATTTTTCTGGCAAGTGGCCTGCGGTATGATTTCGCAAGGGTTGTGATTGTGTTGTAAATCATTAATATGATGGGAATTAGGAGTAAGCGAAGGTGCTAGGAGATCACATTGTGACCGACCTATTTGCCATATAATAATTTTTGGCTTTCTTCTCTGAATTCTTTTGAGGGGAAAAGGTTTATAAAAGTTCAATACCTTCTTCTTTCAACATTTTAAGAAGGAAAGTGAAGCACTCAACTGCAAGCTCCTGAAGAAGTACATGAGGATTTAATTTTTAATAGCTTAAATATAAATAATCTTTCCAAATTTGAGTGGCGCAGTAGGGATGGAATGAGATATAAGCAGGCAACCTATGAAAGCCCCACATCCATCTGGTTAGCTTAGTTTAAAAAAAAAAAAAGAAAAAATCAATATCCTTTTTTATGTTAACCAACCCATACACAATTGTCTCTGCTCAGCTCCTAAAATCATTGTTTGGCTGATTTTCTTTGGAAATGCACCTATTTTCACAGTAAAAGTTAAGCAATAGACAATGAGACGTTTATAATGAAAAAGAAACCCAAAGTGTATATCCCAGGATAGTGCATGAACTCTGTGCATGAGACTTTGAAACATTTAGAAGCTTGCACTTTATTTCCAAATTTGTGCACCTGAACCAAATGACAATTATGCTACTGGAAGCACAGTGAATAGTTTACCAGTATGTAGTAACTGTCTTATAACTGGCAATGAAGCGTTTATGTTACTACTTTGACTTACTGGGGTTTTTTGTTTTTGGGTTTTTTTTTGTTTTTTTTTTAGGATCGTTTTCTCCCTGCGTGTGGCAAGCTGTCTTCAGATTATGTACAATGGGGCTACAAATTCATTTTGTGGTTGACCCACAGGGATGGTGCTGCATGGGCATGATTATCTTCGTCTGGCTTTACAACACATTCTTCATTCCCCATATTATCCTCTTTCCTCACTATGAAGAGGGACATACTTCAGCTGCAGCGATATTGTGTAAGTTACCTTGAGCCCAATCTCTCTCTCTTATCTGGTAATAAATAAATAAATAAATAAATAAGGTACCTATAGACAGTAGTACCTATTCTAACCTTTGTAGTATCAAGTTTCAGAATGCCAGGGAAGAAGGGGAGCAAGCCAACAAAAATTAGCCTTGATGCTGACTCTCAAAAATAATGAGGAACTGAGATTTTTAAAATACAATAAAAACAAAATAGCTTATTTTGGTACTTGTTTAGATTAACACCAAGTCTAAGTACAGGCAGAACCGTGCTAACTGTAATAAGGCTCTGACAGTCATTTGACATGGTTCAGTATATCTCTTTATCTTCATTTTTCCTCATCGCTGCATGTGTGAATTCTGTGGCCTTCTGTACCTACAAATCTGCATGAGTGTATATCAGTACATTCAAGGAAAAGCTGAGCAGGTATGCTATATATCCCATATAGCATCAGCATCTGATGCTAAGAAAGAGGGTTGTGTGTATATTTAGGAACATTTGCACTGCAGAGTTAAGTTTTCTACACTTGAGCTATGTCTCTCAAGTTCACCTAGCTCAGGTGAGAGCAGCTACACTTTGAAGTAACATTCAGGCTGCTGTGTGCACATTGTCACTGCACTCACTTGTGTGTGTGGCATTTCAGACTTTGGGAGGCACATCTCATAGTTCTTTGCAGTGCAGTAAGCTGAGCTGCTCTATGAATTATTTCCGAGTGAATTGTGGGAGAAGTTGTCTGTCCCTTCTGGGAACATGATGGAATTGTGGGAAGATATTGGAGGACTAGCAGCACTCAGGTGGTGCTAGCCTACATCCACATTGCAGAGTGGTCATGTTAGCAGTTAATGAGCTGTGCTAGCTCAGTCTGGCTAGATGAGGAGAATGGGATTGGGATGAGGAACTTGGGATGGGGAAGAGACACCACTTGGACAATGACAGGTTGGAGGGGATGGGGCAGAAGAGATCAAGCTTGGAGGGGAGAGAGGTATAGAAAGAAGAGTCTGTGCCCATTAAAGCACACTCCCCTCTAGAGACTGGAATGGAACCCAGGATTTATGAGTTTGTGTTCCTCTGGAGTCAGCAAATTATCTGTCTAAACCCTCTGGCAAAATGGTTCATACCCCTCTAATGCAGGTCCACAGAGAGAATGACAACCTACTACTTCTATCAGTTACTCCATTAGCTACAGTGCCAGAGGTCTGCATGGTGGAGATAAAGGTTCCAACTCTGCTGATGAACCATGTTGGTGTCAATATGATGCCAAATGAAATTTTTTTTTCAATTCGTTTTTAAGAAAACCTAGGAAATCACACACACAACTATTTTAAAAGAACATGAAGGTTGCAAAGTCAAGTACTCAACTTTAATTCTGCTATTTCCTAACTTTTATGTCATAATTCTTTCCCCCACAGGGGGAACTGAATTAAGGCTGCACAGACAACCTTAAGTGCATGATAACATGATTGTTTCCACAGGACCCCTGCCTCATTCAATGCACACAATGACCTATCCTAGAGATAACTGGTTGTGTAAGGAGATTATAGTCTGTAGGAGCCAAGCTTAATTTGTTGCAGAGATTGAAGAGGGTGTAGTGAATGAAGCAGGGGACTGCAGAAAGAGAAGAGATGATCTCATGGTTTAAGGCATTTGAATGCTGTGTTGGAGAATTGGGTTGTATCCCTGCTTCTGTCGCAGCATTCCTGTGTGATGCTAGGTGAGTCACTGAAACCAAGTTTTTCACAGGTGGTCACTAAATATGTGTTTGGTTTTTTGAGGGGTTTTTTTGTGGGGGGACAGGGGGGAAGAGGAAGGGTGGGGGCGGGGCGCCTAACTTGAGACCCTGGGGTCTGATTTGCAGAAGTGCTGAACACTCGGAACTACAACTGAAGTAAATGGAAGTTGTGCTTTGGACACACAAAGTGATATATAATGCTAAGTACTTTGAAAAATCAAATCCTAGGTGTGTCAGTTTGCACAATCAAAATGAGTGGATACTTTTGACTTTAATCTCTCTGTACCTCAATTCACCATCTGTAAAATGGATATAATACCCCTTTATCTCACAGTGATATTGTGAAAATAAATTTTGTGACACATTCATATGCCATAATGATGAGCACCATTTGAAAAACTCATGAGGAAGCTAAAAATTATGTCTTCAGAGGAGTGTTTGAACAGTATTCAGTAAATGAGGCATGCACCACATATTGAACAAGGAGAAGACAAAATATTGAGTGGCTGCTCATTGATTGAGCACCATCTATTTTGCTTGCTGAATGAGGCAGCAGTCCTGTGGAAAAAATTGTATGAGATCAAGTAATTAAACACTATCATAATGCATATGCAAAAGGAGCCCAATTAAGTTGGCATAGGCAACCTTGATTATGATATTTCCTAACATTTGTGAGTTTGACTTTTGAATCTTAATATGTTCTTTCAAGGGTTTTTTGTGTGTAATATATGTATGCAATATTTATATGCATAAGCAGGATGCTGGTTTACAGGTGTTAATTAAGCTATGTTCATTTCAATCAGATTTACTTTTCAAATATGCCAATTATTGCAGCTTCTTTTTTCTGCGTTTGTCTTGCTTCATTCACATAAAATAATCTTTTGCTGTGCCAGAATTGATTAAAATGTGACATACTAAGGCATGCAATCTTTGGCCAGAGATATACTTAATGTAAAATCCTGAATGCTTATGTATTTATTTTTCAGGCTACTACTTAGTCTCATTGTTTTGTATAGTTTCGTTATTGAGAGCCTCCATAGCTGATCCGGGAAAACTACCTGAAAGACCAAAGATACCATTTGCAGGTACTTTATTGCAAGATGTTTCTAAATAATACAATGTTGGTTGCTTTGCATAATTTCCAATATTACTTTTAATATTTTCTAGATTATAATTTCCAACAAGTGTTTAGTTTTCTGTTTTAAATTACTTAATAAAAATCACATTTGGTCTCTAGGTGTGATAGTGAAGGAATTAGCATGTTTTTGAGATTTGGTTGAAAATGTAAGATTGTACTGAAATCTCATGTTTAAAAAGTACAAAAGACATTTTTCAAGTCACTGTCACTCTCTAATCTGCAAAATTTTCAGTATTGTCACTTGTGAATGTCCAAAAGCTCTGTTTTCAAACTTCTATAATAAAAACTCTGTTGAAGTGCAAGAGCTTCTGCCAGCTTCTCCAGGAGGGAACATTTGCAGTACTCAGATTCCATACTTTCTTCAGCATCAAGAGTAAGGCATATTGCTTGTACTATTCAATCAGTAATTCTTGCAATTTGCTGAAAAATGCTTAGAGCAGCTTAAACTCCTCATAATCCTATGAGTTTTCTTGAATTAAATGGTGGTAAAAACAGTGCATCAAAGGCCTTATCTATAGTAGAGAGAAATCATGTTTATTGCGATGAATTGTTTTTGTATTGATTTTTTTTTCCGTCAAATGAGTGCCACATTATCTAATTCTCCATCACTAGCTCTCTGTTGCACCAACTGAGGCTCACTGTCTCCAGGAATATATCCCATAGTTCCTGCCACATTGTATTTTGGGTGACATTCAATAGGCATTGTAGGATTCCTCCAAGGCCCCAGGGGAATTGAGGGAGCAGGGTCAAATTTTCATAATTTTCCCCTGGAGGGGAGGGAAATATCCCAGAACTTACCTGGGGCTGGTGCCAGTGCCATTTCCTTTTTTTTTTTTTTTGTATCACGGAGTAAACCAGGAAGAAGTCTTTACTCCTTGCTTGGCACAAAGGTTTATAACAGAACTACTGAGAAACCATAGGAGGTGTCTGAAGTGGTTGTTAGGAGGCCATGGAGAATGGTGTTGGACTTTATGCAGCATGCTAGAGAGCAAGACGAACAATGTATCAAAATCTGCTTGGAGTTGTCCACTGGTAAAGGCTTCCAGAGTCTGTGGTGCTGGACTGTCTTTCTGGATGAAGTGCACATGGAGCTGCATTTTCATACATTGGTGGCACCAGATTATGCTGGAGATTGTGGATTGCCATCAGGAAGAGAGAGACTTTACTAGAACTTTGTGAGCATTCTCAGATCCTGCAGCACCACAGGACTAGCATGACCACTGCCCTCACTTTCCCCTCCCAAAAAAACAAAGACCTGTGATCATCTGTTGGAAGCTTGCTACCCTTATTTGCAACCAGTCCTTGAAAAGCAAACATGGTTTGGTAATTAGAGTGTTGGTGCTGTTGTGATAGAGGTGAGCAAGTCCGTATGCTGTTGCAAGGGTATGTGATTGAAGTGGTCAGTGTGCTGTTTATCATTGACTGCTTTGAATACTTAAGGTTCCTGAATAGTGCCAGAGCAACCCAGGTATCTGTCTGTGCTACTCCACCAACCCACATAGTTTATAGCAGGAAGGGATACTGCTCCCTGATGATGTAGGCCTTAGTGGATCACCATGGAAGATTCTTAGACCTCGACATCAATTGGTTTGAAAAGTGCATGTGAGGATTTTATTAAATGCATTACTTTTCCTCAGAGGCCAAAATGGATCTCTCCTTCCTAGTAATACATTAGGGTCACCAGATCGCAAGAGTAAAATATCAGGACACATGGGGGTGGGAAGACTCCAAGATCCCACCTGCTGCGGGTGGGACCTGACAGGGAAACCCGTTTTCCCAGGTGTCACGGAACCACTCCTGGCGGTCAGGAGCTCCGATCCTTCTGCAGCAGCTAGGAAGTGAATTTTTACCTGAGTCCTGAATATCAGGATAAACGGTGTACATCAGTTGGGACGCAGGACAAAGGATTAAATATCGGTACAGTTCCAGTTTTATCAGGATATTTGATCACCCTAGTAATCTGACACTAACAGTGTTGTGGTATTAACAATGTGGTTGGTGGAATATATGGCTCCAAAGAGGTAAAGGTGTTAATTTGACCCTGAAACTGTCCAACATTAGACAGATTTAAACATGGTTTGGGGTTTGGTATACAGAGACCTCAGCCTGTTTGGTACCATGGCAAACTCACCATTAAAAATCCTTTTGAACCTTTCATTAAAGATACAGAAAAAGAAGGAAAAACAGATATAGCATTTGAAATGTGAAGTATTAAGTTCACTATAATATCTCTTCCCTTTCACTTTAGCTGTGGAGATTTTTCAGAAGGGAAATTCTTTGGCAATCTCTTAAATGGTATTAAAGATGGTAATAACTGCCTTTTGGAGGAAAAAAAAGTGAGTTGAGATGGGCTGGAAATGCTGTTGCTGAAGTCTGATCCCATTTCCTAGAAAACAAAACAAGACACACACACAAGTGGAGAGAGAAAAAGAGTAAAGATACAGCTTCAGTCTCTGGTGTTGGCTTGTCACTTGCAACTTCAGTGTTGTAGAAACACAGGCATCTTCTGAGATCTAGCAAACTTGTTCCACCATCAGTCTATTTAGAGCATTGCTTTCAGCGGCATCTTTCCCGTCACTGGCTTGCAAAATATAGTCTTGTCTGGCTAAGCCAGATCCTCATTTGACAGAAGGAAAAAGAAGAGAGATAAGAAAAAGAGGAAATAAAATGGGGAAGGAAAAGGACACATTGGGGGAGGCAGGATGGCAAAGTCTCACATCTCAGGTGGTATTCCGGATTTAACCGTCGTTGATGTCATCTGGCTCCCTCTTTCAGGCCTGATCAGGTCAGGACCTATTTCAGGATTAGGGTCCCAGAAAATGATGGAGGTGGCAGCAATGATGGTGAATCTTACTCTTTCCCTTTCTCTTTTCTTTTAATCAGCCAACATTGCAATAGCTCTCCATCTGTCTTTTTCCTCCAAGTCTTTTCTTTTAAGAACCTCAAAAGGGAATAATGGGTGTTTATAGCCCATCCCTTCACTATTTTGTCCATCAGTTAGACTTAATTTCCAATGGACCAACTTGGTTCATTGATTTCCGGTCTCACTGTTCTTATTTACAAAGCATGATCTTAACACAGTCCTTGGGTTACATCAGTAGGCCTTTTAGTTTGGACTAATTCAGTCTTTGTCTCCTTTTTTAACCTTTTCCCATCATTGTTATAGATTATTTTGACTCTTTATATGTTGCTCTCAGTTGAGCTCACAACTAAGGTAAATTTGTAAGACCAATTATCACCAGTGTTTGCCATGGCTGTTATTTTTAAGGACTCTGCCTTCCTTCTGCTTATGAAACCATATCCTGTGACAACACAAGGAAGCAGAAAGTCACCTAGATCCTGAGAAAATACATGTCAGTCAAGTGTGTTTTTTGGCACACTCGGCAAGAAAGAGGTGGCTTTTGACATTTATCATGCTGCATTTTGTATGATGTTATGGAAATGTGAAGAGGTATTTAGCAAGAAATGGACAGTCCAGGCCTAGAGCCTTGCCTCCACCTTTGCAAAGCCTGGTGTGAGAATAGCTACAGATGAGGCTGCTAGGACAATTTGCCACAAGTGGTCTGCATGGATCGGACATATTTTGCAATCTATGGACATATTTTGAAACTGGGGCGTATGATCAGATTTTGAATTTAGCAGTTTTTATTTGTTTTGTTTGATGGTGATGGACAGATACACACAAGTATTTGTGCATGATTTTGAACCACTCTTCATGCTTCTTTTATACTGAAATCCTTTCTATAGATATTAATTTTGAGGCAATTTTTATTTGTCTGGGCAGTTCTAGTGATATGGCTTAACCTATTGTAGGCCACCCTAACTTTGGACAGGATCACTCTATGCTGGCTCTCAAAAGGGAGAGAAAGAAATGGCTCCAGAGTTATCATCAAGATGGAGAGAGCTACTGAAGCATTATTTTTCTATATGGTATTGCCTAATGAGTTCAGAAAGTGGACAGCCAATCTTAGCTACCATTGATTTGCCAGTTAACTTGGTGGAAAGATTAGAATATCTTCTGTCTGACATATCTCTGATCTAGTGGTCTGTCACTGAGCCAAAAAAGGGGTAGGATAAATAGACTGCTATGATAGGCTGTCATGTGCCTAAAACTGTCTGAAATTAAATGTAACAATAATTAGTTTGTGTTATCATTATTTATTTGTATTTTGGTAGCACCTTTAGACCCTGCAATTAGTGATGGCTGCTGCTGCTACTTTTCATGCTTTTAACCCAAAAATGCATCGTTCTTTACTGTGAATGACTTAAACCAAAGAATACTGTATTATATTGTATGTGTACGTACACGTGTTGTAAATGCTACTTGATGGAGTGTAGGACAGTAAATACGATGTGCTGCAAACATTTTGGTTGTATTGCCCTTGGATTCTGCTATAGCAATAAAATACTTCCGGTTTTAGCCATTTAACGTTGTGGTCTGTGGGTGTTTTATTTTGTTTTTTCTTTAATTGTTTCTGTCCACTTGTCCTTCATTCTGGGTCTGACCTTGTGGCTTTGTATATGGTTGTCCAAATAGGCTGTCCACTCAGGAGTGGCACTGAGGTCTAATCAAAACCAGGAAGGGCAATCTCAGGTGAGCAAACTTGGAGGGTTGTGGTAGTATGACTGTTTTGGGGGAAGGGATGGAAAGGAAATGATGAAAATGGAGGACTGGTCACTTCTGACCTCATGTAGGTACACTTAAGATTTCACAAATGTTGATGGTGTTGGCCATGAGAACCCAGGAGCAAATTCCCTGAAGTGGCACAAATGGACAGCACTGAGTTTAAGATGAAAAGTTGTTTCTTAGGGTCTTTCCTAAGAGTACACTTCTTGCAGAGCTAGTGTATTCTTTGGGATCTCGCTGCTTATAATTTAACAAATGCTTAATGAGATGCTGCTGTTCCTGACTGGTAAGGACTGCCACTTCTTCTATGAGGTTGGGTTCTCCAGGTTGTCAGAGGTCTTGTCGTTGTCTTGTCTCCAAGATCTCTGCTGCTGTCCGGTTCCAAGTTTAGCCTGTTGGTGGAATCTTTGCTAAATACCATGTCTAGTTCCTTAGAGAAGGGGTAAGTAGTCTATCTGGCACTGGACTTGCAGTTTGATGGCTTTGGTTTCCTGATACGTTTGCTTTAAACCTTTGTCTTTCTGCTGGCATTGAGCTTCAGACTTCTAAATGTCATGCCAGGCTAGCCTCCTAATTGAGCCTGTACCACCAAAACCACCAACTTCCTCAGTGAGAAGAAGGTATAGATGTTCTTAGCTCAGGCAGCATGCTGAAGCATTGCAGTCATTTCCATTGACTGAGAGGGTGGTCCATTCCCCATGCCTTATTTAGTGAGTTCTACGGATACTGCTGACAACTGGGCAATTAGGGACAGTTGTGGTAATGTTTTTACATCTAGTCCCATTCGTGAAAAGACTGAGAACAAAAAGTCATATTTAAGCATTCAGAGCTGTGATATTGTGCAAGTTGATATGGTGAAATAAATTTTTTTGTTTGTTTTTTGTATTTTTGTTTTTTGTATTTATTTTTGTTTTTTGTTTTTTGCTTGGTATAACTTATAATTTTTCAGCAAAATGGGGAAAGCTACCATCAGGGGGCTCAAAAAGTGCCAATTTGAATTTTAAAATTCGTTTCATACATCATTTATATATAGTGTAAAGCATTTTCCCATGTAAACTTTTAGATGGCGCGTGGTGAAGCACTGGAATGGGTTGCCTAGGGAGGTGATGGAATCTCCATCTTTAGAAGTTTTTTAGCTGCAGCTTGACAAAACCCTGGCTGGGATTATTTAGCTGAAGTTAGTCCTGCTTTGAGCAGGGGGTTGGACTAGATGACCTCCTGCGGTACCTTCCAACTCTAATATTCTATGATTCTATGAAAACTGATACAGCTTTCCTTTTATAAGTTTTGATTTTCTCAGATTTAAAAAAAAAAAAAGATGGTGGCACTTGTTACAATTAAATCATAGGCCAATGATTTTGGACTTATTCCATATCACCTTTACTACACATCTTTTAAAAAAAAAAATTAAGTAAAATACTTAAAGTAAAAAATCATTTTAAATGATTGACAGAACCATGGTGTCAGTATGTTTTCATCCTAGAAACAATGTATTCTTAGCCAAGTTTCCGAGGCCTAAAATTTCAGAAGTGTCCACTGATTTTAGATACCCAACTTGAGGCAAATAGAACCTGTATTTTCAGAGATTCCTAGCAATAGTAGCTCTTATTAACTGCAGCTGGAGTTGTGGGTGCTAACTACCTATAAAAGTCAGTTCCTATATTTCTCAAGTTTAGCTCCCAAACTTAGTGGACACCTTCTCTGTCCTTCAGGTCAGTCATCTATAAAATTCCTACTTGTCGGATGATATGTTTGTTTAATATTTAAAGTGCTTTGAAATCCTCAGGTGGAAGACATTTCAGAAATCTATTTTGTATTTTATTGTTTTACTTGTCAACCCTGGTGCATGAGAATCAGACTTAAACTCTTTTCTACTGAGCTGAGAATGGCAGTGGGATTTGATACTCTGGCTGGGCTTTAGCACTGATTCTGTTGGTGATGTGTACTAGAAAAAAAGTATTCTAGAGTGGAACAGAGAATAGTTCTTGAAAGAGAAAAAATCTTTATTTCCCAGTTCCTCCCTTGTTCCTAGCCAAGAGTTTCATGTTGTACTATCGACTCTCTTCAAAATAGTAAGGAGAGATGGGAATTAATAGTAAAAATCAGTCCAGATTGGTAGAGGTATACCAACTGTTCTAGAGCAGTTAAGAAGATATGAGAGGTTCTTGCATGTTGATTTCTGTAGGAAGAATGTTTTTTTCATAAGCTCAAACTTTTACCTGTTGAGATCTGAAAATTCATGGCACTTCAGTGAACATTTGTTTTTATTTAATTTGGTTTCAATTTTCTTTTTAGACCGAGAATTTTGGGAGCTATGTAATAAATGTAATATGATGAGACCAAAGCGTTCCCATCACTGCAGTCGCTGTGGACACTGCGTTAGGAAAATGGATCATCACTGTCCGTGGTAAGACCAGACCCATTGATGCAACAAGTTCTTGCTGCACAGAATCTTTCCTTATTTACTGTTTGTTTAAATTGCAGTTTTTTGATCAGGGTACTTCTACTACTATACAATTCTTATTGAAGCAGTCTCCTTCTGACAGTAATACTTCATCATAAAACTTGTCTAGTGCAGAAAGGTAGATATGATTAACATTGAGATGCAACCAAACATTGATAGTGAGAACTGTTTGCTATGTAATATGTAATTGTTACTGTTTTGTCATGCTGCTGAATACCAATGTAGGATGCTCCTTGAACTTTCACAAATTTTTATTAAAGAAATGTTTAATGTAAGGAAATGCAACTTAAAAAAACAAAATTGTTAGAGCTGAGCAACTTCTTTATATAAAAACCAGGTAATCACAATTTCATTTTGTGAGATGATGAGATAATTTGCTTTCTAATGAACTGAAACATAAAATCTTGTTTTGCATTTTTTAATGTTTGTGCTGCAAATTAATGGTCAAAGTGCCAGAGGATGACCATTTTTGGTTATTTAAAAAAAAACAACTGTTTAAATGTTTTATAGTAGTAGTTAATTCGTTAGGTAACTATGGGCTTGCTCCCATTCTCAGTAGAGTCAATATATCGATTAGGCTGTATCTTCACTAGAAAAGCTGCAACGCTTCATTGTGGACGCTCCTTATCCATATGTTGACTGTAATGAGTCTCCTGTCACTATAATTAATCTACCTCCCTTAAAGGCAGTATTCTTCTGTCATCCTATCACTGTCTATGCTGCAAGTTAGGTGAGCTTGATTACATTGCTCAAAAGTGTGGATTTTTCACACTCCTTTCAACAAAGCTGGATCATCCTAACTTTTGAGTATAGACCTGGCCTCAGAAGCCTGCCTACACTAGAAAGTTTCCCTAATTATACCAGTATAGTTAAAGCAGCAACATCTCCTTCCACACTGTGGATGCAGTTAAACCAATAGAAAAGTATTTCTACCTCTATAACTTCTTCTGATTTTGGAAATAAAATGACCTATATGAGTTTAAGGGACCTCTTATACCAGTATAACTATATCTATATTAGGCCTTATACCACTATAATTAAAAAGCAAATCACACCACTAACTGATGTAATTATACCAGTAAAACTTTTGTAGAGTAGAAAAGAGAGTAGACTAGAGAAGCCACATCTGTCTGTACAAGGGATGCTGTGGATATTCAGTAGTAGGGTAATTTATAGGCCATGTGCAACTATCTAGGCATGCATTTATAGATAAGCTAGGTTGTTTTGTCTTGAGTGGTACTCATGACTTAACTATAACATTTAAAAAGCCCTGTATGTTTGCTTTGTTTTTCTGCAGGATTAACAATTGTGTTGGCGAAGACAATCATTGGCTGTTTCTGCAGCTATGCTTCTACACTCAGCTTCTTAGTTCCTATACATTGATACTTGATTTCTGCCACTACTATTATTTTCTGCCTCTGAAAAAAGTTAATTGGGTAAGAATCTTATCCTTACATAAAATAGGCATAAATTACATAAATATGTAATATTGCAATTGTAATGCAATTTATTCTGGCATCCAAAGGCCAAAACGTTTCTGTATTGTTTTATATACATGTACTGATAAATACTAGAGTAGAAAGAATCAAATCTGATATTTACAAATGGGCAAGTACTCTCCTGGGAAGTAAAGGAATAACCATTGTACAGAAGAGCAGTTTTATTCCTCAGTACAAACAAGACTTCAGTTGTGATGGACGCCTTGTAAACAGAGACAAAAAACAATTAGACTTCTTTAAAAGTGATCTGCAAATGTTAGATTTTTTTCCTAAGTAACTTATTAGTTTGTTGAAATGCCTCTCCTACACTTGCTAAATGAGGCAGTCCAAGCATAAGATAGTTTACTTAATATGTCTTTTCCACCCAAAGTACCTGATTTGAAAATACCACTGACATAGCCAAGTAAGTGAGATGGAACATGGAGCCATTCCAAAGAGAGAAGATTGCCCTTTTCTTTTTAAACAATATTTTGTTATTTTGGAAAAAAAACTGTAGAACTTGCACTATGTGGGTTACATTTTTGTTTAAGGTGGGGGAAGGCAGTATTGTCCTCTAGATTGGCTACGTGTTCTAGCAGGGTTCCAAGGTTATGTAACCAGCAAAGTGCAAGTGAGAATGAAACCAGAGAGACTGGTCTTGAGGAAAGAAAAAGGTATATTCTATATCAGTTATATATTAAATACTCCATGTACTCATATCATGTGGAATATTTATAATATAACTCTGAGGTTGCAGTATATTTGAAAGTGGCCAGAACTTTGAAGTTGGCACCCTTCTCTTGAGAAGAATGCCATGGGAGCTTCCTCCGAAAAAAACATAAAAGCCTCTCCCTAAAATTGGATTTAATTTTGAACCTGTACCTGGCAATGACATATACATAGTGACAAATACACATACAAAAATTGGATAATCCAGAAGACCGGTTTAAAGGTGATTCACAAATATATTCTAATAAGCTAAATCATTAAGTTTATTTTCTGGATGTCCCAAATAGAGAGATGAACAATGGGCATTTCAGCAATTGGTACTGTATACTTAATTTTTGTTTTTTCCAAGTCCTGAAGTGCTGCAGTTTTTTGTTTTTTTTTTTTATAAACCATCATGATATGACATTCCAGGAAACGCACTCCTGGTGACATCTTACCCACCTTTGAGGAGTGCTTGAGGCTGACACTTGAGTATAGGGTAAGGTAAGTCCTGTTTTTTCCCCCTTTATTGATCAACTTAAAAGTTTATCACTTATTTTGTATCCTAAATGGTATAAAATAAGAACATTAAACTTTCTGAAAGAGGCACAGTACTGGAAAGGACTGGGACTTACCTTTATAAGTATCTTGTGCGCTTCTGTGTTGATCTGTGGTGAGTATTATGTCCTCAGAGAAATAGACACAGTCAGACCTGCAAGAAAGGCTATAAGGTGATAAGTGTAAGTTATTAATATATTGAAATACCCTTCTTACTGCTGTGGACATTCAATACTTCCTAGTGAAATTTGTTGATATTTTTCTTTTTTTGGATAACTGAAAATATTTTGCCTTATTTCTAATATAATTAAATATTCTCTCAGAATAGATTTCCAGTCTTAAACTAAATTAACCAAACTGGATTTTCAGTAACAAATATGAACACACTTGTTTACGTTCTAGTGCTTGAAAATTCTTCAGTGCTTGATGGAACTAGTTACTTGTCTCCTTTGCCCATATAGCCTTGTTTTCTGGATAGCAGGTGCTTTTCTAGGTTGATTAAATGAATAAAACACATTCCTAAAATGTAGAGTGCTTACAGAATACTTCCAGTGTTACTGGCTCAGTTCATTATCTGTGAAATGGGTTTAAGGCTTAGCTATCTGAGACAGGCGTTGTGTTGGCCTCAGCTGGAGTAAATCACTGTAGTTCCACTGATGTCAAAAGAGTTCTGACAATTTACACTAGCTGTGGATCTGCCTCTGTTTGCTTGTAAAGTATTTTGGACTGCTAGGATGAAAACTGTTATGTAAGGAAAAAATACTATTGAGTAGTCCGCCGGTTTTAGGAAAGTTATTTTTAAAGTATTGAAGGGTGATTTAAAATAAATGCCACTTGTTTTATATTACAAAAGCATATGCAATTATCATAGTCAGTAAACCAACTTCCTATATCCATTAAAGATATAATTACTTAAGGTCTGTTTCTGCAGGCCTCATACATACAGAATTGCCATTGACTTCAGAGGGAGTGTTGTATATACGTATGAGTTGCAGGATTGGACCATACAATGTAGTAAAGTGAATTTATTTTTCTAGGGTAAAATCTTTGAATGGTGCAGACAATTTACTCTTGAAATGTATCTCTAACTATGTATTTTAATAGGAGCCCCTTACATGCTGTCCAAAAAATATTTTAATTAATTATTTCATTTCTTTTAAGTAATTGCATTCTACTCAAATACGGCATTTTCAGCTTTGCTTTTTAAAGATAAAATGGCACCAGACTATTGGTTTTTGGACGTGAGGCACGGTAATGGGAAATTAAGTAAATTTTGACCATGTTCCCAAAATTGACACAATAATTTTAAAGAATTATCTGTCTTAAAATGAACTCTTTATTTTAGTTTTCTAAGAATTATATTATCAAAAATGTGTGTAATTCAGTATATTAAATGTGTTAGTAAATTCTGGTAGGTTTTTTCTGCACAGAAAAATAGAGAGGTGTTTATCCTTAATATTTATGCATTTGTATACAGTCTGTGACCGATTAGGAGGCATACATATCTAGACAGATTATACAATAATTATGAAGCTAGTTAAATGTGATTGCCTAAATAACGCATCCAGATCCGATGTTTAGGGGGTTTAAATCATCACAAAACCTTGAAAAGCATGTTTTTCTTACGTGTGTGCCAAATAAAGTGCCCAGATGTGGAATTGGGATATATATTACTCAAACACTTTTGAAAATTGAGTCCCTGGTATCCTATATTGTTTCACGTTACAAAGAAGTAAACAAGTTAACATTTTGTGTACATTTGTTTAGTAGAGACCTCAGGTGTAGCCTGATACTGATTGTTTGTTTCATTATTTGCTTTCACAAGGCTAGTATTGAGCTGGTAGTCTTTGGCTCTTTTTTGGTTTTTCATTGGCAAAATTGGTGGCTGAGATTTAAGAAAGGAAAAATAAATATTTGTTTGGGAGTCCAGCTAATATTTCAGCTTGGAAGATGACATCAGAGTCTCATTTGGCTGATTTCTGATAGTGTTGCTGGGGATTTGAGGTCACATAACTATGTGCCAAATAATCATTTGTCCATCCCTGTGGGCACCAAAAAAACAGGAACAGTGAGGACAAGGTCACAGTTAGTTGGAATTTAAGCAAACCGCCTGCAAAATTACTTTAATCTTCCCACACAAATTAACCTTGGAATGCTACACATTTCAGGAACCTGAGTGTATTCTACTTTTCTCAAAAGTGCCATTCGTTGTGGAAATTCTGGTTTAATCAAGAGGTTTCATTTCCTTAATGTGGAGAGCATGTGTTTGCTATGAAATCCAAAAACTGTATATGTTTTTTAAAAATTGACCATCTGGAATTAGACTTTTCTCCTTGCTCATTAAGAATACTTGTGAAATTTTTGGCTGCATGCCTTCACTTGCTTTATTTTTATTCTTTGGTACAAGAATGCCATATATATATATATATGGTACAAAAGCCATAAGATGAGGAAGGAAATAAAATTGTTTTAATAATATGGAAGAACCAATTTACCACAGTACTATGTAATATTTTGTTACTATTATATGAAAATATGTTCAGTTTGTACCTCAGCACTTTTTCCATATATCTTCTACCAGCTTCATTATATTTTTAAATTTTGTGTGCAATGCATGACTTTCATTTTTATTTTTATGACTGTAGAAACCAAATAAAAAAAATTTTCAGTTTATTAACCTGGGCAAGGTAGTTTAGGAAGCCACCTACTTGAATAGAAATATGCAATTGCAGTATGACACCACCAAAATCCCTTTAAGTAAATAGTCAGTCTATTACGTAGCATGTTTGGCTCTTAGTAGCCCGAATATCTGAATAATGGAGTGCAGCTATTGCTTGTTTGTCCAGTAGGAGGAGTACTATTACTGCTGAAATTGAAGAGGAACTGGATATGGGAGAGCAACAAAAACAGAGTTGACTTGCATGCAAGGAATTTACAGGAATTTAGGAAACATAGTGTAATTCAAAAGAGACTATGATTAAATTCCTCAGCTAGCTCTGATGAATTACAAAAGATACAAGGCTCTGATCTTCCTAATTTTCTTTCTTCTTTAAATCATCCAATTTAATAAATCCATGATCTTTGGGAAAGATTTCAACCTCAAATGTACCAGGAAGAGAGGAATGAAAATCATCCTCAGTAAATGTTTTCTAGGTCGAATTCTACTGGAGAAAATGGTTTTAGTCTTAAAAGCATCTCCTGCTATTACTTCTCCTCATCTCTCCTCTACTTCACCTCTTGCAGTGTTTAGTGGTCCTAGAGTAGTGTATTGCAATGGCATAGCAGGATCTGTCTGACATTTAGGATTCCAAGGAATAGCCTCCACAAAGGAAAAAATGTAAGACATTGTTTACATAAAATATTTTTTAAATATAAAAGACAAGATTGGTGCACCACATGTCTGAGATGGCATGTAGTTTTGTGGCTAAAAAGCAGTAGTGAGATTTAAGAGACCTGGATTCTATTCCCAGGTCTGCTGCTGATTTCCTTTGTGATCTTAAGTAACTCTGGGCTTGTCTAGATGGACAGCTAGCATGTGGCAAGCTGCAGTGTGAATTTACAGCATGCTAGCATGCCACGCACTAACAGGCCATGTGGATCCTGCTACTAAATGTTCCCTAGTGCACTTTGATCTACTCCACTTTGAAACGAGAGTAAGGTCAGAATGCAGTAGGAAAATTTTAGTGCATGGTAGCAGGGTCTATATGGCTAGTTAGTGTGCGGCACATTAGTGAGCTGTACATTTACACCCAAGCTAGCTGTGCACTAACTCTCCATCTAGACAAATCCTCAATGTGACCCAGTGGATAGAATAACGGAGTGGGATGCAGGAGACTTGGGTTCTATCCCTAACTGCCACTGGCCTGATGGGTGACCTGGGCAAGTCACTTCACTGCATTGTGCCTCAGTTTCCCCATCTTTAAAATGGGGACAGTGATACTAACATCTTTTTTAAAGTTGCCTTGAGATCCACTGATGGGAAAAGTACTACATAAGAGCATAGTACTTATTATCTCTAACTTACCTAGACATCACTTTTCCCCATTCATAAAAAGGACATGAAATTACTTCACAGGGGAGCTGAAGAGAAAAAGCTTGTGAGGCAGTTCATTAATGTTTGTAAGAACAAAGTATAAAAAATATATTAAAACAGAAGCCTGTAAGTTTAAATCCTAGTTTAAACTTCCAAACAGATGGGATGTCACAGAACTGTTTCAATAAAAATCTCTTTAATAGGAAAAATAACTTACTGACTTCTGTTATCTAATTATTCCAAGACTGTGCCCCACTAATATGGAAAATGAGATGTTAAATTCTGCCCTGAGTGTTTTAGGAAAGTGGTTGTTTTAGGATCGTGATAGGAATCTACAGGATTTTGGAGTTCTGAACCCTTCCCCCCAATATAATTGTAAGCACTAGTTACAAGTTCTTATTAACGGGAGAAAGAAGACTAAATATGCTATAATAGAAACTAGTGTTTTAGGGAAAGGATACATTGAAAGGATGCTCTCCGGTTAAAAGTATAACCGTCATTTGTGTTTTCATTTTTTATGCTAAGTGACAAATTGTATTATTCATTGGTATATGCTCTTTTTTGTTAGAGATATCTGGTTTGTTTATCTGACTGTCTGTGGTTTTATTCTCTGTCCTATCCTATCTTCTTCTATCCAGGTTATTATATTGAGCTCATCACCATGGTATCTGAGAGGCTTCCAGAATTGAAAATAAACAAGCAGACTAGCAGTGTCATGTGAGGTTTCCTCTCCATCCCTCCCCCAGAGGGAAAAGTCATGTGTATGTGTTTTACTTTCTTTTGTTGGCATATTAATTTTTATGTATATATTATGTGGTAGCATTAAAGTGAGGTCGAAAAAGTGAGGTTCCATTTCATTTCTAAATTTGTCAGGCCTATTCTCAATCTAAGTACCTGTGAGAGTGAATCTCATGGCCTTGGGCCAGTCCCTCTGAGAGCTGTGTCCCACATATGATACCAAAAGTTCCATTACTCCTGACGATTGGAGTAGTTGAGAGTAGCCATGACCCCAAAGGACAAGATTGTCTTTTTTTAGGAATCCTCAACCCAGAGCGTGTAAAGCCTTGACAATAAGGACTTATTCGACCATTGCCATTCACAAGTTTAAGGATGAAGACAAGATAAGATTTAAAAATCTTTTGGCCAAGTGGCTGCAATTTTATTGAACCTTTAACTTAAAAAAGATAGCTCTAGGCAACAGCTGCTCCATACTGTCACCAACTTTCCCTCTTTCAGTGCTCAAGTCCTCAGCATAATAGCCTTTCCTAGGTCTACCAAGCCTGCATTTTTCTAAGACCTGATCTATGGCTATGCCGTCAACCCACTGCAGGAAACAACCACCAGGCCTTGTACCAATGTACAGTTCTCATTACAAAACCAAGGCTGATGCCGAATTTGCATGAAAAAAACCTCTGATCCCTGTAGGGTTGGGAGCACTATCTCCCCCATTCATTTTTCTCTCTATGAAGGGGAATCTGGTCCATGCTGGTAGGGCCAAAGTTGTAATCCTAAATATCGTTAAATTAAATATATTGTGCAACTGCAAGTATTTGCCAATAGCAAGTTCTCATACAATTGCTTTAAAGTTGAGAGGGGTTGCAGCCCTAAGAGCTGTGACTGCAACACCCTGACTTATCCTGGTTAACAAGAAACAGAGTAATGAGAAATAGGTATCCCCTGGAAACAATAATTCTTGTGGAAATAGAGGATAGGGTAGTGCAAGAGGAAGAGTAAAAAGAGGCTTGCTTCTCACCCATACTGCCCTTTCAGTGGGTGACCTTTGCCTGCTTGCCATTTAACCCCAGTTCCTTAACCTCCCTGACCCTATAAACTTGGCTAGCCATTAAGAGGCCATCCTGCTTGTAATCTGTGTGGTGGTCTGTAGGAAGTCAATGAAGTAAACAGCCTTGCTAGCCAGGGTTGAGGTGGCATGGTCCTGCATTCTGCACCTCTTCATTTTTTTCAGAGTTGATATTTAGAAGATGGAATAAATTGCACTCCAGTAATCTGGTTGGGAGATAATGAATGTGTGTATGATTGAAGTCAAGTCATCATCTACAAGGATGGGACACTATCTCCTAGCCAGTCAAAGATGATAGAATTCACTTGCTGTAGTGTCTGTGTGTGTATTTGTGTGTGTGTGTCTCTACCAGCATAATCTGTCTCACTGCTGCGAGAGTCCTGTGGCACCTTAGACTAACAAATTTATTTGGGCATAAGCTTTTGTGGGCAAAAACCCACTTCATCGGATGCATGAACATGTCTCACTACTGTTTAACTTCAGCCAGTTTTTTCTCATCCATGTGCTGATCTTGCCCAGATGCTGGGATATTTGGGACACAATGAGCTTAGTGTAGGTTGGATCACAGAACTGTGTTCAGTGGATATTGTTGCCAGTTGAGCTCATGAAATCTTGCCATTTCTCAAAACACCTGCATATAAATGTCAATAAGGATGCAAGAGAGATTATAACTCTATGCTTCTCCACAGGCAAACGGTTTGATAGCAGAAATGCAGTTGCCAATCATTAACTCTAGGTATAGCTCTTGCTGCCACTCTAAGGTGGGATAAAAATGTTCTATGGTAGATTATATTTAATGCTAAATAGAGGTCCAAGAGTACGAGTGATTTCCATGGGTAAAGGAGAAACATAGTGCCAACAGTGCTGCTTCTGTTCCAAATCCCAGTTGAAATCTGAATGAGTAGAATCTAGTTATTGCCTGTAGGCAGATGTTTGGAGTCAGCTTTTTGCCAGCTTTGCAACATGCTTTACTCAAGGAAGGGCTATTTGACACTAGGTGATGGTTAGCAAGATCTGATGCATCAGAGAACGTTTCTGGAAAATCAGTAGCATGTTGGTTTTTTTTATTTTGAGTTGCTGGCAGTATCGGTCAAAGGCACCAGCTAAGAGTGACAAGACAAGGATCTAATTTGCAGGTCCCCTTCAGTACATCTTACTTCCTGTCGTGAGCATGGGCTGAATTGGGGAAAGAAACTGATCATAGCCTTGAAATTGTGTGTGATATCGGACTTGCCTCCTTCCCTAGGCTCAAGGAGCCTTTCCAGATGTGGATGATCTTGGACAAGAAGGATTAAAACTGTTCTGCAGTGAATGATGCTGGATTATGCTGTGGACTTTAGGCATCCTTGTTTGAAGCTGTTCACCATCCTGAATGGCTCTTTTCAGTGTCTTTGGCAACTGCTATTGAGATGGAAAAGGAAGATCTCTTGGCATGTAATACTCTTCAGCACAACCTTATAGAAACCCCAACAGCATGTACTTCAGGAGGTGAGGGCAGCCTTGTTGCCCACATCTCAGGTTTATCCTGAGCGAGTCCTATGGAAGGGTGTTTCCTGCCCACCCCTCACCCCAGATCTTTCAGACGTCTTACTCAGGCCTCTTCCCCGTGAGCCACTGGCTGCCCCCTCCACTCACCCTGAGCCAGATCTGCAGCTGGTTTGTTTCTGGACTGTGCCATGGGCACATCTACCTGCTTTTGCTCCACACGCTCCGTTTCTCCACCCTCATGTACTACTTTGCCACCTGTCAAGGTGAGGAACCCCAATGGGCCACTTTGTATTCCACCTTGGTTCTGTGGCCTGCCAGGGACATTAGCTGGCACACAGGCATGTACCTGGTGCAGTTCACCCCCCATCCCAACACCTGTCCTTTCTGTGGCATGAGGGAGACCCTAGCGCATGTTTACTGGGTGTGTACCAGGTTACAGCCCTTGTTCCAGCTCCTCCAGGACCTCCTCCTGAGGTTCAGGCTGCACTTCTCCCTACACTTGTTCCTGTGTGCTCACCCCATCCATGGCCCCACAAAGTCGCAGGACCGACTTGTCAGCCTCCTTTTAGCACTGGCCAAGGTGGCCATTTACAACACCAGAGAGAGGATGTTGGCTGAGAAGGTGCTCTGGGACTGTGGGTCCTTTTTCCATTCCTCTGTCTGATATTGCATCTGGTCAGAGTTCCTCTGTGCTGCGTCCGTTGGCTCCTGAGACACCTTTGAGGAGCAGTGGGTGCTGGATGGGGAGGTCTCTGCTTCGTGTCTCCCTCAGATTACCTCCATTTAAACCTTTTGACCGTCATGCCTGTTTCTGTTTTCTCATTTGTTGTCCCCCAAATGTGGCTGAGTTCCAAGCTCAGTAGCTCTTCCCCTGGGACAGTGGAAAGGGCAGAACCCAAATAGGACAACCTGTAAAAATTTGTTCTTAGTCTTTCAGCCCAGGTTTCTTGCCACTGCTTCCCAAGTTTCTCCATATTTTTGCACAAGGCATTGAAGAACCATAGGAATCTGTGTCGGTCATGGGGAGGAACGGGCTTTTTGGGATCCATTGTGTTAATGATGCTAGTTATTGTGTGGTCATGACTTACAAGCTATGCAACTCCATGATCTATTGTGATGTAGTGTCCTTGAGCATGTTATGGAATATGATGGGGTAAGTAAGCCTTTGGGGCCAAACTGTGTTTACATAGTACTCATTTTGCATAGAGGCCGGGAGATTCCTAACCACTACTTGAATGGGGTTAAGATCTGTCCAAAATGGATTAGATTTTATGGTAGCTGGGTTTGACTGATTTAATTTTTGATTAGCTTTAAACTGGCAATTTTGTAATCTTGGCTAGTTTTGTTTGGAAAAATTACTAATTCATACTTACTGCAAAGGAATAAAAATAAATTGAGAGAACCAATGTATCTGAAGTCCTAACTACATTATTAATACCTTAGGTTATTTAAACTGAATTTTAAAGTGTAGACTTTCTTTTTGCTCTATATGCTATTAACTTTCTATTTTCAGGTAGGGCAGTGAAAATAAATAAGTTATTTTTACTACTAAAGCCAGATTTGCAAAGGGTTCCATGCTGGCAGAGAGCTACAAGAGGGATTCTATGCAGAGTTATGGGTCTGCTCAAGTGGATCCCTTTGCAAGTTCAAGGTCCCAAATCAGTTTCTATCCATTATGCAACACCTAGAACGATGGATCTTGATTGAGTCTCTTGGGAACAGTGGTGGCTGGTAAAAAAGAAGCTAATAGTGCTAATCCTTTCTACTTTGTGACAAATTCCTTCCTTTTCTTCCTTCTCTTTGCAGAAAGAGTAGTAAGGGGAGGAAAGGTGGGAAGATTCTAGCCTTTTCAGTGGCATGTCATAGGCCTTGTCTTCAGTAGGGGGAAAAAATGTGTTCTTAACACATTTTAGCTAACACAGGGGAATTAACATGAGTTAGAAGACCAAGTATTTTGTAGTTTTAGCACTTTAGCCATTTGAAGAGTTACACATGAAAACTACAAACCGCCTTTGTCTTCACTAGGATTTTAACCACATTAGCTAACCACTGTGTAAGAACGTATATTTTTCCTACTGATCATGAGGCCTAAGGGTGCATCTATACAGGGATAAGAAACCTGCAACTGGACTGGGTCAGCTGACTTAGGCTTGTGGGGCTCTTGCCGCAGGTCTAAAAGTTATTACTTAGATAGATTAGATTCAGACGGGACCCCAAGCTCTGGAACCCTGCGAGGATGGAAGGTGGTCATCTAGCCCTGGATGGTAGGGTCCCAGATCTTGGTCTCCAGCCTCAGCCTGGAAGTCTACACTGTAATGAAACAGCCCTGTAGCCCAAGCCCCGTGAGCCTGAGTTGAAAGCCTTTTGAATAGAAAGCCTTAGAGCAAATGTGTGAATTGGAAACATAAAGCTTTGAGAGCATAAACTCTGTTTAATAAATTTGTATGTGTGCAACAAAAACTGCTGGATTAATATACTAGTTCATATGAGGATTTTGGTAGTTTAAGATTAGGCTACAGTGGATGATAGGCAGTATTTCATTAACAAAAAAGTACTGTATATTTTCATTTTATTACAGTGCCATCTTTAAGATCAAGTCTAAGTGTTTTTTCTTTAAAGAGCTGTTGTTAAAATAATGAAATTGACTATGTCTAGAGCCAAGATATGGAAGCCTCATAGCAGAGAAAGTTTAATGGGATGTTTTCTTGTGAAAACAAGTAAGTATAGAATAGAATAGCATGTGGCATGCTTTGCTGAGGAAAACCCAAAAATAAACTGGCAGGGTTTACTGTACTCCCGAACCTTAAATAGTGGATTGAGTTCTTTGATAATCTAGCACACCTTTTTGTATGTCTAAATCTATAAATAGAAAACATATATTTTATAAGTTTCAAGTTTTTAGCATTTGTGCACTGATAAGGTACCACCTAGTTCATACAAGTGCATTGCTTTAGTCATAAATGTCACGAGCCAGTTATTATCTAATGTTAGTGCTTTGTTCAGGGATCATTTTCTTCATGTAATGTTTGAAAACTAAACATTTACTTTTCTTTTTCCCCTTTGTTTATAGGATCTCTTTGTATTTAGACATGAACTTGCCCTGCTAAGAATATCGACCTTCATGGGCATAATAATTTTAGGTGGAATAAGTGGAGTCTTTTACACTCAACTAATGGGCATTTTCACTGTAAGTATTACATTGTTTTATTTTTTCAGAGTATTGTAACTCAATTATATATTAGTTAATTTATATTAGTATTTGGCCAGAAAGTATGAACTGTATATAAAATTCTATAAAAATATATCAACAGAGGAGCTGCTGTATAAGTAGTCAATCTTTGTTTGGCAGTGCTCTGTATCAGAGGAAGGTGCAAGAAACCTTTGTGTTTCCTGTAGCGGAACAGTTGGTGTGTTCTAATTTGTATTGTGGAGTGCTTAGCATGTTATTGGGCGTGGCTGTAGAATAATAAATACTTGTTATCTGAGCAAATTTGGTACAGAATCAGTAAAACAAACTTATTTTTAAAAAGCGATTTTAATAAATTAAGGGTAAAAATCCTCATAAGAGTGTTGTAATTGGTAAGGGACAATCATTAAGCCAGGAAATTCAGAATTGAGGCTAAATGTAAAAGCAATCCAAACAGCTGAAAGTATGGGAAGTCACAATTTAAGGTATTTATGCTTCATTAGCATCTTCCCCAGGAGAGCGCTCTTGTGATTTACAGAGTTGCACAGGAGTGTGTATTAATGGGACTGGTGAGAGCAGAGGCCTTTGGAAAGTGGTGCAGCAGAACAGGCAGCATTCCTGCTCTTTTTCCAGTGCTCTGTGCAGGAAATGTGAGGGGTTAATAGCCTCTTCTCCCTGGCTGCCATCTGGCTCCCAGTCTTTCTCTGAAGCTGTCATCAAATCACAATTGGCTCTGCAGCTCTCAGAAAACTGGCTATAGTATTTAAAACTCTTAGCTTTTAACCGAAAATGTATATCAGCTAAACTTAGATCCTCTGTGCAAATTGTGACTAAATGAGGTCAGCAAACTGTACTCTTCTTTCCCTTTTTAGAAGGGATTCTGAAATCAGGTTTATAAAGAAGACAGAATTACAAATTTAAGTAACTGAACTGCTCCGTAATCCAAACAAACTACCACTTCTGCATGATCCAATCTACTTAAAAAAATCCACCTTCATTACATAATTTTATAGAAACCAAAGCCAATAGTCTGTTAGTTGTTGAGAAGAGATAATGTAAGAGTGCTGAAATGATTAATGTTAACTTCATCTAAATAAAATTCAATACACAGATTTTAAAAAACTATCAGTATTCCCACTTGATTTCTATTTCAAATATGCTGATATTATAAATTAATTTTTACTGCCAACCCTGCAAACTCACCTGTATCTGATCTGATACTGTAACAAGATTCTTAATTTCTTGTTTATCACCACCTGTAATAAAGAATCAGGCCATCAAATTAAACCTCTGCGACTTCAGTGTCTTTAGATTATGCCCATAGTGATTTAATGCAACTGCATTCTCTTTAATGGGTTTGCACAGGTGAAAGTGATTGGAATTCAATAAACAGTTTTTAATTAATGAGGCACAAGATGAGAAAATATAAGTCATAGCTGTCTCTTCGGTGTGCAAGTTTTGCAAGGCTAGCAGGAGTAAAAACAACTAAAAACTTATTTTTGTCAGTATAGTCAGAAGAGGAATTTTGAATGAATACAATGAGCAGGTGAATGAGAAGGCATTTCTTTATATAACATTTCATTGTGGATTAAGCCAAATGATATTTTAGCTAAGGGGTTGTTGAAAAAGCAGGAAACCTTTGAAAATTAAAAAAATTGGTTATGCAAAATTAGATGCATTTTTCCAAAACAAAAAAACAAAACAAAACAAAAGATCCGTTCTAGTCAGAAGAGAAAATTACAAGCCATCACATCATAGTGTCCTTTATCTTCAGGTGCACCTGAGTGTCACTTCTGAGAACCTGAAAGAGGAAGGTAGATTGGGACTGGGGACAGAAGTGGCTTTCTGCCTACTGCTGTGATCCCTTCTCAAAATACTGTAGTCAGCTCAGAATTGGTTCAGCTCCTAGTGCAAGTGAGAACAGCTTTAGTTCAAGATTGTCAGAGCACACCTCTGACCATGCTCTCTCTTCAGTGAATAATTGAAGTACCTGAGATGTTTACAAAGAAGGAAATTGTGTCTGACTTTCTTGCCTTTCCTGGAGATTTCCATGATCCTGATGGCTTTTGGTGGCTTTGTGTATAAGGCATTTCATTCTGTCATTTTGCTATTTCCATATAAAATTTTGAATAGCTCCCAAGTATTGCTTTCACTTGCTATTTCATGGGATTTTGTTTCTTGGTTTTTTTGTGTGCTTTCAACATTCTTGAAATTTGTCTAGATTGCCAATGTATTGTAATGTCTTTTTTTTTTATATCACGCGAGTGGTAAGTAGGAGCTTCTGAGTTGCAATCCCAGGTATTGAACAAGTCACATAGGCACAAATTTCAAAAGTGTTCTCTAATTTTCTTTCTCAGTTTTTGGTGCCGAACTTTGAAATACTCAGATCACAATATTCAAAGTGGTGAGCAACTGCAGTTTCCACTGAAGTTCTTTGGAGTTATGGGTACTCAGCACCTATGAAGATCAGGCTGCAGACTAAACTTTGTCTCAGTTCTTTGTCATAATAATAGTTGCTATCCAGCTCAAAGGGGGAGTCAAGGCTTTATTAGATAAACATTGTATAATGCTTTGAAAGTGCTACCTAAGTGTCAACTTACGTAACTACTGCTTCTGACTTGGTCTGTGTTAGTATAGATTAAACATAAATATAGAAAACATTTGAAAGCTTCAAGTCACATATTTCTTGTATCATTTCTGTTAGTTCCCAAAAATAACCATCCTGTTCAGTTCTCTGATGTCTGGCACAATGAAAAACATTTTAATTTTTCTTTTTCATACTTGCTGTACTCTTAGTTACCTTGTTTCCAAAGTAGTTTTTTTATTCAGCAATCAAAACTCTGAAATTTAATAGTTTCTTAGAGCAAACAACAAATGTGTACTTAGCTTTATCTTTCCAAACAGTCTCAGAATGTACTTTTCATTCTTCATACTTTTCAACTATTTTGGTTAGGTGGTTAATTTTTGACCAAAATAGTTAAATCAGTGCAACCCCTAGTCTGGACATAAATACCAGAATATATTGTCTGATATGATTGATTCTCCTTCCCATACAAAAATAAGCTTCATTGGTATAAGCACTTCTATACCACTATAAGTGCATATTTAATGAAACAGCTGGTATGTGTGTACACTTCAGTTCTGGAAACTGCTTTAGAAATATGGTTTCTAAATTTCTAAATCTCTTTGATTTCATTTTCTGTGGCATGAATGTATTTCTTAAAAGAAAATTTTCCATTTTAGACCATGCTGTGCATTCTTTTATTTTCTTAATTTGACACCCTTGTGGAAGCTGGAAAGTGGGAGGAATTTGAGAGCTGGAGTCTAAAAATGACAGTGTTCTGGAGGGAACACAGGGTATCGTCTACTGGACGATAAAAGTCTCATGCCACAGCCATGGCTGGCCTGGCTTAACTGACTCAGGATTGCAGGGCTTGGGCTGCTGGGTTAAAAATTCTCTGTAGATGTTTGGGCGAAGCTCTGGGACCCTGCAAAGGTGGAGAGTCACAGAACTCAGGCTCCAGCCTGAGCCCAAACGTCTATACAGCAATTTTTCAAACCCAGAGCCTGAACCCCGCAAGCATGAGTCAGTGCACCTGAGCCAGCTGTGGGTTTTTTATCCCTGTGTAAACATACCCACTGAGGGCAATGGAAACCCCACAGGGAACATTCTCCATTGTGTGCATTTACTTGGATAACTGTAATTTAAAAATGAAGTTGATAAATTCCAGCCTCATTATTATTGAATCTGAAGTGGGGAAGCAGTTACAGTAAAAAATTAAGAAGTACTTTAAACATGACTTTAAAATAACTGTATTGCACTCCATGAGCACTTTTTAAATTGCACTTATTTTGAACATCAGCTTTTGCACTATCAGTACAGTATACTTCAGGCAATTCTCATTGCATGTCCACCTTTACTTGACTTTTGCACCTTTTATGTAAGACTCCTAAAAATAAAATAAGAACATAAATACAAATTCCAACCAATATGGGATGCTATTTTAAATCATGGTTCAGTTGATTATTTTTAATGTATCATGTATCACTTTTTTCATCTGTCTATAGTACATTTTTAAATTGCTTCAGAATTATAAGGTTTTCAATCTGCTAACTTTTAAGGTTGTTACTATTTGGCTATGTGGGGTTTCTTCTTATCAAGGTTTGTGGAGGTTTTTATTTTGTTGGCAGCCTGAAGTGATCAGCCATTTCTCTCTCTCTCTCTGTCTTTATATTTATATTTATATATGTTATATATTAATATTAATATATTTATATATAAAAACACACAAGAAAGGAAAATCCCATCTTCCCATGGTTGGTGGAAGGTAACAGATAATCGCTTCAGCAGTGATCCTCTGATGTTATAGTGGGAGGCAAGTAAAAGCAGATTATCTGTGACCCAGATAAAATAATTAGAAATTACTTGGACACTTACATATAATGGATCTACTAATCTCATTTCCAAAGTTTAAAAAGGTCTGTCTCGCAACATAACACTACCAGATGTTTCAATTGAACTGCATCCTTTGCAGAGACTAATCTGAAAACCCTAATTTTAAAGGATTACCTTTGATTGTTTTTATTTAAAATACTAAACAGGATGTGTTTTCATTTTTCCATATGTTCTTACAGATGATATAGAATTAAAGAATTTTTGTTCAATTTTTCAGGCCAGCCTAGCTGATGTCTTTCTGTATTACACAGATATGTTGTGTTTTTCATTCTAGCTATTTCCAATTTCATTTATGATTCTGTAGTCATTAAGCTGTATACTGGATAGGTTACTATTGTTCTGATAAATATTGTGTGGTCTCTGCTAAATGCTGATGCTTATATCTGACTGGACAGTGACTTTAGTAATTTGATTAATACTGCCAGGGTTTCCTGTTAATTCTTTAAATAGTGTACACTGATATGCCAATATCATTGAACATCAATACTGTGTGGATGTGGTAGAGATGTTTTCTCTTTATTTACTCTGGGGAGGGCTGAAGAGAAAATAGTTTAACAGCTGGTGTTGAACAGCTTGGTCTGTTGTACATTGTGATGCCTTGACCATCCATCTAACCTCTTGTCCTTTATAAGCATTTTAATGTGATCATGTATGTTAACTACTGTATTGTGTTGTTACAGTGCACCATGTTTTCACCACCAAGTGTCAAACCATTTTCAGCACCTGCTTTTTGTTGTTAATTCTAAACCGTGAACATCTGAAAAGAACTTGAAAATTCTTATTTCAGTATTTGAACTATTTTGACTAACCCTTGCCTTAACAAATCATGTTCATTGTTCATTTAGTCAGATTTGTTTCTCTTTTAAAAAGAGAACTTATTTTTCTCTTCCTTTTTTCTTTGTTTTTTTGTTTGATTGTTTTAATTCCCATTACTCAGAGAAATGAAGAAAAAGTTGAATTTATCCAAATGAATTTTGTGTAATATTCTTGTCTCCTTTGGGGGAATCTTAGTTTTTATTTAGAAGGCTAATATTTTATTTACAATGCATAGCAACTGAAAATTTTAAACTGAAAACTATACAAAAAAAAGAAATGTAGATCATCAGATAAAATCTAGGTATTTTTGTTGTATAATCAGTGACTCAGATAATGTTTTGCAAGGATTAATACAGTTACATAATTAAAACTCTTCTGTTAATAAGGAATAAATAAACTCAGAATATTTCATTTCAGTTTTTGCTATTCTTTCCCCGCTCTGCAGTTTTGTTCGTTTGCTTTTTAATATACACAAAATATTTTCTTATACTTCCATCAATACACAAATGCTATAACTGACCTAAAATACTTAATTGTTGAGACAAAAAGCATCTTATCATTACAAATATTTATAATCATATGTTTAATCAGATAATCTATTAAATACTGTTTTGATTAGTGAAATAATGAGGGCTTTACATGTTTTTCAAATACACCAGAAATGCAATCAAAGGACTATTAATCCTTGTAATTAAATTTACCAAAGCATCAATCAGGATTGGAGTTGGAAATCAGCATGTCAAGGCAATCGTTTGTACCTGTATAGAATAAAATACAAAATGATCATGGTATTTTGTGCATATCTACTGGAAATATAGAAAATTATTAGAAAATGTATTCAGGCAACACTCTGTCCATCTGTCTCTCCCTTACATATCTCTCCTTTTCTACCTCTTCTACCCCCATCCAAATGTAGGTAAATCTACACTTAGAAGGCTGCATAAAGCCCAAGAAATTAAATGTAAGAAGCAATCATGCACAGTCCTTGAATGGGAGTTAATAGAGTAGATAATCTAAGAGGTCTTTTGCACTTCTAAATTATTATTCACTTACCTGCTAAACTTTTCATTGTATTTTTTCGACAAATGTGTTATATTTAATATATTTAGCGAACTATTATATCTTTAAAGCATTTTGTCTTCCAAGACATTTTAAAATAAAATAAAATCATAAAATAATTAGAGCCCCATCTATTTCACCAGGTATCATTTTTGTTTAGCCCCACCTAAACTTCAAAATGAATAATAAATATTTGTATTTAAATAAGTAACATACATTATTACCAAGGGAAACTGATGGCATTGTTTTTGAAAGTACAATTTGCAATAGCAACAAATTCTGCAAATTAGGAATTTGTAAAAGGTCGTAGAAAACCTCTTATGCTCTTCATGGAAACAAACGTAGAGGTTAAAATAACCCCCTTTTAGGCGACTGCAGTAAGAAGTGATTTTTGCATTTAAGATACTTAAATGTTTTTCTAAATAGAAGAGTAAATAAAACTGAGAAACTAATAATAAGGCAGAGTGTGACCTCTTACAAAGCTCAGGCTATTAGGATATTTAATTTTCTGTCAAATCTATACGCCAGACCTTTAGATAGCAGCTTCATTGGGAGGAAGGAGAGTAGTCAGATTTGCTTTGCTAAATCTTGTTCCTGGTGGTGGTGGTGGTGGTGAGGATTAAGGGAAATGGTAAATTTATAGTGTCATGTAATTACACACATATCTGCCTCTAAAACACCATAAACGTGGAAATAGATTGGACAGTCGCTCTTGATCTTTTCATAATATCCTCTCTCTTGTTGTTACGAGTTCCTAAAATTGTTGTCAGATGCTTTCTTTTCATCACATCACTTTTTACATATCTGACAAATTGGGCAGGAAATACAAAATCTGCCAAAAAATCTTCTTAGCCAAATTCATCAAGGCACTGAGGAGAATGGGGTTATTTCCCAGAGGGAGCGTAATGCAGTTTTCTTTTTCATCTCACACAGAGAGAAATCTTTAATCAAAGACGGGGGGGAAAATAGAACAACTAAATTGAACCCAGATTATTCAAATAATTTCCAGGCTAGGTTTACAAATCCAAAAAACTAATCACATACATTTAGTCACATCGAAATTCTAGATTAAAAAGAATTAAAAAAAGTTGGCCAAAAGTAAAATCATAATCAGACTAATAACCCACACACAGTATGGCCAGCCTTGTCTATGCAAACAATCAATTATAAAAATTTTAGCTTTCCTTATCATGAAATGTTTGTATTTGATACTTCACAAGGGCTCAGCTGTCATTTCCACATGCACTGTGAAAGGATGGTAGACAGATGAAAGAATAAAAGACTGATGTTTTGTTCAAGTACTGAGGTACAGCAGTATGCTCCTGTATTCTGTGATGACAGTTGTGGCTGCAAGTTCAGAAGGGCCACTATGGTTTTCTCCTCTTCTTAATTGCTCTTTCCTTTTAAATTGCAATACTTTGAAGAGTTAGAAACGATGTGCTGTGCAGGTCTGACACTATGCATGTGTTCTTTATAATTCAGGTATAAGGTAGAGCTCAATTGATCAGCTATCACTTCTGCTAACCACATGAAAAATAATAGAATGAGAGATTTCTGCTCCATGCTTTGGAGTTAGTCCTGTGAGCTACAAATTGTTGTTTGTCCATTGGAAGACTCAAATCTATGGTCTAAGCAAAGGGAAAATATTCTTTCATTATGTTGGTTCCATCATAAGTTAGTTCATGATTATTCCATCTTACTGCACAGTTTGTTGCCTGATGCATGTTATCTTTTCTTTTAATGCTTTTCTTCAAATAGTCAGTTATGTTAATAAATAAAAGTATGTTTATGAAAGATGTATTCCTCTTAACAGGCATTCACCCTGGTGGGTTCATTTTTCAAGTGCTTCTTAAAATGGTATGCAGGATTCACTCGGCTCTTGCTGATATCTCTTCATCCCTATCGTAACAGCCTTAGTCATTGTAGCACCTTATTTCCCTTGGAGAAAGCAGGCAAGCTGCTCTTGCAGACTTCTTGTCAAAATAATGACACTCGGCACCCTACCTTCAGTGACCGAATACAACACTTCTGCAGCTGCTTTAGATCTTAAAATTATAAGTTAACTGTAGCATTTCTACTTATTACCTTGAGATTTCTTTGCGTTTCACACTAATTAATCTTGAATTCTTTTGCTTGGTTTAGAGATCCTTATAACTCTTCTGATTCTGAATAATCACACACACAATAATAGGAGAATAAACTCTAGTTCTAATGAGGATAGGTGGGTTTGGATTGCAGAGGACCAACTTGTTGAGTTGGTCAGATACTGATCGGTCGTGATTTTTTGTGTGCAGTTCTAACTTTTGTGTTTTTCTTGAAGGTAAATGTAAAGAGGACTGTATTAATTATGCCATACTGTGCTACTTTTTAAGTTATATGTAAATTAAAAACTCAAAGGCTTTAAACTATTACTTAGCTGGAAATCAGCTGGAAATCAGTTCCAAAAGTAACTCTTAAGAATACTATTTGTATTTCCAGTACTCCAAGCTCATCATCCATACAGATAAGCAAAGCCTCTTAGGTTGAACAGAATACTAATGTTAAACAAACCAATGCTTTGTGTTAGATACATAATAAACAGATTGACGGTATTCTGACCTACAGTCTTTTGTTGAGGTCACTCAGTGAAATGTTGGTTATTCTGTTCATTTGGCACATAAAATAAAGTTGATATTGAGGGGAGCCAGTGGGTGGTCAGCATTTGAACATTAGTTCCTGTTTGTAAGCTCCTAAATAAAGACTTGGGGTGTGTATATATACTGCAGTAGACACCCACGGCTGGTCCCTGCTAACTGACTCGGGCTTGTGGGGCTCAGGCCGCAGGTTTAATTGCGGTGTAGATGTTCCAGTTTTGGCTAGAGTCTCACAGGATGCTAGAGCCCAGTCTCCAGTTCAAGTCCAGGTGTCTAACCTGCAGTTAAACAGCACTACAACCTGAGCCCCATGAACCTAAATCAGCTGGGGGCCTAAGTTTGAATATACAATTTAGTCCATTTTCATTGTTTTGTTTGAAAAGTTGATTTGTTGTGTAAGTGGGGGGAGAGAGGGAAAGCAGATAAAAAGAGCAGCAGAAATAGTGCTTCTGCTCTAAATCAAGGAAGAAATGGTAAGTGCCTAATAAATGGGTCCAAAGAATCCTCTTACTATTATTGTCAAAACCTATGTTTCCTTTCTTTATTTGATATCATGGAGTCTAACTATATCTTTGGTTAGCAAAAGAAAAAAATAACTAGTTAAATAAGATTTTAGAATTCTGTATTTATCCTGGTGGAAACTTTAAAATAGACTCCTTCTGTCTCCTCCTTCCACCCCTGTCCCTCAAAACAAAAAACAACACTGTCAGGCCTAAATCAGTCAGACACTCGTTATCTTTCACTGGTGCGTTACTTTCTGAAGAGAGATGGCCTGTAGCCATATCATCAAAAGCTGTGATCTCAGATACAAAGAGCTAAGCATGGTCAGCCTGGACCAGCAGTTGGACAGAAGAGTCCTAGGGAAAGCTTAGATGCAGCAGGAAGTGGTACTGGTGATTCAGTGGATGGTACTGTTTCCTCTGAGCTATACAGAATCAATCAATATAATATTAAAGGGCTCATTGCTGTTGTAGGTGCTTTAATTAAGATGAGACTTCAACATAATAAGTCCTGCCCAAATATAGTAATTACAGTTTCCCTGATACTTTTTAGTGGAGTAAGGCTATTACTTTAGATAACTTATCATATTGTAACTTGGGGAAATTATGTTCTACCTACCTATATATATTTCCACACTGTATTCATTTGAAATAGTCTTCATTTTTTGCCCTACACTATTATTCAGTGCTGCTGTTTAACAATAAACAGTTGCCACATTTCACCTTAAGAGATGGGTTAAATGATTACTTTGAAGCATTTTTACAATTCGTAAGCCTTGTGAAGTGCTTTGGTTTTTATCTAGATGAACGATGCTATGTAAATGTGAGATCATTGATATTGTCGTCTAAAGAAGATCTTCCTTCTTCCCTGGCTTATTCTATACTGAATCATAGTAATGAAATTTGTGCTAACCCATTCATTTCCAAAAGCAAAAGATTGTGTCCGAAACATTTTTCTTGATTGAATGGTGAAGCAGAATATGAAACTGGGATGTGAACAAAAACCAGTTTATTCTGTCACACGTCAGAATTAATTACAAAGAGGTTACAGAAAATGATGGGCAAAAAGACATTGCTTTTGGTTCATTGGAGTATGCAGGTCTCGCTTTAAAGGAGTTTTAGTTTGGCAGCTTTGCCTTTTGTACAGTGGCAATGAATTTGTACTTTGGAAAATAGCATTCTTTCCTCAAGTATGGAATATCTTCCTGATGTTCCAGGATATTAGTAACAGGATTTGCATCCTTTTTCCCTTGAATCATTAGTTCAAATGTGAACTGTGTTAGCTGTGAAGAGAAAGGAGTTCTTTGTGTTTGCGCTGACTGTATAGCAAACTGAAAAAAAATTCCCATTGTGTCCTTCCCCTCCTCTTCCCTCCTGCCTCCCAGCTGCCAAGTTTCTTAGGTTGCTGTGAAGTTTCACTTTCATGTGAAAAGGTAAATTGATTCACTTTCAAGTGAAAGTAATTTTCAAATTGCCCCAGCTGCATGGCAGCCATGCTGAGGAAGGGAAGTGGCAGAGGGGACTTGGTTTCTTAAGTTCAGCCGCCAGTGCTTCTCAAGCAGCTGAACTTCAAAGGGGAACTTTCCTTTCCTCCCATTCTTCTCAGCCTATGTCGCAGTTCTTTGGAAGTGATTGAGCTGCTTTAAATTCTGAAAAGGTATCCTACAAACAAGGCAGGGATCCCAATTCAGCTGTTGTAAAGTGAAAACATTAGCTGGTGGACTTCAGAATTTTTCGTTCTGGGGAGAGAGATGGCACTTGCTTTCACTGCATTTCCAGCTAAAATCTTTATTTTTAAATGTATGGAAGGAGTTTTACAGTCTTTACCCCTCTTCCTATTTTAACCCTTTCAGTTATGTAAAGGATGTAATGGGTTGTGTGTGTGTGTGTGTGTGTGTATATATATATATATATATATATATATGAGAGAGACAATTCTAGATGATCATTCAGTTAGGCATTGATGCTGTAATGTCAGTGGAGTAGCCCTGCCAGGATGTAGATTCAGTCAAAAAGCACAATGTTCGATTAGAACGTTGCTTTCGGCAGTCAGCGCCCAAAGTCACAAATACTATGATTTTCAGATGAGTACAAAAACTTTACTGTGTAGACAATGTAAAAGAACATACTACAAAGCCAGATGATACTAGCGCTTTTGCTTGCACAAAGAACATTCCAAATATGTACTAATAAGTTTCAGTTTTAGATGAAACCCCAAAGCTTTAATAAATATGAAATTTATTATACGAGGAGAAGGGGAGGGAGAGGTTTGAGCTACCAGCTGGTCATCACAGTAGCACTATCTGTGCTAAAGTTGTCTAATTTGTCACTAGTTTTAAAAGTGATTATTTTTGGTACTATTCAAAGGATGATTTCCAGAAGTGAAATATCTATAGAGAGAGCTGTAATTTAAAATGGAAACATTGATGTGAACTTACTGGAGCATCATGTGGTAGCAATGTGTATTTGGTGCTTCTCATTTGAAAGCTCTCAAACTGCTTGCCAAACTAAAATTTAAGCATCTGTAGAGTTCACAATAATAGGACAAGATGGAATTTTGGCAGAAGGCAGATGAACAAAACCACTGCCCAAGAAAATGAGATCTTCACTTAATTTGTGCTTAAATTAATCATTAACAGGGACATACCAAATTGTCAAATTAAAGTTTTTTGGCGTTATTACCTTTTGGACCCAATGGTCTGAATTATTCTGGGACCATGCTTATCCCTTCAAAAGTACTATAATGTTGCTTGAGTTTAAAACTGAAGTACCACTGACTTGTAAAACTGTGGTCTTCATTTATGACACACACCCTGGGAACATGAACTCATGAAAGTACAATCATTGGAAGCATTTAAAGACTTACTTTGAAATGCTGTGAGCTATCTCAAATGAAGCAAACCCTATTTGTTTTGAAAATTAATTATGAATTTTACTATAAATTATAAGAGGGTTCATCTTCACTTTAGAAACAGTTAAGATGTTTTTTAATTTTCTTTCCTTTAATTTTAACAAAATCACTTTTATCTGCAGCAGTTATCTGGCAATCACCGAAACTGTATTAATATACTCTTGGTGGCACTGTTCAGTTTACAATATTTTATAAATGTTTTTTAACACTACTTAATGTTTTAAATTTGTTAAATGTTTTAAAACTACTTAATAGCATCTGCTTTTGAAGTATTTCTGCTGATGGTGGCATTTTATTAAGTTATGATGGAAATTAATTTTGTCCCTGTTGTAATCTTTCATGTGACATCTCCACATTTGTTACATAGGTGCCCATTTAAAGTGTGACAAAAGTCTGCTTTTCAGAAAAGTATTGTTCTTTTCACATATTATTTTAAAATGGCCTATGGAGAAATATTATTTTGATTAATGTAGCTGCAGTAAGGTTCTAATGTGTTAGCATTCTGTTGTGTGCCCCATCTTAAAAACCTACACAGAATACAGTTTCTCTGCATGATAGTTTATCAAGCTGAATAAATCTACCCTGCAATTTACAGGGGTTTGATATTACAGTGTAGTATGAGGCATAGCTCTGTGTAATCCTTCTTTATTTATGTACCTTAAGGATAACATTTTTGCAATTTAGGTATATGAGGAAATATTTTCTAATATTGTTTTCTTTCCCACAACAGGATACAACAACTATAGAAAAAATGTCAAACTGTTGTGAAGAAATGTAAGTACAATATAAAGAACTAGTAGAACTTAAAAGTGTATGTGCGTGAAAGGAAACTGAAGGCACTGGTAATAGATTTTGCATGCTACCATGCTTTAGTTTCTTTTCTGTAGCAGTGGTTCACCATTTTTTATACTTCTTGTTTTTTTTAGCTACAGATTATTATTCTTCCTGCCTACCTAAAGCAAGTAAAACTATATTTTGTCTCAAAAGCACAGATCAAAAGACACTTGCTACTGTGTGCTTGACATATATTTAAGTGCTCCCGAGAATTTCCTCCGCTTCAGAAGTTGCCTTTGGTTGATTGACAACACAAATTCAGTTTCTGCTATCCAAAGTTAAATCTCAGCTGCATGTCATAATGAAAGAAAAGCTGTATTTGTGATGCTGGGACACAATTCATCAGAGTCCAGTAATAGATCCCCAGCCAACCTGTATTGTTCTAGCTGACTGAAGTGCACCATGGGAGTGCTGTCTTTCACTAATAATGCTGTCTTCTATAGATCGAGGCCCCGAAAGCCATGGCAGCAGACCTTCTCAGAAGTTTTTGGCACTCGCTGGAAGATCCTGTGGTTTATTCCTTTCAGGCAGAGGCAACCACTGCGAATTCCCTACCACTTTGCCAATCATGTCTAAGCAGATGGATGGTGGGCACAGATGGGTCCTCCATGCTGGAAGTGTGTTACAGGTTTTATGATAATAGAACTAAGACAGTCTTCAAGTCAATTAAAATCCGCCCACCAATCTTAGCTATCATAAAGTGCCCCAGGCTTTATTTTAATAGTGATCTTGATTCTGTTATGGGATTAGTACTAGTTCCAGGTTTAAGTTTAAGGTGTATTTATTTTCAAATTAGTTTTCTGGAGGGATATCTTGAGTGTTTGAGGTTAATAACAACATAAATGATTGGGATACAATATTACCCAATTTTGTTTTGATACGTGATATTTGTTTTTGTGGGGAAGAAAACACTGCAGTTTACATAGTTTAATAGATTTAAAAAAAAAGTGTCTAATTCTGCATTTAATTTTTTAGTATTTTTTATCAGATTTATCTAGATCTTGTACAGGTCTTTTTCTGCTAATTATGTTTATAATTCTCTAATGTCTTCTTTTACTTATGATGCATGATATTAATCATGCAGTACTACACTGGAAAAAGTTGGTATTTTAAAAGAAGCAGACTTTTTCCTAAACTTTTTCCAGAAATGTTTTTATATACAGGGAGATCTTGCATCTTATGAAATTCTCAGTTTTGTAAAAGTGTAGTCTTAGTACTAGAGCTTATCATTGTTCCTGTGTCAATAAAACCTATGAGAGCAAACACCGTAGGGCAAACTATGCAGATATAAAGCATGTTTTTCCCTTTTCTCCACAAGGATTTCCTTGTAATTTGCAATAATTCTACATATAATCAATATGGTATGAATACTAGAGTGCATACTTTTTTTAAAAATGCAGGTTTAAATCAGTGAATATGATGTATCATATCACAAAGTACTGTGTGGTCACTAAAGTTTTACACTTCACAGTTTGTTTTGGGTAGTCACTAATAGAAGTAGAATTAGGATTACGTTTCAGGTGTTTATGCATAATGGACAGTGTGTATGGAAATATTTTAAGTATTTTATTTATATGTAAATACTAATGTTAGAGAGAAACACTAGTTTCTGTGTAGAACAGGGTCATTGAGCTGCACTAACTTCCTGTTCTAGCTATGTATTATGTGGACAGGAGACCATTTTGCTCTTTTTCTGAGATATGAGGGTCGCTGCTTCTTAGAAGTGGTTAACAAGAAATGGTAACCTTAAGATTAGAGCTGGTTAAATAGTAAACTGATTCACAAATAGAAGTGTTGCCTTTGTTTTGCTATGATTTGAAGCATTGTGTTATTTGTTATTCACGTGTGTCTCAGCAATTGTCAAGTATTTGTGAATCTTGAAAGATTCATGAATTTTCACAAGGAGACAATTCATAGTTTTGTTACTCAATATTCTGCCTAAAAAGTTTATTATCCAGTACAGGAGCATAAACAATAGCATACATTGGAGGTGACTACCACACAACATGAATAACAAATAATGAATAGTCAAAGCATATAAGACATAAACTGAAAATTATTTATCTAGGCTATTTGGGATTTCTAGCATTCTGGGTGAAGTTCAGAAAGTCCAAGAGGTGATGAAAATGCTGATGTGGCCTTTGAAATTTACAAATGGTACTGTATAAAGTAACTGCTGCATCCCCTTTAAGGAAAAAGAAGTTACCTACTGTATCCTCTGTGAAACTCTGGGTGGAAATTAACATTCTGCTGTTATAAACATTTAAAAATGTTTTGCAAAGCATGATTGTTTATAAGCATAGGGGTTTTGGGTTTTTTTTTTACACTTTTCCTGCTAATGAACTGGGATAGTTTGTAGGTTGTGTCATTTAAAGCAGTGTTTCTCAGCCACCAGTCCCTGGACCAGCTCTAGTCCCTGAAAACTCTCTGACATAGTTTAGAAAGGCAACAAGCCAGTCCCTGGTATCAAAACTTTGAGGAACACTGATTTAAAGCACTGAAGCCTTTGATTAAAGGAGAAGATCAAGGAATTTAAATGTCTTTGATTCACTCATTGTAGGAAGAATATTTATTCCTTCTGTCTTTCTTACATCTTTCTTTCAAATGACTTAACTTTGGGAAAAGCATATTTGCAATATATAAATTGTTGCAGTATTGGACCCTTAATTGTAAGCAGTGCATTTAAATATTATAAACTCTACCTATTCCTTGAAAGGATGGGAGCATGAAAACTTGTCAGCTTTACAGGGACAAAAAATAGCAATTAGTCTAATATTCTGTAAATATACTACAATAACTTAAAATAAGATGAAATAATTAGCTTGTGACTTTATCCTAAAATGACCCAGATCTTGAGTTAAACATAAACATAGTCTGAATGTATATACTGCATACTGTACGTATTTAGACGTGTATACACATGCATATCGGCAGTTTACAAGATGTCCAATTTGGTTGATTAGCAGTTGTGTTTACCTAGCATGTACTTATTTAGGATTCTAGCCTGTTATCTGGTGATGAAGCTGATGTATACCCAAGCCTTAGGGAGACTTTCATCTCTTGTTCCCAAAGTGCCCTCTTTTGGCCAAGTCATGCAATGACATTAGTTCTGTCCTGTCGTTATGATTCATAGATTGCTGAGGCCTCATACTCAGACAATGGTGATTTGGAGCAGTAAGTGTTGGGGAGAATGGAAGAAATACATCCCAAGTAAATGATTTTCAGGCATCTATATTCTTGCAATTCTAGCATTTATTCCAAATACAAAAGTGTTGTTGTTGTCTAGCCTTGGATAAAAAGGAAACATGTCAGACTTTTTGCAAATCCTCAGAATAGGTGTGTGATTTATATCACTAAGCTCTTTTGTCAAGTGAGCCAAAATGCAGATTGCATAACCCAATCCTGATTTTCCTTCTGAGCAATGTGTTGTACATTAAAGTTTAAAAATAAAACATCATAGTTACTGTAGCTGAAATACCAGATACTCACTCTCATGATGCACTCTTAAATTTTGTGTGTTTGACTGTTGTGTGAGTGGTAATGCCATAGTGCAGGGGTTCTCAAACTTTTTCAAAGAGATGGACATTCCTGTAGACCTCTCCTTTTTCAGCCTCTGAATCCCATCCCACACCTTGCCCACAGCTACTGTAATGTTCAGTTATACAGAATGATAATATTATGACAATAATTAGTGATCTGCTTCCTTTTCTACCCCCATTTTGCATTTTTGCCATTTATTTCTATAAAATCTCAACATTTGGGAGGCCCCAATTTTAGATGTCTGTAAGGGGCTTGATTTTCAGAAAGTGCTGAGTATCCATCTTTGGAAAATCAGGCTTCTTTAATATGTCTGAAGTTAGGCACCCAAAATCACTTGTCACTTTTGAAAAACGTAGGGCAAGAGGGTTATCATACTATTCACTGGAGAGATTAGAACAGCACTGACACTAGCTGCTGTTTATTTTCCTGCATTTGTTCCCTTTTTGTTTTATTGAGACTCTGCTCAGGTTTTAATATTAATCGACTCTATTACCCTTTTTGTAGGGCTTGTCCACACAGGGAAATTAATTCAGATTAAAGTAGGGTTTTATTAATCTTATAAGAGCAGTTATGTCTGATTCACTCCCTGCATGAATTATTCTATAATGAGTATCCACATAGGAGGTTAATCAGGAATAGCTAATCCAGAATAACTCCCCATATAGACAAGCTCTGAAGTTCATAAACCTTGTGAATATGAACAGTACTAAGAGATTGCCTTCAAATATAGCTATAATTACTGCAGCATACAAATGGTAATCCAAGTTCTGAGAGTGCTCTGGAAACATTTTGCTTTCTTTTCAGCAACAGAAAGTTGTGATGTAGTAGAAATATTGCACCAGAAGGGTTGGTTGTAGTCTGGACAGTAAGGCATTTGGGATATTAACATCTTTGCCATGAACTAGGAAGGAACTATGCAATTTAAATATACACATTGACACAGAACTCTTTAAAAGCACTTGCTATGTTGTCCAGTTTTATTCAGTAAATAGGCAAATGATATTTTTCTTCAGTAATGAGCAAATAGTTGTTGCATTTTGTATTGTAGGAAATCTCTGGGTACCTATGTAAGGAGCTTTGGTCATGAAGATGGGATCTGAGCATCACTGCTGAAGAGAATTAGCTATAAGAAGTCAGTGAAACACTAATTACTTAAATGGTTTCACTAATTAAAAGCATTGGTTCAAAGCAAAAATTAGTTTTATAAGTATTATTTACAGTAATCTGCCAACCTTTCTGGCATCAATACATCACTTGTAGCAGACTTTGCTGTCATGTAAAAGATACATCATATCATTTAACATGGCTGTGATTTCTATATCCTTCCTTTTCTTCAAACTTGATTTTTCTGCCAACCACAAATAATAAGAAACCACAATAGCTTTTTTTCAGCAACCAACTGTATTACAAGACAAAGCTAACTGTGTTTATAATTAGTCCTAGGTTCACTTTTACAACCGGATATAACATCCATCTACTGAAAAGTCTAAATGCTCTGTTCCAAATATGGTGGAGTTTTGACTGCATGGGAAATAATAGTTACTTCTTCCACATATGTTGGCATAAGGGCTATATCTTGTATCCCAGAACCTCAAACACTCAACAAATCCCTCTAGAAAACTAATATGAAAGTAAATACGCCTTACGCTTGAAAATGACATGGGTCAGATCTACAAACAGATCATGGACTGTCTCCTTAGCTCAGCCAACCATCTCTGCTTTTGGATTTTCCTTTTTCTTCTATGCCCAAATCACTGTCAGTCACAACAGGCAGCTGTTTTGCTCCTTAGCTCCTTCAGTAGGCTTATTGCTCAACAATGCTTCTCCTGTTCACACCACTGCGTTCTGATAGGCCTCAGCTCACTGTTCCCATGTGCATCAGGTTAGTAGTCAAGAGCCATGATGAGCTGAGCTGAGCACAGAAAACTGCTTCATCACCACCTTGCTCTTAATCTTCGTGAGTCTGTCCCTTTGCTGCCCTCAGATTCCATATGTGCCAAGCTGGCTGCAGCAAAGTATAAGCAGGCCTGTGGGGTCTAGTGCTCATCAAAAGACAATTTAGAGGCCTTCTGAAATAGATCTTGATGCCTTAGTCCACTCCTGATTTTGAGCAACTTTGAATTGCTGAGTAAGTTTGCCTAATTCAATTGTCTGTCAGCATTAATGACACACACACACATTTTATTTTGGAAGGAGGCAGCTGTGTCTAAACACAACTCCTATATAACACTTGAGTTTTCAGACGCACCGAGCACCCACAGCTCCCGTTGAAGCCAAAGGAAGCTGCAGATGTTTGACTTCTCTGAAAATCAAGTCATCATTGCCTTGTAGTCCTGCTCTGCATCTATTGTCCTTTCTAGTCACTTTTTCATTTAAACAGCATATTTCAGCAGCATAGTCAAGTGTGCAGTTAGAAAGATGAATGGTGTGAAAACAAAAACCTTTGCCCAGAGTGCTTAAGTTCGCTAGGTTAAGGTCCCTCCTTGTGAGGGACTAACTCATGATCTGATAATAGGGGATCTAGCCTTCGAGGGCTCACCTGATTATAACATAGTTTGGTCCCATCACACAGACTGTATTAAACATGATTCTACAACACAGGAATTTTGCTGGTATACACAGGCCCAGCTCAGTCCTTCTGCTCGCAAGCACCCTGAAGCTGAGAGCACCTTGGTTACAGTCTCCTATGTCATATAAATACCACCACTGACTAGCTCTAGTAGCAAGCACATTAGGCTCTCTTTGGTAACAGGAAAAGTCACTGATGTGACAACCTGAGAAGATATAGCGTGTATTTTTATTTTTGGAGCTCAATCTCTCCAGTTACATTGCTTTTTTCCTGTTGTAATGCAGTTGTAAATACATATTAATGTGTCTTCTAGGGTTGGCAGCAAGGGTTTAATTACTTAAAATCCTGAGCAATGTAATCCCCTGTTGGTTCTATGTAAGCAAACATCCAGAAAAGCTGTCATATTCTTTTGTGGATTCTGAGGTAGAGCTGCTCTTTCATGATGTAATAAAACACAGCAAGAACTCAGTATATATCTTAAGCATTGTTTTTGAGACACACACAATATTCAAGTTGTTTAACCTGTGGCTGCCTGAAGTCAATATTTCCTCATAAAAGCTACTATATGCCGTGTCCTGGTACTACTACAGAAGCATTTAGTAACTGGAGATCCTGACTGTTGCACCAAAGAATTAACTTTTATGGTTTGGTCCTCTTGGGAGACTTGTTTTTTCACATACATGTGCTTTGTAAAATTAGATTTAATCTCAGGCAGATCAGTTTCTGTTTTAACAGAACTCAATAGCTAGACTTTTTATTGGCAGAATTGGTTTTAAATGTTCCTTATGGATGATTTTGTAATTATGCCTGATAATAAAATATGTTTTTGCCATTTAATTTAATTATTCCAACACAATTCAGTTAATTCACAGGGTAATGCAACAAACTGGGGTTTTGAGAGCAAATTAGGTGGCACTGATCTCAGTCACTTAAATTCTTCCTTATGCACAAAGTAATAGATTTCTCTCATCCATGTTACATTGACACACTTTATTCTGTCATTAAAAAAAATGCATCCGTCTGACCTCATCTTAGCAAGCATTAAAGTTTTGGAGAGGATTGGGATGGAAGCAGAAGAGAAACTGGTTGCTAAAGGGCTATAATTTTATAAAGCATGCAAAATCTTTAAAAATTTAATGGAAAAAATCCAGCTATGTGGAAAAAGTTACAATCTATGTAGCTTTAGCCAATCATACTGTATACTATTCCCCTGGCCACTATTTCTTCCTTCTTCCACAATAAAACACAAATCTGCTCTCTTTAGAAATGTATCTAAAAGTGATGGAAAGCCATACATAATGTTAAATCAGACAATTCATGAACTAATAGAGAATATTTACTTCAGTTACCATGAATTAAGAAATGTATGTTCAGGAACGCACCAGCAAACAATTAAAGCAAAACATGTTTAAACTTGTTCTGAATCAAACCACTAAGAGTAATTAATTTCACTATTGAGTATAGATGCAATATTAAGATTTGAAATTATGTATAAAAATATTTTGTAACTGAAATATACAATTTTGAAGCTATGTCTGTCTTCACAGACTGAATTAACAAATTATCAAAGTAATCTAACCATCTGAAAATATACAAATTACAAGAGGCAATTTCAGTACTGTTTAAAGATATTTGGAAACCAAAAGAAATGCAATAGATTCCTGATCTGTGTATTGTTTATATCAAAAGAGCATTGTCATTGTAACCAATATCCTAAGTCAGGCACCTTATGTTTAATTTTTGTGTGTGTAGCTCAGCCTGAAGGTAGTTAAGAGCGCAGAATATATACTGGGAGTTATCTCCTGCCTTTATAAAAGGAAAAATCCATTTCTCTTAGGTTAAGGCTAACTATGATCTGTACTGGTCAAAATGGTAAGATCTCAAAACCTTTTGGGGGTCAGGGGTACTGCTGTTTGTTTTATTTAAAAAAAAAATCTTTTTGTAGAGAACGATGTTGGACAAAGTTAGGAGAACTGCCTTCAAAGCCCAAATCAGCCATTTTGTTATGCCTTTATCCCGTACTGGATATTTTCAAAAGCATCCTCCTCCAAGAAACTAGTACAATGTAGCTGAGTATTTTAGACAATAAGAATCTGATTCAGCAAGTACTTAAGCATGTGGCTAACTTGAAGCACATGAACAGTCTGCTGAACTAGGACCTAAGGTTCTTAATCTGCTCTGTTGGTCCTATTAACTTCAGTAGAGTTCCATCTGCATACCTCTAAGCATAATTTGGACCTAAAGCAGAATATATGCTTCTCAAGTTATACAGGAAATGTGAGGCAAACTTCATGATATGTGCACATTTGTAGAAAAGTCAGTGTTTTAATGAATATAAGTCAACTGACTTTCCCAGGTCTGCAGTACTGGAGATTATATATATACTCTGTTTTCTTAATAGTTTTCAACCTAAGGGCCATAATAAAACATATTCTGTAGCAAACCATATTAAAATTTTCTAATTTAGGCTTTCTGAATTTTGTAATCACTTAACCTGAATATGTTGTTGTTTTTATTGTTTTGTTCTTTATTTTACCTTGACTGTTTCCAAATGATACTTTAATACTGTTTACATTAGGCATGTTGAGAATGACCAGTGCTGAAGTTTAGCTTAGGAAGTGCATAAATGATCAGTGGATGATGTATTGTTCACCTCATACCAAAATAAGCACATTTGCTCTGGTATTCTTTTTATTAAAATTAAAATGTAAAATATTTATCTACCTTAAACAATGTTTAATATTTATTTTGGTGATTGGTTCATTTGTGAAATATTTCTATTTTTCTTTTCAGAATGATTTAAGTTAAATTGTGGATATTTTTACTTTTATTGACATGTATTATGTATTGTATTTTTAGAAATCTTATTTTTAAATAAAAATTAAAAAATTCTGTTTTTTCCCTCCTTTGGTCACCATTTAAAAATCAATTTACAATTTAAATTGCTGCATTATTTATGTATTTGCTCTAAATACTTTGCTATGTTTTTCTCAATCTTTCTGATTTGCATCGTATTTATTTGCTTTGATAATTCTGCATCTAAACATGTTTCTATGTTTCTAAGGCAAAAAGTCCAAATACTAGACTTGCCATGTCTAAGGAACTGTCAGCCTGTACAATCCAGCATCGTTAATGAAGATGGTGTCCTTTTGTAAAAACAGAGTGAGCTGTCTTCATTAGTGTGCCTTTCAGTTGATGGGAATGGCAACAGTGAGTTTTGCCTTCCAGGTGGGAGGTGAGATATGGTGGTAGTTATTCAATAATATGGGGAGGAGAGAGAAAAAAGAAAGCTCCTAAGTAAAATGTGGGTGGGAAGAAATTGAATCCTGCAACAAACTAGATTTAGCAGTAGGCTTAGCGATAGTGGAGATGGGAATGGTGAAATTGCTCATTCTAACTCCTAGGATGGTTCCACCACAAGAATAGTAAGCAAAAGAAAAAGGGTGATTGTTGTACGTTCAAGGAAATTATTTAAATGACTGAGTTGTGGTACTTCATGAGCAATGGCTTTATAACTACTTAATTGATGTTTCATGACACAAGATAGCTTGTTCTATTTCAAACCAAAACGTGATTCTTCTTTTAATAATAATAATAATAAAATCACTTTTATACTGATTCTTCCACAAAAGCATAAAACCATCCTGTAAAATTCTATATATTATTATATTCCAGAGAAAACAATTCCTACTTATTGCCAGTAATTTCAGTTTTTCTTGTCTGGAGTTTTACTGGGCTCTTTCCCCATTTAATTATTTCAAATCTGGCAAATCTCTACTATATTTATTTATTTTAGTGTTTTGTAAATTAGAAACAACAGAATCATGTTCGTGTCTCCTTTCTGATGTGTGGAAACTGAGACCTTTTGCTACTTTCCTATAAAAAAAAAAAAAAGATTAATGTGTATGTTACAATATTTGGACTGCTTAAAGCTGTTTAAAAGATTTCTAGATACGTCTAGTCCTTATGTGAATGGAATGAAACACAGTATTCAATAATACTTTGAAGCTGTAAATTCAGTTTGAAAGGCTGCCAGGTAGTACAGATGAACAAATGCATACAAACACTGCTGTAGGCTGACCAATTACCCATATGAGCAGCAATTATATTAGCATACAATAGCAATTGGAGGGAAAATTTGACCCTGTGGACATCCAGCTGAGTAAACAGGCTTGAGGAAGGATGAAGGTTGTGTTAATTTGAATAAAATATAGTTAAGCTCATTAAAAAAGCAGACCAGAACTTGTCAGTCACAGCACATTCTTTGTATGTCCTCACGTTTCACAATATTTTTCTCATTAAACTTCCCATCTCAAAAACATTCTCTTTTTCCAAAGGATTAGTTTGAGATCAGACACACACTGAAATAGAGTTTGTATACAGTCAACCAAAAATTTGTGTTTCAGAAGTTTAGAACTGTACATAAATTGAAATGGACAGGTGTTGTTGAAAAATGATTATTTCAAGCCCCAGTAATATAATTTATCCCCAAATACAACATTCATCAAGATCTCATGATGTTTAGGATATGCTGCAGATTCCATTTTTAATAGCGTGAAGCTATAACATTTGCCAGTGTCCGTGGCCCAAATACCCACCTGCATAGTGTCTTGGGATTCCAATGGCCTTTTCCTTGCTACCAAGTGGTGCAAGTGTATGGCTTGTAATCTATATAAATGTAAAGTATGGTTATTCCTTCTTGATCATAGTAACAGGTATTGAATGGAAGAATGGTCCAGTAGTCCAGTTGATAGCCTGGGACTTGAGAGATCTGGGTTCAATTCCCTCTGCTGCCACAGAATTCTCATATGACCTGGGGCAAGTCCCACAGGCCTAGATTTACAAATTTATTTAGGCACCCAGCTCAATTGATTTCAGAGGCAATTAAGTGCCTAAGTATATCTATGAATCTGGGCCTTACTTTCTCAGTTTCATTTCTCCATTTGTAAAAATGGGGATAATAGCACATCCCTCCTTCGCAGGGGTATTATGAGGAAAAGATGGTGAGGTGCTCAGATACTACAGTAATGAGGGCCAGGAGAGAACCATAGGTGTAATTTAGTTCTATAGATTACTCTGGAGATGTTAATTGATATTAGAATGAGGTTTGAGTTTAGGAGATTTGCCTGTGCTGAGAGCAGACAGTCTTTGAAATCTGCTACCAGTAACAGTATTGTCATAAGTACCAAAACTATAGGGAGAAATCATTGCTGTGACATAGGAAAAGGGGTATCTGTGTAATAGAGTTCTTAGAAGTTTAGAGTGAATGAAGCGGCATAATTAAAATGTTGGTGACTGTTCCATACAGACCTTGAGCTGGAGTAGATTGTCATAGCTCCACTGGCATCAATATCATGTTAGGAAGTTTCTTGGAAAGAAAAGGGGAAAAGAGTGGAGACTTATAAGGAGTAAGCTTTCTTTATACTTGACCACTCTTTTAACTTCATGTTTCCAGTGAAATAGGTCACAATATGTTTGCCAATGTCTGCTTTCTACTGTTGCTTTCTTACAGAGCTGTTGGCCATTTTGCATTTGCAAGGAGGTGTTTATTGACCAGTTATAATATTTATGATCTAAAAGCCAAGTTGGAAAAGAGCATGACAGATCTTGTGTTTCTCAGAATTACAAATACTTGTGCTAGTCTAGAATTTGTTATTTAAAAACAGAGCATGTATTCTAATTTAATATGCACATGCCAAAAGTAATTAAAGTTCTGCTTTGTATAGTTACTGTACAAGCATTTTGCCACACAATTACAGTAAGAATAGTGTTAGATTCATTTTAAAGAATATTTCTCTACTCAATGTGCAGAGACCCAGACCAGCCCCTGATCTTGGGCTTTCACATCAGCTCTTATAGGAATAGGTCTATGCTGAAACATTTCAGTGAGAGAAGACCTGGAATTTTAGTTTATTGGGGAGTTGTTAGACCACATCTGAATGTTACCTCCCCCTTCTCATATTTTAAATTTTCTAATTTGTGTGGAGGAGGGGTGTTAGTTTTGTGTTCCTTTTAACAGTAAACCATAGAAACTGGGGGATATGTCTCATTTTGCTTAAGTGCATAATGTCTGGAAGCAGTATCATTTATATGTGCACTGCAGGAGACCAGGATCAGGGCCACATGTAATGATGCAGAGAATAAAGGAATACATAGATAATTTTTCAAAGCATTTTCGTATCAATATAATTTGTTCATACATTTAATTATGGTTCATTAATTGATTTTTCTGATCACTTATATGCTCTATTTAGTGTATTCTCACATATACTATTTTTTGTTTGCCAGATTTAAACCAGTATCAGAGAGAGTTTACAGGTAGAATATACACACCTTAATTCCTGGCTGTCATCCCAGGGAAGCAAAAAGGCTTAATTCTTCATTGATTGAAGAGTCTTGCGATAGAAGAAGAATGCATTCTCCGTTCCTTTGACTGGCAGCTACATTTAAGGCTGCAGGCTTGTCATGGCCATGATTTCCGTGACAAAACCGACTTTTAGAGATTTGTCATAAGTCATGGTCTTTTTCACCCTGGTCTGCCTATTACCAAGAAAAACTCCTTCATGAAGATTTATACATTTTTCTCTCTTTTGTGTTTTACTGTCTTCATATGTTATTAGGCCAGTAATAGCAGCTATTTAACATTATTTAATGTGTTTCTTGCTGATGGGAACTTGCCTTACCGATTACGGCTAGTTGGATTGTCAGTGGGGATTGCTAATACCTATGTTATTTACTGAGGGAGAGATTTTTCCAAAGAGCTCAGTGTTGGCCTTAATTGTGCTCCCATTGAAGTAATTGTTCGGAAAACAGTGAACGCTTTTGAAAATCCTACCCTTGTATCTTTATTTTTTAAAAACAATTTTAAATGATTTGGAACCACCAAGTGGTGCACATAGCTAGCCTGTTGGAACATGTGTTGTATCCTTGTTTCCCTTGTCTTTCCTCTTCCACCTCCTTCAACTTACTGGTACATCTATTTGTCTCTGGTTAATCAGGATGGAGACCTCATTGTGTTAGGAGCGGTGTGAGCACACAGTCCTTGCCACAAAGAGCTTCCCATCTAATTTAGGACAAGCTCTAACTAGGCGTTGTAACAAATAAATGAAGGTACTTGGAGAGGGAGCACAGCATGTGGCTCTACAAATTAGCTAAGAGCACAAGTAAAAGCTTTGAGGTTTTCTTTTTTTATAAGCTTTTGTTTTAAACTATAAACAGGAAATGTCAGTGACATCAGCAATTCCTACTGCCATGTACCTTATAATTATTGGCAATTTACTAGGAATCAACATGGAATAAACTGATCACTTTGGTAAATCAGGTCACTTATTTTGGCACCAAAATATAGATTTAGTAGTCTAGCTTTAGGCACCTGATTTTGAAAATCTTGGGCAATATAATTTGTCATCTCTATAGAAGCCTAAAAATCCCAAATTATCTTCCTGAGGGGACTAAATACTCTCTGGGACATAGTTCTGATGTATAGGTTCTGAATACACTGTCGGGAGATGGGAGAAGCTGCATCCATCCTGGAATCAGGTATCTTTGTTATCCTCTTGAGAAATGATACTGGAGATGGAGGCATTAGGTGGGATGAGTAGCTGGTTTTTTTTAATGTGCAAGCATTGGCACCTCTTGCCCTCCAGACTCTCATCACTGATATCAGTCTCTCTTATATTCACCTTTAAATGCCTTTTAGGATTTACAGATGTCTTGCTAATTGCACAATTAAGTTTATTCATTACTTAATCATGTCTTACTCTTTGTTGTTAAAGATCTTCTGGAGCTTAGAAAATCTCTGGCAATGAATATCTATATATAATACTTTGGAATTCAGTCATTTTTGTTTTTTAGTTTAGTTAATAAATGTTGTATGTATATTTCCCCCACATAATAAAACATATATTGAGAAATTATAGGAGTGATTTTAAACAACACAAGAAATATATTTATTTAGTATATAGTATTTATTGATGGCTCTATTGATTGCGAAGGAAAGAAAGAAAAAAGTGATTGGAGGGAAAGATAAATGTTGCTTTGGTGAGGAAAAAGGCAGGGTTTTTATCTAAAGCAGGCACATTGTGGTCCTCAAAACATAGAAACAATGGGAGCCTTATATACCACACTCCACTGGCCTGAGTAAAAGGAGTGCAAGGGGGATGTCTTTGTGCAAGAGAAAATAAAGAACAATTCATAAGCATCATGAGCAGAAAGATTGGCTCTTAAGTCTGACCTGGCTGACAGGTATTCACATTCCACTGAAGGAAAGGCAACCTGTTGGAAAGAAGGACTGCAGGGAAGCTAAGGTTTGCATTCATGTGTAGTAACCTATGACACTTTGGAGGACTAAACATATCACTTGAAAGCGCTAACCACGTGTGTCCCCAGCCAACAGGAGCAGGTGGAGAGGGGATGACAGAATGTGTGAAGAGAGAGGCTGGCTTTTGGTAACAAATATACAGTTTAATTTGTGCCTGTGTTTGCACGAAACACATTCAAGCAGGGTCTGAAGCATGCTGCTTCACATTCACACTTTATAACATTGGTTTCTCAAAGACAAACTGAGGAAACTGCTTACTGGGTTGCATATGCATTTGCTGGTGAGAGGCAGCCTCTACAGAATCTTCTGGATGCATTGCCTTTCTAACACCAATGTCCTTTTTCCTTCTGCTGGGTGATGCATGAAGACATCCTTTAGCTGATTCCACAAGAAGCTGTGAATGCTTGCATTCTCAAGGGAACAGTGTAGTTAAGAGCAAGAAGAGTCTGAAAACTGAAGCAATCAATACATGATGCAGACAGTCAGTGGCCGATGGTAATTGCAAAATTCTCCAATCCCTCCAATATCATTTGTCTTTACCTACAGATGGTTCCCTGAAGCTCAGGTTGTTTGGTCTAAATTGATAGGCCAAGGAGTGCGACATAATCTATAATCAAGCAAAAGGTTAGTTGACCCAGTAGAGATTCTTTAAGACCTTGCCCCACCTTCGCTCTGGGCAATATTTTCTATCATTCCTGTTTACTCCATTACAGCAGATGGATAGAATGTTAAATTTTAAGTCCAAAAAGTGCCATTGGATCATCTGGGGTGACTGTCTATATAACTCAAATCATAGAATTTTACCCATTTACCCCTGCATTGAGCCCAATAACTTGTGTTTGATTGAAGCATATCTTTCAGCAAGGCATCCAGTCTTGATTTACAGACATCAAGAGATGGAAAATCCACCACATCCCTGGGAAGCTTATTCCAATGGCTAATCAAACTCACTATTTATATTTTGTAGCTTATTCTAATTTGAATTTATCTGACTTTAACTTGCAGCCATTGCTTCTTGTTATGCTTTTGCCTGCTAAATTAAAGAGCTTTTTAGTACCTGGTATTTTCTCCATACTTCTATACTGTAATCTAGTCTTTTGGATAAACCAGGGGTCGGCAAACCGCGGCTCCCAAGCCGCGGCTATGTGGCTCTTCAGCCGCGGCAAGCCGCGTCTCCGGAGCTGCATGCGGCTCTTCAGCCGCGGCGAGCCGCGTCTCCGGACCGCGGCTCCCCTAGTGACTAGGGGACCAGATCAAAAATTCTTCCCCTAGTGTGAGCCCCACTCTCTAGCTCCGCCGCCGAAATTGACCAGGACGAGTCAATTTCACGGCGGAGAATGGTCTGAAGTGTTGGCTGCTGGGGTGCAGTGTGTTGGGTGCTCCATTCATCCGATCCTAGCCCGGCCCCTCTGTCAAATTTTAGAATACATTGTGGCGCATTGTGACCCCGTGAGTCAAAAAGTTTGCCCACCCCTGGGATAAACTAAACAGATTGAGTTTGTGTCTTACTGCAAGGCATTTTCTCCAGCCCTTAAATCATTTTTGTGGCTCTTTTCTGCACTTCTCCAATTTTTCACAGTAGACACGAGAACTGAACACAGTTCAGTGTCTGATTCACCATTACCATATAGAGAGGTGAATAACAGTACTTGTATATACTTCTCCCCTGCTTATACACCTAAGAATAGCATTTATCTCTTTGGTACAGCATCATATTTGGACCTCATGTTGAGTTACTTGTCCATAATGACCCCTAAATCCTTTTCAGGACCTACTGTCCAGGATACAGCCTTTGGTTATGTAGGTATGACATACATTCTTTGCTCCTAGAGTGTATGATCTTGCATTTATCTATATTAAAGCACATTTTATTCAAATAGATCCAACACACTCTGATCCAAAGACTTTTGTATGACTGCCATGATTGTGATTTATCACTATGCCCATCTTTGTGTCATCTGCAAATTTTATCAGCAGTGATTTTATATTTACTTTGAGATAATAGATACAAATATTGAATAATGTTAGGCCTAGTACTGATCCCTGCAGAACCCCACTAAAAATGCTTAAATTTGATGATGGTTCTTCATTGACAACCACTTTGTGAGATCTGTTAGCCAATTCACAATCCATTTAAAGTGTGCTTAGTGATATTGTATAGGACTAATATTTTAGTCAGGATGCCGTTAAGTACAAAAATTGAAGAATATCACAACTCCACAGTAAACTTTATCAACCAAACTCATAAAGAATTAAATCAAGTTTGTTTGTGAAGGACAGTTTTCCATAAGCCCAGATTTAAAAAGGTCTATCCCTAGTAGTTGGTATTTAACATCATCCGTATGACTAAGGGACTGGTAAGTACCATCACCACATTTTGTGTCTCGGGGGCAGAGAAGATAGATTTCAATGGGCCTATACCACCACTTTCAAGTTGCCAAGGGGCAGTGAAACACAATGTCTACTATACCATTCCCTTTTCCACCGGCTGACAGTATTGCCATTGTGATATATCCAACCACTGCTCACCTCAGGAACCATTGCTTGTTCTGTCACTAGTGTCCCTGCGGGGCAATTGTGTAGGTCATTAAGCTAGACTGCTTATGAGTATCTTGACAAAAATATATAGGAAAAAACTGATTTGGGTTTTGTGATAGATATCATAGAACTGGTGATAATGATATAGTTTCACCATTAACTATAGCACCAACCAAAAATTAGAATCTATTTTGTTCTTTGCACTGTCTAGATAGTGTGAAGCAAGGATGTTTGTTTAAATTAAGAAAATGTGTTGACGGTATCTTTGGTCACATACATAACAATGCAAAATTAATATAATAGACTCAACTCAGAGAAGAGCAGTTTGATTTAAATCCGAGTGATCAATTTTAATCATGATTTAAATCAACAAGCAGGAAACCTTGATTTAAATAATTGATTTTAATCATGTTTTGCATTTGTGCTGTCTAGTTATTTTCCTAAAGAAAGATCGTTTCTCCTTCATTGGTAAACATTAAAACATGTTGATTTGTTACTAAATATAGCCTTTACATTAAATTTGGTGCTTCCTTTTGCTGACCAGGAGGATAACATATCTATACACAGTTAAGCAATTATTGAGCTTAACTATTTACTAGTTCACTAATTTTTTATTTGCAGTTTGTGTCAAGCTCTATTTGAATGAAAATTTAAATTCAATTCAAAGTGCAGAAAAACAGCATTTGATATTTTTATTAAATAAAATCACCTTAAATATGTTGGATGCATAAGAAGATGTTCATCAGAATGTTTTGAATTTAAAACTGATTATTAAGCAAAGGAAGTATTACGTGTCATTAGTAAATTGATTTGTTTCTGGTCACCATATTCTTCAAGATTTATTAACTAGAAGATCTCCTTTCACAATTATTTTTTATTCATGGATTGGAAGAGGAAAAACTTGCTTTCCTGTTTTTTCAACTCCCAATTGTTTTCTTAACTTGGAATTAACTACTTTTAACAACTTACTTAACTGTTAATTAACATTAAACAGAACTAGTTGAATAAACTGAAATGAAAACATTCTCTATGCACCTGCAGAAGAGGTTGCTGCTATCAAAAGCTGGGTTAGCACTTCAGCAAACTCGGATTCCAGTTGCTTAGCCAGTGACTTCCACCAGTTTGACTTTCTTTAAAACTTCACTGCAAATATGTTCTGCTTAATATTTTTTTATTTAATCTGTTATTTTAAGAGGTTAGGAAATTGTAGGTGGCAACATAGGTTGTTAGCTTCCAATTTAATTTTAAATTACAAGTTGATTTAAAAAAAATATTTACCTACCTGACTGCCAGGAGTTAAATCAAAGGGGAAGCTATCAATAGAGAAACCAACAGAAAATGAAACAATGACACAGATGAGGCACCCAAGGCAAACAACTTCAGGTAAACAGCTGGGCCATTGACTGGGAAGAAGGTATCTACCTGGCTCCATCCAGGCATGGTGTATGCTGCCAAAGGCTGATGGCCTAGGATACTAAACCTTAAAATGCTGGCCTTGGGAAGGAGAAAGGGTGAATGGGTTGGCAGCAGACAGGCTGACACCCAAACTGACAGAAAGAAAGACAGACACTGGGAACGTAACAAATAGGCTGGCTATCATAACCCACAGGTAGGAATATGCTGAACCTACCTAACCTAAGTATAGAGAGGTTAATTTTAGATCCACATATATGCATAAAGGACTCTCTTGTTGTGTTAACCCATTTTTGTAAATATTGTGTTCTTTTTGGCCATTAAATTCTATTTTGTTTTAAATATTCTGTTTTTGAGTCACTTAAAAGAGCAGCTGTCACAAGTCTCTGAAGAAAAGGAGCTTTCAGGTGCCGGAGACCGCTGGACCTGTTGGGTTAATACATTGGAAAACACAGAGCTGCAGCCCAGAGATCCAGGCTAAGGGTGTTTAGCCTGAATGGTTCTACCTAGAGTGAGGGGCAGAAAGCCAGGCCCGGCCCACGGAAGGACTAAAAGAGGTCTAATGCACAGCACACCCTGTAGCTGTGACAGTAGGTTTGATCGTTAAAAACATTATAAGTTGTAAATTATTGCCCAGTGCCAAACAAACCATGGGCATCCTACAGTTTGGCCATTTGTCCCAAACCATGACAATGGCTTGTGTCACACTAGCAGGTCTGAATGTTGAGAGTTGTGCAGATGAGGTAATCCCTAACGGGTATTCTGGGGGCTGGCACCATGCTAGAAAAACTTATTCATTAAATGAGGCAAAGAAGCTAATTTTATTCTGTGAAATTTGGCTCCGTTTCTTTTTTTGTGTTCTCAGGTCTGCACTTTGCTTGATCAATTGACTGCACTTGCAAGAGACACTTCTTACTGACGAACAAAGGTTCTGCTTGTTTCCTAACATTTGTCTGACTTTTTGTCCCTCTAATGTTTTTAAATGCTTCAGTGAAGCACACTCCCACACCTACAAATACATTTCAGGGTAAGCGTACTCACTTGCTGAGCCCTCCCTTTCCCAGTCCTTCCATTCATTCTCTTGCTGCTCTGCTCCAAATAAAAACAGTTTGTAAAAGTTGGCAAAAGTGAGAAATGGAGTGTTTACCAGTGGGATGCCAGCCCACTGTGGAGTTCCCAGTCCTCGAATACCGACTTACAGTACCTGCAGTATCAAACAGTGTTTCTCCTTTCCAGATGTGTCAGAGGGGAAGACTAATGACATCACGGTGTCCCAATAGTACAGCGTGTCTGTCTTTGCGGTTTGAAATGTTTCTTCAATTTCACTGCTGCTTAGAAGTAGCAAAACTGATGATGCCATGAAAAGCTTTCCCTTTCTCATTCTGTTGAGCTATGTTGAGTTTTGTATCAATTGAATCTACAACAGCAAAAGGAAAATTCCAAGTCCAATGTGTTTAAAATCTACTACCACAATGTGGTACTACACTAACCTAAGCGTACAATATGTGTAGATCTTATAATATATTATAAAGAATGACTATCACAACAAATAAATGACCTTTTAAAAATCTACCAAAACATACTATTAATATGCCCTGTAAATATATTTGTTCTGCCATAATAAAAATAGAAAGATTAGTTACCGGGAGGAGAGCGGTATGATAGCAGCACCTAACAGTTATGACAGTAAGAATGTATTACCATCCTATATTTTTAGGCCAAAGGTTTTAAAAAATGGGTACCTAAAATTAGGCTCCTGTGACCTTATGTAGGTACCTAAGAATGGCCTCATTGAGCTGGTTAATACTTGGCATTTTTGAAAATCAGTCAATATTTTTATGTATCTAATTAAGAACTTAGAAACCTAAATTTAGGCCCTTTTTAAAATAATCTTGGCCATTGTGCTGTAGTTCTAAGTCCTCTGTCAGCTGTTGATTTATAACAGCTTGAGTAGCTGTTTCAAATTTGTAAGACTTTCCCCTCCCTCCTCTTCGTTTGTAGGAATAAATACATAGGATGGGTTAACAGAATGGCTTTGATCACTATGGCACAGGAGAACAGCTGCATTTTCAGGTAGCACATGGCAGATGAATCTGTAGGAAGCATAACTATTTATACCCGTAATGGCTGTGACTGACTGCTCCTCCTACTCACTGGAGGATTGCTGTTGTATTTGCAGCTGTCTAGAGGGAAGGCAGGTTTGAGGCTCCTTGTGGTGGTGTACAGAATGTGCTTGGTGGACTGAGAATGGGAAGAGACCTATGTCCAGAATTATGAAGCTAACGACTTCTCAGGACACTGTATCCAAACTGGTTTATGACTGGGGACAAATGTATTGACACAGAACCAGCACACGGGTGATTATAGAAGAGGTTGCAATGTTACAGGAAAACATTCAGGGGCCCAAACCTTGTATTTGAACAATCCCAAATGTGGAAGTGAAATGCCAAGTGGGTCCAGACTTTACTGTGCCTCTGGTCCACTCCAAGTAGCAATAAATGAATGTCCACATCCGACATTTTCATTGTATTTACGGAAATGACATTTCAATAAGTAAAATGATTTGATTTCCCCCATGTTGCCGAGTTGGAGTAATCTGAGGAGGAGGAAGAGGGGTGGAATGCAGCACAGTGGCCGTACCAGAGAAAAGGCCCTTCTGTTTTACTTGGCAGATATTAAAAAAAGAAAACCCCCCAAAGAATTGTTCTGTTGTTTTCAAAACACTTAAAACAAAATCCAGCGAAGCAGTATTGACTATTTTCTCTCCCTTTTAGGGGAAAATAGGCCCATTCTGAAAAATAGTACTGACCAATGAATGGGTTTCTCTGCCTTCAGGGTCATGAAATCAGATTGTAATGATTGGACTTCTGTATCATCTTGATCTGGAAACAACGTGCTGCAACGTAAAATAATTTTTTTTTAAATAGCGCTCAAATAAATTAAAAGCTGCAAACTGTGCAACTCTCACATCTAACATCTGGATTCTGGGTTTTTTAGCTTTGCCGTTCATGTTTTTAAGAGTGTATGTAGAGTAGCGTCTGAGCTGGCTTATGTGCTGCCTTTTTTATGGTTTGTAGAATTCTCATGGCTAACAGAGGATTTAAAAATATCCAGACAGATTACTCCTGTGATGAATGAGAAGTTGATGTGCTTTGCCTTTCCCCACAACTTTTTCCTGTTGGAGAATTGGAATTTGGAAAACTACTCAGGCTAAACCCATCTGGAAGAACTAACAAAAACATTGGTACCCATGTTAAGTAGACATGTTAAGACTGTATACCAATATAAGTTGTGTGTGGATACGTATATATATGTGTGTAGGGAATAAGAATATATTATCCAAAGATTTTATTGACATGAGTTTCAGATGGACACACTTCTCAGGTATGAATTGTACAGGTCATCCCAAATGACTGTTTATAAAATCTTTTTATCAGTAGTATCATATTCTCTATATGTCATAGTTAATATAAAAATTATTTCATGACTCAACATTTTTATATGGACTATTTTTGCTCTCGCACTACCGGTAGTTACCGTCAGTCCAACTGTACAGACCTTAGTATCAAAGGAAAATTATAACTAATAAATTTTAGAACCTCTTAAAAACTACCTAAAATTGATTTCCATATATAATGTTGTGATTTTATCACTTGATAACTTAGATTCTACTGGGCAACTGATGTGTCTCCCATTGCATAACTAGGAGTCTCCCCTTGTTCTTGGTATAAAGCTCTTACTTCTATCTCTGATTGACATATTTAATGCCACATATCTTGCAGTCTCTGTTCCAGAGCTAATCCTGCATCTTAGACCAATGAATAACTACTGAAAGGATAAATTCCATATTTTGAGGAAAAGAAGGAAAACATTTATCCAATTGGTTGTTTTTAAATAAATATAATGGCATCTTTTTGAAGCTGCTCAGGGCTTTGGAAGTACATGTAAGGCAATCAACAGTCCATGTTAGTACAGTTTATCCCATGGTTCTACAACTTGTTTTATGTCTGAAAGGGCATGAAAGAGCACCAGGTTTACACAAAGCATCTGGCCCACTAATATTACAGTACTGTTAAAAGCACAAATATTTTGCCTTGTTTTAAGTCATAAATATATAAAAATATTAACTTGTCTGACACTTCATAAAGCCCTGATCCTATAAATACTTATCACATCAGTGGTTCCATTGAGTTTAATGGGGCTAGTCAACTACCTGAGTTTGCAGGATTAAGACCTAAATCTATGAAAAACTGACCATAGAACTAAAAAAAAGTTTAATGAGAATCAGTGTCTTTTAAAAATAAACAAACAAACAAAAACAGTGAATTCAGTGCTGATTAGAGCTAGTTGGGAATTCTTGGGTGAAATGATTTTTGTTGGAAAACTGTTGATTAGTCAAAAACTGAATTTTTCACGAGAAAAAGTCAATTTTGATGAATTTCTCTATTTGAAAAAATTGTCAAAATATTTCATTTCAGAATTATCAAAATGTTACTTTTTGATGTTTTCACAATGTAAACATTTTCTTCCAGTTCAAAAGATTTGTTTTGAATTTTTTAATTAGTTTTAAAAAATTAAAACGGTCAAAATAGAAACAAAACAAGCTGATCTGGACATGCTTTTTAGATTTTCACAATTTTCAAGATTTTGACTTTCTTTCAGGATTTGGGATGTGAAAGTTTTAGAAATATAAAATCTTTCACAAGGCAGGAAGACCATTTCTTGCCCAGCTTTAATGTTGATGAAATAAGGCTGGAGTCACATTTCTGCAGCCTAAAGTTCTTAAGTCATTCTGAATAAATCATGCAACAACAATGGACTCTTTCCTTACCTCAGCTGCTAATCTAGGACCATCCAAAAAAGTTTGAGAATAGTTCCCTCTCTGTCTGCTCATTAATTTGTCTACAAGAATAGCAGGCAGTGCCATTTATGGCGGTGAGTTTGTGATGTGGACATCTCTTCATCAGAATTTAAACTATCAATTTATTTCACATGTACCAGGGAAAACCTAGTAGATGATAAACTTTGTCACTGCTGATTTTGGCTCAATTTCAACTTTGGTTACACTTGAAGTGAAAAGTTTTTCATCAATTAACCAAAAAATCAGTGTTTTAACTGTTAGTGTTTTAATAAGTGAGAGAAATCCTATATACAACAATGGATAAATAGACCTTAAAGCTTTATCCTTGAAACTAGAATGTTCTTATCATACGTTTGCACAAAATAAAAATTCTTCCCATTTGAAGTATTCTCCTGGCTTGAGATAGATGGCTTATTTAAAATGGGGGACATCTATAAAACTAGCTATCCAAAACTACTAGAAACTTGCAGTGTGACCACTGCACAATTCTCATACAAGTGCAGTCTCAAGTGAAATCGTTTTCTGCTTTCTCTCTCCTCCTTTATACACATTGAGTTCTTTTATTTGTGGTAGAAATCAACAGCCCATTGAACTTCTCCTCCAAACTTCCTTTTTGTAGCCTTAATGACATAGTGCATGATCCCTTCCACGACCTCAAGTGGATTGACCACAAGTTAAGCATGGCCATGGTCCAGTGGACAGTGTCTTGGCCTATGTTGAGAGGAAGTGATCATGATCTAATAGAATTTAAAATTCTAAGGAAAGGAGGACATGAGAAACAAGGACGTACAAGGCCAATGGACTTCAGAAAGGTGGATTTCAACCAACTCCAGTAAATAGTAGGCTAGGTTGCATGGAAAAACCAATTGGAAGGAAAAGGAGTTGAAGGGGTCTAGCAGTTCCTACAAGATGTAATAATAGAGGCTCGACATCACGCTATTCTGATGCAGAGGAAAGGTAAGACCCACAGGAGGCCCATGTGGCTGCACAAGGACCTTTTTAGCTATCTACAAACTAAAAGGGATACATGCTGGACATGGAAGGAGGGGCATGTCACCAAGGAAGTACACCTGGGAATAGTATGAGCGTGTAGGAAAGCCAAGGCGAAGAATGAGGTACAGCTGGCAAGCAATATTCGGGACAACAAGAAGGGATCCTTCAAATACGTTCGACAAAAACAAAAAATTAGGGATGGGGTGGATCTGCTGCTCATTGAAGATGGTGAGCTGGTAACAGAAGATGCTAGGAAGATAGAGCTGCTCAATGCCTATTTTGCTGCAGTCGTCTTATAAAAAACTGCTAGTTGTCTGGTCACGAGTTAAGTTACCACAGAGGATAAAGAGGAAGAGATGCAGATTTGGCTAAGTAAAGAATACATCAGAGGTCTTCTGATCACGTTGAATGAATTCAAGTCAGTGGGGCCTGATGCTACTCACCCAAGGGTACTGAAGGAATTAGCTGAAGAAATCTCAGAGCCACTGGCAGTAATATTTGCAAACTCATGGGTGACAGGAGAGGTCCTGGAAGACTGGAGAAGAGCTAAAGTAGTGCCCATCTTTAAAAATGGGTTAAAGGAGGAGCTGGGGAACTATAGACAGGTCAGCCTGACTTCAATACCCAGGAAGCTACTAGAGCAATGTATAAAACATTCAAATCTATGACTACCTAAAGGATGAAGGTGTAATCGCTAGCAACCTAGCATAGATTTACTAAAATCAAATCATGCCAAACCAGCTTGATTTCTTTTTTTGACAGCATAACTGTTTTGGCAGATAGGAGGAATGTGGTGGACATAATATACCTGGACTTCAGCAAGGTTTTTGACTCAGTCCCACATGATATGCTGATGAGTAAGCTGGAGAAATATGGGCTCAGCAGAACTAACATTAAGTGGATACACACTTGGTTAAACAACCACCAACAAAGAGTATCTATTAATAGAAGTATGTCAGACTGAAGGTAGGTCTCAAGTGGAGCTCTACAGGGATCTGTTTTTGGTCAGGTGTTCTTTAACATCTTTATTGATAACATGGATGTAGGAATAGAGAGTATACTGATCAAATTTGCAGATGACACAGAGCTGGGGGTGTTGATGATACTTTGGAAGATACATCTAAAATTCAAAGAGATCTGGTTAAATTGGAGAATTGGGCTATAGACAACAAAATGAAATTCAATAAAGATAAATGTACGGTGCTACACTGTAGGGAGGAAAAACCAAATGCACAAATATAGAATGGGGGGGGGGGAAACTAGCTTGGCAGCAGCCCTGCTGAAAAAGATCTGAGCATTGTTGTGGATCACAAACTCAACATGAGTCAGCTGTGTGTTGCTGTTGCAAAAAAAATAAATGCAATTTTAGGTGGCATTAACAGAGGCATAGCATGCAAGTCACTGCTGGTTAGGCTTCAGCTGGAATACTGTGTTCAGTTTTCATCACCAATGAATAGAAAGGATGTAGAGAAACTGGAAAGGATCCAGAGGCAAGTTACAAAGATGATCAAAGGGATGGAATGCAACACACAGGCGCGGAGCAAAGGTTGAAGGAAGTGGGTATGTTTAGTTTGGAAAAGAGGAGATTAAGGGGGGACATGCTAGAAGTCTTCAAATACTTGAAAGGCTGCCATGAAAAAGATGGAAAAAAGTTGCACTCTTTTGTCACAGAGGGCAGGAGAAGAGGCAATGGGTTCAAACTACAGCGTAGCGGATTTAGATTACATTTCAGGAAAAACTTCCTAACTGTAAGAACAGTAGGACAATGGAAAAAGTGCCTAGGGAGACAGTGGAAGCTCTTTGACTGGAGGTTTTCAAAAGGAGGCTGGATAGCCATCTGTCATGAATGGTTTAGACACAACAAATCCTGCAGCTTGGCAGGGGGTTAACTTAGATGACTCTTGTGGTCCCTCCTAAACCCTATGATTCTATGATTCCAGGCTCTGCCATTGATTTACTGAGCGACTTTAGGCAAGTGTCTTAACCTTTTTTACAACAATTTCTCCACCTTTGTTTGCCCATTTTTATAAAGCATATTAAGATCTGTGGATTTAAAGGGTTTACAGAAGTGCGGAACATGATTATTCTGATATACTATAAAATGTTCGGTTCCCTGTTCGGACATTTTATAATATAATTATCAACATCAGAATAATCATGTCCCACACTTCCATGCAGGGAACTGGACCAGATAATTACACCCTTCTAACTCCTACCCTAGGTTTGTGTTCTGAAATTCCATAGGACAGAGCAGCGATGAGGGATGATGGGGCAATGGTCTTGTTGGTGAGGCTGGACATGAGAGTTCATCTATTTACATTCACCAACTCTTTCACCTTGTATGTACTCTGCTGGTCTACTGAGAGAGTTGATTTCTGGCCCATCCTGTGACATATAAAATTATTCTTCTCTTATTCACTCCCAGTCAACATCCCCATAATTTTCCAAATTCTGGCTAGGGAGCTATCTTTCAGAAAATCATGCCTATCTCAAGTTATGCAAAACCAACAGAACTACGACGTCTACAATCTATGAAGATACAATAAAGCTTTTATGGAAGATGCTTGTTGGACTTCAGCATCAGATTTAGGACATTTTGTTTTGTTTTCCTCTTTCAAAGGTTAAAGACAAGAAACAAAAAGCTCTCACTCTGAACAAATCTGTGGGCCTTAGGGAGTCAAGTATATTATACTTGCTGTAATCCAAAAAGGAATTTAAAAGCAAATAAAAGGCTTCGGGTGTGTATCTGTGTTAGAAATTCTTCTAAGATATATCTATTTAAAACATTCAGTTATAAATATGACTAAAAACAAAATTTTGTGGATAAATATTTCAGCCAAAGGAGCCTTCGGTTCTGAGATAGCGTGCGTGCGTGTGTGTGTATGTATGCATGCACATGCATACACAGTCACAGAAGAGTTTAAATAAAACAAAAGAGAAAGAAGTAAATGGACAAATATTTGGGCTAAAATGCAGAACACGGCTCACTAAAAATGTCATTTACTCAAAACAGTTATCCCCAAAATAAAATTCCTTTTTTATCAGATTTATAATTTGCTTGTTTTTTAAAAAAATATAGTCTCAGAAAAATTATTCAGAGCAAGGGAGGGGAGAAAAGGAGGAAAAAAGCTTGTGCATTTTCCTAGGGTCTTTCTTTAATTCCTTCTTTAGCTTATTTTTTGAAAAGGTAAGTTATGTGAAAATGTATTCTTTCTTCTTTCTCGTGAAGAATCACAGACTGACTCTCATAATGCTACCTAGGAGCTGAAACCAGATAAACTATGAAGTCTGACATGTACTGCTCGCCACAGCCCCACACACAAAAAGGAGATCAGTATCCCTGAATGTTGGACTAAAATAATGAGTCTATTCTGTTACATTAAATGCTCAGTCATCCTTGTTAGGTCTGGTAAAAGTTTTGGCAGCTGTTTCAAAAATGGACTTTCTCATTATAGTTATAAAGTATAAATGCAGACTTCTATGCCTTGTTACAGTGACAGATGAGTAGAAAACCAAGGCTGTGTAATCTGAGGAGTATTTAATTATCAGATCAAATAAGAGATTACAAAAAGTGCCTGAAAATAGTCTGTAAGAAGGAATGTAAATGCTAGATTGCAAATCTTGCAGCTCCCTTGACGTCTGCTCAGACTCTACCCACTGTGCTAAGTTTGAGAGAGTTCTTCACAACATGGTCAATGATCATTTGGGGGGCAGCATTTGGATCACTAAACAGAATAGTTTGTGTCTCTATTGATTATTCGGGGGTGGTGGGGCAGAGGCATTGAAACCTCTCGTTTAAACTACCTAGTAACCCAAGTTTGAATTCTGGCAGAACTGACTCATAAGCATCATGCGATTTAGTGTGAGGTTTTTTTGAAAGAGACCTTAAAACAGAGGTTTATGGTGTGCTATGAATGTGAATAAAAGCTCCCAGCAAAGTTTTCATAAAGCTAATCATTTGCCCATGTATAATTGGAAATATCCACTCCTCTTTCCATTTTTGTATAGGTCGCTGCTCTGAGCCTGGCACAGACAAGTGCCACCTTCACAATGCATCTGAGTTCTTTCAGCTTGGTGAACAAGAGAGCAAAGGTTATCCATTCCTAACTGGTGTGGCACGGAGCTAGTTATGGAGTTTAAGTGCTTGATGTGTGCTGAATGTTGCAGGTAGAGTGGACACACTGTGCTGGTAAGCGTCCCAGGTACATTCTAACGGCTGTTAATTCAATAGTGTTAATGGCCGAAAACATCTCACCAGATGGCAGCAGGTGAAAGTGTTAATGTTATCACTGTCCTGTACTTAAACTCATTCAAAACGCTATACATTTAATACATTTATCATAGTATATCACACCATCTGGTGTCCTACCTACGGCAGTGACCAATACCTGGTGCTTTTTATTAAAGTGCAGTTCTGAAAATCAACTGTAAAAATGACTTTATTTTACTCCTCATATCTGATCACTGTGTATTCTGCTTGCTTTAGGGAGAAAAGGTTTTCTTTATTACTGCTAGGCCTACAAAGCCAACACAGCCGTGTGGGAACTGGATACTAACCTTTCTCTTGTGCAAATCCAGTTGAGGGCAATGAGGTTGCATAGATGTTACTAAGGCCTAATTTGGCTTGCAAAATCTTTATTACTGGTGATGCCTAAGAAAGTAAGAAACCAACTTTGCACTTAGATTCCATGTTGATATTGTAGCATTGGTAGTTAAAAATCGTTAACTGTTGCAGATGTAATTGTGACGTTTCTTGTACCTTCCTCTGAAGCATGTGGGGCAGACCACAGTTAGAAACAGGACTTTGAAGTAGACGGACGGTGGGTCTGAGCCTGTATGGAAATTCCTGCATCCCTCATCAAACAGAGTTAATAAATTATGCAACATTAAATATACAGGACCTAATTTATACTGCTAATGATGCACAAATAATTCTTGTGTTCCAAATTGAGTTTACAGAGCTAACAGTTAAACATTTTTTTCTTATAAATTCAGCAGATTATATGGAGATTATTGGGAGAAAATAAATAGGAGGTCCCCAAAGCCACTTGTAGAAACGCTACTTTAAAGCATTTCTGTAAAACATGATTTGTAATAGTTCTATCTTATCCCTTTCTTAATTTTGCTCTTTATTAGCTTTCAGCTTCTTGTCTCCTGAATTTTTGTTCTTTATTCAATTTGATCATCCTTAAAGCAAAGAGTAGGGGCCTGATTCTCCATTGCCCTGCACATTGCATAGTCATTTACACCAGTGCAAAGTAGATGTAAAATGTTACCATTCTAGCATTTTACTTCCATTCTGCACTTACCTTAAACTAGTGGAAACAACTGCACAGGCAGCAGTGCACGGGAGAACCAGAAACTCTGGATCTAAGATGTGCTGTAACTAAAGCCTTCAATCCACATCCATTTACAAAAACAGAGTGTATTTGTTTGATCCTATTGGTATATCCATCATTTCAATGCGAAACTGAAAAGAATTCATCTCTCTTTCTGAGAAGTTTTAGAATAAGAAACATAATAATAAACATAATGACATTAGTCAATCTTGAGGCTGAATTTCAGGGAATACAGTTCAGATTTAGATGACACTACCACTGTGGTTAAGAATGAAACAAGATCCAGGAATGTGATATATGGACTGTTATCATTGTAATGAACACTATCTGCTCTATCCCTAATGAAAGTAGGCATTTATCCCTACTGTATTCCTTGCACGAATGCAATTAAGATACGGAAATCTTAAATATCAAACATTTTTCTGGGAAAGTGAATGCTGCAAATTCACTTACACCTTTGGCTGATGTGTTTTCTCTAGAAACGTTTACAAAACTTAAGAAATCCACAAATTATTAAAAAAAAATTGCTTTTTTTATTAAACTAAATTCATGAATGTGTACATCTTTATTCAGAATATAGTCAAAGAAACAATGGCTTGACATCTGTCTCAATTGTCAAGAACATATAAATGATGCACAACAGATATTTACTAAGGGCTCAGAATGTCAAATCATCAGGTGCAAAATGTCTTACATTTGAGTGCACCTTCCCCCCTTCCACAGAAAGATTTTTTGCTCATGTTCTAGTGCCTCATGGTATAGAGAAATTCAAGCTGATTTGTGATGAGCTTGGTGGTAATATTTGAACATTTTGATCAGATGTCTTGTTTCTTAAATTCAATCAGTATATTTAATTCAAAGGTTCTGGTTTTGACTGATTTGTAATTTTAAAATATAATGGTTCCCATTTAACTATTTGACCGTGCTGATTTCGTTACTAATTTGTACTAAATTATTTTTTTCTGGTGGCTTGTATTATTCATTACATGAATTACATGAAGCTTTCTACATAAAAATTGTGATGCTTTCTTAGGTAGTAGTTTTTCTTGGCTCTAAGGGAGAAACGTTTGTGTTGAAACATTAGTAATTTTTGTTACCTATTATTAGGTATTCATTCAATTAATACATAATTCGTACAGTTTTTTTCATTGTCTGTCATAGCCCTTTCTTTTGTAATTGGATCAGCTCTGGGCCCAGCCTTCCGGAGGAAGATCTCTTTAAAAAAAAAATAAGAGGCTATCTTACTGCTGCTTCCAGAGCCTCTTGTCCTGAAACTGCCAGATGTTCCTTTGAGAGACAAGGTGGTGAGGTAATATTTTTATTGGGCCAGTATCTGTTGATGAGAGAGACCAGCTTTTGAGCTTACACAGAGCTCTTCCTCTGTTCACTTTGAGTTCCTTCAACAAAGGTAGACCATGTTCTTATGTGCACATTAAACTAGAAGAGATCTGTCAGGCTCTTGTGGTGACAGTAAAAAGGAGGAGTTTGAAAAAGACACCATAAGACAATCTCCTTGTCATCTTTCCAGATCATCTGAAGATTTGGTAGTGCCATCATCATTTATATCTTTTGTTGAGGATTTCAAGAGGTTTCAGGCTCTGCTGGTGCATTTGATCTAGGGTGCTCTACAATACTGGAGAGATCACATTAGATCACTGATATTTTGAAGCCCCAGCAACAAGCAAGAATGCCAGTCCCCAGAAATGCGGGGGTAAATAGAGTCTGACAGACACTTGTGAATGATGCCAATTTTCATCGCACTGACCTCAAATAAGGCTGATATTTCTCTGTCAAATTCCATCCTGTTCCACAATGATTTGGTTCTTTTTCCAGTGTGTCCCACCTGTTTCTCTACTGCTGGGGTGAGCTGCGAGGATGAAGGAAAGTCTAGGAAAAGGCTGCATGATAAAGAAGCCAGGAGGTGAGACCTTTAGGGGAAGATGTCGTCATCCTCAATAACAACTCGGATGCAAGAGGTACATTGCCAGGCTTTTTTAGCTAAATATGCGTTATTTAGTCTCTGTGAGTATGTTCACATGTAATTAAACAGGCCAGCTGACTCAAGCTCATGGAGCTAGGCCTAAGGGGTTGTAAAATTGCTGTACAGTCATTCGTGCTTAGGCTGGAACCCAAGTTCTGGGGCCCCCAAAGGGGGGGAGAATCCCAGATCCTGGACTTCAGCATGAACCTGAATGTTTATACCACCATTAAATAGTCCTGGAGCCTGAGTCAACTGACGCAGTCCAGCCACAGGTGTTTTGCAGTGTAGACATATCCTGAGAGGTTTTCCTTTCCCTGTTTGTTTTGGTACGTGCAGAGCCAGGCCTCAGAAGCAAAAAAACCTCTCTAGTTGGAACTTCTAGTTTCCTCAGCACAGCAGTAGATTTTGGCATGTGCCTGTAAGCCTTCATCGGGCCACTTACTCCCTTTCCTTTCTCTCTGCCGGGATTGTCTTTTGCTTGAAAGCATGGAGAGGAATTGCTTCTGACAAGTGGATTATGGAATTTATGGAGTAGGTTATTTCATCCTGTTCTAGTCCATTACCAAACCACCTTGCCCATCCCTTTTCTCGGAAGTAGTGTGAAGTGAAGTGAAGCTCGGCTCTCAATTGATGATAGAAAAAGTTTCTTAATAGTGTTGGGAAAGGAATCCAGTTCCTGATATTTGCAAGAAGACAGAGGACTTTTTCCCATTCTCAGTTCCACACATCCAAATGGTGATTTCAACCTCTGTAATTCCTTTTGTTAATCTATGGGATTAGTTTGGATCGCTGGGTTTCAAGGGTGCATGTTTTATTATATTCATCAGACCAACACAAACGTTCTTTGGTTGACTCATCCTATTATCAGGTGTTGGGACTTTGCTGGGAAATACTAATTGATTCCTGCAGACTCTCTGTGGCAGGTGCAGCTCATTAACTCCACCATGAATAGGAAAGAGATGGGAATGACTCTTTGGAAATTAGACTCTAAAGTTTAGCAATCCTGAGGGAGAAACCCTAAAAAAATTCTTAGATTGTGAGCAGCAAGAGCCATCTTTTTGTTCTGTGTATGTACAGCGCCTAGCATAATGGGGTCCTGGTCCGTGACTGGAGCGCCCAGGTTCTATATTAATAGAAATAATAAATTCTAATGCAAACCTGAGCAGGTTTGTTCTCATATTTATTTTATTAGTAGAGACCAACACCTGGAAGAGAATGAGTTTGGTTTGCTTTGCTTTTTTTACCAGTGCTGCACAGAAAGCAGAATTTCCTTTCCATTAAAAAAAAAAGTCAATATTTTTTATTCTGAATCAGTGCGAAAACAATTTTTTAAAAAAATTTCAATTATATGTGGTATTGAGAGTCGTGGCACTTTTGTTACCCCATCTGAAAAAGAGGGAAATGGAAGCTCTCTTAAAATGGATACAAAAATAGCAGCAATCACTGCGGGAAGCTTAGGCTGCAGCCCAGCTGCAAGCATTCTAGGAACAGGTGCTGGAGAGACTCTTAACCTGGATGAACTGTTCTGGCTACCAGGAAGTCCAAGCTATCCCTACCCAAGATAGGACGATAACCTAAAGAGATGCCCTGGCCACTTCTGAGTAGGTGAGAGTAGTCCTAAACTATCCAACTTGTCTCCTTTCATAGTGGGAAAGGCACAATCTGTGCATCGAGTCTTTGGTGAAGAAGTCTTTCTAGACTACCAGACTCTCCCAGCTGCCGTTCTGCACCAGTTGAAGATTTCAGAGGAAAGATACAGACAGCAATTCCAGAGTGAGCCCTTTTCCTCATGGTTTTTTGGCACATACCTTTGCCCACTCCTTAGGGGACAGACTTAACTTATTGGTTCAAGCCTGAATATTGGACAGGAGAGGAACTTGTGGACAAAACATTACCTGAGCAGTACTGAGTCTGGTTGTGGAGGCGTGGGCTAAGATGTGCCAGTATCAGCTATCTACAGTAGCAAAGGCTGTACAACACAGTATAAGACACAGAGGCAAAACCACCACCTAGACCAGCCATTGGACCTGGTTTCAATTTAGATCTGGAAGACTACTGTGGAGAACAGCAGAGAGGTTTAGGGAGTCCAGGAGAAAGCCAAAAGGGAGAAGGTACTTGACCACATCAGAATAGGGAGCCATTAGTCCCTCCAATGGCCTCTTCTTCCTGTGACAAACATAAGCACCAGAAAAGTTCTGTCCCTATCTGGAATTGTAAGTAAGGGAGATGTCCTTCTGAGGGCATGGTGTCCATGCAGTTAGAGTAGTGACAGGCCTGATGACTTCAAGGTGCACCTAAATGTTTGTGGAAGAGGAATTAATAAGCTCTGAGCTGCTGCAGTTAGACACCTGTGTCCATGGGCATTTGAGGACATAGCCTTCATCTGTAATCCACATTAGAGGATCAGGGAAGCCAACTCTGGGTTATGGGTACTGATCATTACCCTGGCCGGCTGTCATGGGGCAAAACTAGACACACTTTTATTCTCCCATGGGCAAAGGTGATAATGGGACCGGCTCATTAGTGCAGATAGTGTGAAGCTCACGCTCCACAGATCAGCAGCAGTACTCTGGAGGTTGATATTGCCCTTAGAGCCCTGAGTGGCAGACTGGAGAAAATGGTTTCTCCACCCAGGCTTCCTGTTGCTGTCCTCTGATTGGAGAATGGGACAAGTGCACAGGCTGCAAGAGAAGGCACATGTGCCGCAGGGACACAGCAGACTGAGGGTCTGACTTCAGAGCTGGGAGACAGGTCTAGGAGCAGCTGAATGCCTGGTTCCTATGAGCCTGCACCACGCAAGGATTAGCCACAACCAAATGGAAGCAAGTTCCTTAGTTTGGGACTGAGGAGCTGAGGCTGGAGTTGAGCCGGTTTGTGACTGTTAAAGGTAGAGTTCCTTTTAGGCATCTGAGATTTAGGTTATACTCCCATTTGTTTCATTTGCAAAGAGTGAAGCTAAATTCAGTTTCAGCTGAATAAGTGGAACTTGTTTAAACCCTGTGAACGGCTCTGTCCATGTGGCTGCGTTGCTTCTATCCTAACTCTGCGTGTTCCCTGTTTTTTCTGGTGTCTCTTCAATAGCCTTCCCTCCATGGACCATGGGACGCCTGACTCCCGCTCCACTGATCATGACACCTCTTCTCCGTTTTACACACATTTTAATATTAATCAAATACAATTAAATACAAATCATGGACACCTCATGTCCCTTCGGTTGGCAGTTGCTAGCACAGAACCAATTTGGAATCTTTACCACGGACTCAGCTGGTTACATGGTCTTTGAGAGAGTCTGGTTTCCTGGCAACCACACCCAGAGCGACCTATCTCTGTCTTTCTGTCGCCTGTCTCCGAGTCTGGCACACCATTTCTCAGTGGGGTTCTCTCTCTCTCCATTCTGTGATGATCTCTGTAAGCTCTCTCTGAGTGTTTTATCTCCTGTTCCTTTGGATCACTTTTCCCTCTTTCACAGTCTCCTTGACTAACCTGGCATACTCTAGAGCCTACACTCTTCAATTGTTGGCCATCTGCTCTTGGCGGTGATCCCATCCTTCCGGATGCAACAGGTCTCCCCTCATGGAAACATGATTTTGGATCTGCATCCCACCAGTGTCTGCAATATTGTTTGGATACTCCAGTGATGGGTGTTCCTGTGTGCCAAAATTACTAACAAAGAGTCTAATTTAGAAGAAACAGCCTAGTGTAATAGCTACTTACCTGTTATCACAGCTGATTCCACCTTACTATCACTCTGTGGGCATGCTGGGAAGAGGTGGAAGTCAAATTCTCTTTGCATGCAAATTCTTTAAATTCTTCCAAGGCAAACTGGGGTCTGTTGTCAATGAATGCAGCATCTGGAATGCTCTCTCACAAAGTGGGCCCTCAGTTTGGTGATCACTTACTTGTTTGTTGTATCCAGCAGGGCATTAACTGCCCAGAAAGTTGAGTACTCGTCCACTGTAAATGAGTACTGCTTTTCCATGAAGGGAAGTAAGTCTGCTCCAACCTTTCCCCATGCTCAAGTGGGCAGCTCAAGTGGTAACGCAGTCTTTTTCTGCTAGCAGTTACCACACAACTGGCAGATGTCATGCCCTTCTATCAAGGAGTGGCGTTGTGTGTTCATTCCTGGCCAGAAAACACACTTTTGAGCCCATCTAAGACAGCTATCAGTGCCTAGGTGTGAGGCATGTGTTTTTGCATGGCATCCTTACATAAAGAGACAAGGACAACAGCTGCCTGTCCTCAAAATATGACTCCATCCTGCAAACTCAGCTCCTCTTCAATTTAAAAGTTGGTTCTACGCCTGCCTGTATTTGTCTTTTGCCTTCTAGTCACCCTGCTAGTGTCTCTCTCTTGACTGACTGTAGTTGGATGTCCTTTCTGTAGCTTTTTGATTTCCACCAGCTTTGCTGTCGAAACTGGGAGAGAGTGCAGCATGTTAATGGATTCAGTTTCCTGATCCCCTTCCCCCAACCTGCTCACTTTGTCAGCTTACATCATTAATCATTCTGGACAATATCTGATCTCTACCTGGTAAAGTTGGAGGTGCCTCAACATGCATTGCAATCTCTTTGGAGCACTAAGAAGGGGCTTTGCATGATTGTCTTTAAGCGTTTGTGTTCTGATTGCTCTATTACTGGGTAGCCCTAGGTGTACTGATAGAATTGCGTCACTCCAAATACCACAGCCTGAAGCTTTTTTGGTTTCAATCTTTGTCAGGGACCTGCTGGCATAAGTGACCAGCTGCTCCTGTAAAAGAGCTACACCCTATTCTTTCTCCAGTTCATCACACTGGCTTCTCAGTGGCTCTCCTGGCCAGTAATACTTCAGAATAGGGGCATCTGTTATCATTTGTTTCAGCTTGCTGTTGGGGACCTGCCCAGTCCCACTCAACATCCTGCTGGGGATCTGACATATGGGTTCTCCTACTGCAACCAGGTGCGAACAGAATTTCGACAGAAAATTTATCATTCCTATGAAACACTGTACCATTTTCACATCCACTGCAGCTAGCATGTCTCTGACTACTTTGATCTGGTCGGGATCTGCTTTCAGTCCCTTTGTGCTGAGCCGAGGTCCAATGTATGTCACCTCACACTGCTTGAGTCACATTTTTTCTTGGTTGAATTTTATGTTCTTGTTCTTGCCTCACTGTAAAAAGCTTGTATTTTCCTCTCATGCTTTTATTTAGTTTCTGAATCATTGCTCCCTTCACTACAACGAGGATATCATCTGCAATTATTTTCACCCCAGTCAGTCCTTCCTGTGTTTGGGTGAGCCCATCAGCATACACAGCCATTTGTAGCAAACCAAATGTTACTGCAAAGGTTGTCAGCATACTGGACTCTTTATCCATTCTTATATGCCACAACTTGTCTTCACATCACAGACCATTAAGATTCTGGCAAAATGTCATCACTTGTGGGCAGTGGATAGTGGCATCTTTTCCAATGCCTGGTTCAGTGGCACTGAGTCTATACAGATGCATAATTTTCCAGATGATTTTTGTACCACCACGGGACTGCTTATCTAAGTTGTACTGGCCACTACAAGTGCTAAGATACCTCTGCTCTGCAGACTTTCCAGCTCCTTGCATAGTGGATTACACAGTGCCAATGTCGTTTTCCTTTGTGATAAGCACGCTAGTTCTACTGTGGGGGTCTACTTCCAGTCACAGCTTTTCTTCAAGGCACCCATTGCCTTTGAAAACATTCCATATGCTTTTAAAATGGTATCTATTGTCCATGAGATTCTCTTTTGCCTCCTGCACTGCGGCTATAAAATTCTGCCATTGCATAGTGATCAAACCTGTGTGGCTTTATTTCCCAAGAGAGGAATGCTTACCATCTACCGCCACAAATGTCAGTGGGTACTGTCTGTTGTTTTTCAGGTTAGTTACTTTGAGCTCACATTTTCCTGCCAACTGCATTATGCTCTTGCACGTTATTAGATTGTGCCTGCTTTTTGTAATGGGTGTGTTTCAGTCCAATTCACCCTAAGGAATCACAATGAGTTTTAGTTATGAACCTCCAATGTGTATGCTGTTTTCGTACTACCAGAGTACCTCCTGTACTCCCTCAGCCTAGTGTTGTTACTTGTAGTGCATAGTAAATATAAATAATACCCTAAGGAGTTCATCAGCTGCAGCAGCTTTTCAACTGTAAAATTTATGGACCAAAATGTTCTGCATGTGCAAGACTGAAATGTGCAAGATCAACTGAAAATCCAACCCACGTATATGCTGGCACTATCTTAAGAGTGATTTGGTTTTTATTTTCATTTAATTCTATGCGGCATTTTTAAAAATATGATTCCTGAAACATAGCTTTTATCTAAAGAAGGATCTGCAATTAAACTGCAACCATTTTTAAGGTTATAGAATTGTAGGACAGAGTTCTTCTAGTCTGGTCCCCTGCACTTAAGGCAGGACTAAGTGCTATCTATACCATCCCTGACAGGTGTTTGTCTAACCTGCTCTTAAAAACCTCCAATAATGGAGGTTCCACAAGCTCTCTGGGCAATATATTCCAGTGTTTAACACTATAGGTGCAAAATCAACCTTGACTCATGGAGACAGGGACTGGACAAAAACTTATTTGCAGAAGTTTTTCTAATAGGTTTGTTGATTTCATGTGTGTCTGTACACGTGCTATTGTTGGAAAACATTTTTCAACACGATGAAATAATCCCAGAATTCTTAGCTCTTTTATGTCGCACCTTTCATCCAAGAACCTCACGGTGCTTTTAATAGGCAGGGAGAAGTTGTAGCTTCTCTAGAGAGGAAATCTTGCTTGAAAAATGTCTGTCTGTTTCTGCAAGTGACAGATACAATAAACAGATGATCAGAAGTTGTGGTGCGGGAGGGAAAAGGGAACATGACCTTTCTCCTCCCCCTATATGTCCTGGCTAACTCATCCAGAATGAAGGGGACCGTTCTTCTTGCTCATCCTTGGGAAGGGGGAGAGCAGTGAGCTTTTTCCCACCCTACCATCTCCTATCTCTAGCACTGAAATCCAGGCCACACCCCCACTCTTCATGCTGATTTACCCTTCCAGTCTGCTGATTTCTTGTTAAACTCTGATTGCAAAGAGTTAAACTGTTTCTGTATGTCCAGTGTGAGAATAGTGTGTAGCCCTTGGCAACCGCAGCTGAATCCAGCTGCAGCTGCTACCTGTGTGTTCTGCTCTGTGTGTGTGTGTGTGTGTGTGTGTGTG
>ML675612.1:35413656-35559380 GCA_007922155.1 Mesoclemmys tuberculata | reverse complement strand
GCGCGTGTGCAGTGACATCTGAACCATGCCCTGATTGTGTCAGTGAAACTGTTATGTCTTTGTTGGGGAGATATTAATTCTGAGCAATTATACCCACCCCCACATCTGCTCAGAGCTGACCACAGACCATGTCAAACAATATACAACACAGAAGAATGCAAATAAACTTTAGTCTGCATAGCCCACAAAGCAGTTAGCCGCCCACTTGCAAGATACTAAACTCTTGTACACATGATACACAAAGAATGCTAGCTAGTTTCACCAATCCCTTCAGACAAAAAAAAAAAAAAACACCACACACCAACCAACCTGATCCTTGTCTTTATATCTGTGAGGTTGTAGTTCTTGCTAATAAAGGAGCTTTTCCCATGATGCAATGTGATAAGGATTGGCCTACATGTAGCCCAGCAAGGCACTGCTGATGTTTTCTTGATTAGGTGTCTTATCTTCCATTGAGCTGCATCTGATGAAGGTTGCTGACAGCGTAATGGCAGGGAAAGCATCGGACAGCTCCATAAAATGGCAGCTATGTTATGACATGTCAGCCAGGACCTGGTGGATGGTAAGTTGGTGTGATAACATTTTTTTTGTTCCCGAAAGATTTTTTTTTCTTTTCTGAACTCCTCCTTCATTGTTGCAATGCACATGTTATAAAGTTCAGAGTCTGTGCAAAAGTTTCAAACACGAGTTCAGTGACTCTGTGGAGTGCCTAAACTTCACAGTGCATAAGAGAGGGTTTCTCTTCTATTGTGACAAGGGCATGGGCCCTCTTTTTAAAAAGGCAGCAAGGACAGCATGAGATTTATCTTGTTTAAAAAATAAAATAAAAAAGCAAAATGCAAATTTTACAGTGTTCACCAAGCTGGTTGGTGTGAGAATGTGGAGGTGGAAGCTGTCACGGGAAAAAGAAAGCAGCGATGTCATCATGTTCTTGGTTAATTGTTCTTGAGTTGGTCATAAAAAGGAAAAATCTGCCTCTTTATTATGTTTCCTCTGAATAATTATTTAGAATGTGTATTGTCACATTGTGAGCAGCTTCCTAATCAGTATGCAATTGTCCCCCATGCTTCCCCTTAATTTGGAGTCCTCCTCCCTTACAATGAATACAGTAACTGGAGCAACTACTGATTAATATGCTGCTTGGCATAATTAAATTTAGTTAATGAGACTATGCATATTCAGTCCATTTTTTTTTCTTTGTGTGAGCAAGCGTGGCTTTTTTGTTCATATTTATACAGCTGCAAATGAAGGGTAAAAAAAAAGAGAGAGAAGGAGCACCCAGGGAGGGGTGGACCCTGGCAGACAACTTTTTAATGTTACCGGGTAAAGGAGACAGAATTTTACTTAGATCAAAATACTGTGGCCAGGAGCAAGTGTTTTGGGAAAGAAAAGCTTTTCTTCTCACCAGTGCTACATGAAATTTTCTTCATATACTGATTTTGTTGTGCGTAGACAAAAGATCTCTTGTATGCAAAAGCTATGCCATGAATGGGGACCTTCTGCTGGCTAACATTCCATTATGAATATTAATTTCATTCTTGGGTTGCTTTGTCTAGTCATGTATTTTTACCCTTTTCATTCCTTCCTTGATTGCCTTTGCTTGTTTGTCTGGATAATTATTATGCTTACTGCATGGGCTGTTTTTTCACAATTAGTACAGTGCTGAGACAATAGGCACTTTATTCTTGGCCGGTGGGTATGGGGAGCACCAGTGGATAGCACGTCCCAGAACAGAAGGAAGCTCTCTGATTATTACTGCCTTCCTACACTACTTTGCAAGGACTTTATTTTTTCTCCCAAAGGTGGAGGTTGCTATGAGCCTTCAGTGAGAGTGTTATATATTAAGGGAGTATTTAATTTAAATTATGTTTGCTGCTTGTGATCATTTCTGTACATTTTCAGTGCAGGGAAGGAGAGTTTTTCTGTCTTTACTACTTGTTGAGCTACTGCAGTTTGAGTTTGTTAATTTTAAAAAGAGTAGATATTCAGGAAATGAGTGAGTGATAAATAAGCTGTTTTGTGAATCAACTTTTGTCAGTGGGAGTTGTACTTTATGGTAGTATATTTAAATTCATATTTAAAACTTTAATCAGACTTTAGGAATGCTTATATGTATATTACTGAAATGAGCTATTTAAGTGACTGACATGTTTAGAGGAAGATACTAGAAAATGTTTGCATAGCAGATTTAATTAATCTTGCTTGTTCAAAGGTTTGGAGGTTTTTGAGCACTGTGTCTTATTTTAATAAAAGTTTCTCTAAGGATAGTTTCCAGTAAGCTGGCATTGCTTCCGAGGAAAAAGAAAATCAATACTTTCACTACATGCAGTATTTTATCAGGAGCTATAATCTGTAAAATACAGGTAATTAACGTAAATGTTCTACTCTTAGAGTATCTTGCATGCATACTTTGAAAAGGGAGCTAAAATTCATCACTTTTTAATATTCAGAATCAAATGATGGTATATGCCTTTTATCTCAAATAATGTTTTTGATTTATATGTTTATCACTGTAGAACCTGATGTAAATTCATGCATAGAAACATAGGTTATTTTCTCTAGTAGTAGGTCATTTCTAATGTTTGAACTTCTAAATGTACAAATTGCTGATGCCAGAGTTTGTTTATTTGTCTACTATTTACACACAGTTTGTCAGGAAAAGACAGCATAAATAAATCATGAAGTTTTGAGTAAAATAAATACGTTGGTTGGTTTTCCTGTATGACTGGGAATGTTGAACTGCAAATGTTCCATGTCGAACAGGAAATATACTATTATCCTTGCTTATATTTGTAAAAAAAAGTTAATTAACAAACACTATTATGACAAACATCATTACAAACATGTTCTTCTTTCATTATGGATAAACTACGTATTTTAAAATCATAATGCAGCATGGATGTTCAAAATCAACTTTGGTGTGAATGTGCCTAAAAGAAATTTTAAAAAGAAATTTACATTTTTTAAAATTGGTCTAGGAAACAATGTTCTTTCCCCCTCTCTGTTGTTGTTAAATGAGCTTTTAATAAGTGTAGTCTGTATCTCCAGCTTTAGTTTTATTGTACTGTTTCAGTGTTTCCTCTCTTACTGTCTATTTCATTCAGATTAATCTAATTTGCAGCAATAATAAGAAATTTCATTTGATGAGGGGAAAAATCAAGCTAACAGCAGTTATACGCTTTCTCCATCTGTGTCGTCTTCAATATGGGCATGTTTTACTAAAATACAAAGGAGAAAAAATTTTATTGAGGCAGCAATAAACAAGTGCAAGGGAAAGTAAACTTTAATGTTTTTTTTAAAAAGTAGAAACTGTCAACTAGACACTTGTGAATTTTTTTATATTGCATTATATTGTGTATATCTTAGTTCTATAGCTTGTTTACTTCTTCATATAACTTTGGTAGGGAAAATTATATATAAATAATCTCTTAAGAATATAGGACTCTCTACTACATACTGTACATACATTCCCAAAAAAGACAGCTTTTCTGATGTTTTAGTAAAATGTTTCTATTTATGAAGTAATGAGTTAGATTTAATTAATATTATGATTATCATGCTTACGAACACAAAACACTTTTTCTTGCATTTAATTTTTGTCTTTAATAGGCTATTGCCAACAGCTTACCATAAACAGTTTTGTATATTGCCGCCAATTTTTGTCTAGTCTTAAAGACAGTGAATAAACCCAACAAAATCTTTACCCTAATCTCAAGATATTAAAATTGTGTGTGTGTATTCGAGAGAGAATTAAAAAATTAAGCTATCTATTAAAAACCATCAAGTAAAAGTACTAAATTCATAGATCTGTAGTAAATGTAATAATCCAGTGGTTATAGCAAATACTGCACATTTCCTTTTAATTTAATGCCTTGATCATGACAGAACAGAAAAAAAAGTTTATGAAGAGTTCACTTTAGTTTACATCTTGAAAGCACTATACTTTAAATTTCAGAAAGAAAATATCTTGTAAGAAAGCCACCATCCCAACATTAATAGTTCAGACTTTATTAATAGCACATATAATCTTGAACAGAGGTAATATGCTTTAAAAAGTCATAATGTATTTTAACATTAATAATGTGCAAGGGTGATTCCAATCTTAGGTTTAATAATAAGGTCAAGTTTTAATGTGCTTTTTGGTTTTAAAAATTGTTAATCACATTCCGAGGGAGTTGCAGTAAGTCAATATTTTGCTGCAATACATCTGTGCAGTTTTCTAATTTGGATTAAAATGATATTCACAACACATCAGTTGTTCAGATGTGCAGCTTGTTAATGAACCCTTTGTTCTCAATGATGACTTGTAATTAAATGATTTTGAAACAAATGTCAATGCAACCGTGGACATATTGAACATGCTGTGCTTGTTCATGGATCTAAATACAATATCTTAATTCTATAAATTTCAAGGGAAGAAGGGATAAGTGGATAGGTGAGCTCAAGGTTTAGTTCATAAACTGTTGTTCAGTTTACCTTACATTCTTAAAAATCCAAATTTGAACCGTGTGTATGCTTAACTACAAAATCCCATGTTAACCATGCAATGGAACTGCTTTTTTCCTGTATGACTAACCAAAAGGTTTACAAATATTTTCATCTCATGAACTTACTGGGATCTTGTTTTATAAATCTATCCTAGACTGTGAACATATCCTTTTATTTGTCACTCAGATCAGGTATATAGCTGTCTATAATATAGGCATATATAGGAGTTTGTGTGCTACATTAATTATATGTGCAAATAAATTATATTGCTTTGAATCAGATACCTATGCCCATAGATCTGTAGAAGCTGCAGCTTGGATACATGTTCCTTTTTAATTTCTAATGCTCTTTATGGAAAAAAAGAATTCATGGAGAAAATACTATTATTACAAATAACTGCCGTACTCAGGTAGTTACATTTCTTGCTTCATTAAAGAAATGAAAACCTAAAAGAAATTGGGAATTTAACCTGCTGTCTGAATGCACCTGCTTAGGGTGCTGGTATTGCTCACAGCGGTTTCAGTAGTAACATTTAATATTGGTTCTGCGTTGTGACTTAAAAATTGTTGTTCTGTCCCAAGAAAAATATTTGTGCTTGTCTTCACAAGCATGGTTTTTTCCAATTGCTCTGCTCTTCTTATTCAGACTCTTACGGTACTGCATGTTGCATGTTTAAAGGGGATATGTCTATTATTTCCTCTCAGATTTGCTGCTGTCAGCAGTATGGTCAAATAGTGCCAACAAGATCTGAGTGAAACTCTGAATTTTTCAGTTCTTATTACATATTTGTGTTCACTAAGCCAACAGACTTACAATTACTCTATTCCTATTATTTATTAACCATTTTAGTACAGCTGTCTAATAAATAAATTCCTTATATCCTAACAACTTTGTAAAAATAATTGAATTATGTGTGTGTGTGCGAGAGTGTATATCTGACATATATAGGGCCTGATTCAAAGTCCATTGAAGTCAAGAAAAAGAATCCCATTTACTACAATGAGTTTTGGATTAAGCTCATATAGAATGTGTAGTACGTGTGCATTTTATACATCTATAATATAAAGGATATGATTAATATATATCTGTGTGTATTGCACATGCTTACAAATTTTATAACTGGTATTTGTCTCTGTGTGTAGTGTATTTATACTCGTAAATTAATGCAGTATACACACGTATTATCTAAGTTAAGAAAAACTGCTGTATGTGAAACAATTCTCAGGTCTTGTAGAAATATGTTAATAAAAATCAACTTTGAATAAAACTGCTTTTCTTGTTGTTTTGAACTTACTGATAAATTAGTTCCACCTTTCAGTATGATTTCCAGGCCTAACTGTTGTTTGGACCTATAATTTTAGACTTCTGTGAGGGTAGGCATCTTTTTTGTGATAAATTATCAATGTACTTTTCTCAACTATAATTCACAAGCCCCTAATATTACTTCATAATCATTGAGTCAGAATTTCTGCATGTAATCAAACTTATTTTTATGTATACGGAAATATGTATCATGAAAATCTGATCTGAATTGGAGATGTGCTAAACTTCCCGCAACATTTTACATCCTCCAAAAGTGAGTCACTCGTTCTTCAAAACCTTGAATAAAGCACCCTGCGTAGCTAGGCAAGCAAACTTGAAATGATGAAGACTATATATTTATTGCTTTCTGTTATGTCATTTCATAAATTAACTGGTATGATATTAGTAACAGAAGGAAATAGAGAAAACAGGACAGGACAGATCTGTGTAGGACCCAGCAAACTGTAGATCCGACAAGGAGATTATACCAACACAGGGGCTATTCTCCACTCCATACTCTACCACAGGGCAAGCAATTCAAGGGAGAGAAGAGACTCCATCATTAGGGATCTTCATAAAGAATATTTCAAGCAGTATTTTGCTCTTCGTGTGTATTGTTGTTTGTAGTATGTAGGTTTGCTTTGGAGGATGGAGTAAGGCATGATCAAATAGACTAGATAATCTGGGCCTTGCACTTTTAAGTTCTTGGGGCAATTTTCTAAGTAGCCCATTTTATTTCTATCATATACACCCTCACATACAATCCCAGAGCTCCTTTTAAAAAATATTGCCTGTCCTTTTGACTAAACTCAAATCTCTCCCATTCCCTCTTCCCCCACTGCCTTCAATTCTCAATCTGGTTTGGGGAATTTCTGCCATGTTTTACCCATCACGCCTTGTGAATTTGCTAATCTGATGCATTCCAGTACAATGGAACTTTATGTGTATGTAGCAGAGTGGCACACACTGAAAAAAACAGTTGCTTTAAAAGTACTTGCTAGAAGTAGGAAGCGACTGAGTATTTACTACACTTGATATTGTGTGTATCAAATTATAACATACTGGTGGACAGAAGATAGCTATACAGATTGCATTCAGTACTAAATAAATTGGATGTAATTGTTCTCTGTTACCAACAACTCTACCTGTCTGTGTAGTTATATAGCTACACCATAAGGCAGTGATTCCCAATCCATAGGGTCTTTCAAAGAGCCTCGCTGCTCCTCTCCCACTGGCTGCAGAAGGGAGCCACTGCTTAGGGATCCAGGTGGAACTCACGAGGCTACAGGATGCCTGCAGTTTCTCTTCTGTAGCCAGGGGGATGGGAAATCAGCAAGGACTCCTTCTGTCTGGCTGCAGTGGGAGGAGCTGGGCTGGTGGTGGAGACTGGAGGCCCTTCAGGGTAGTAAAAATGATATCTGTGGCCCTCGAGCCAAAAAGGTTGGGTACCACTGCCATAAGCAATCTTAAAAGTTTCATTAGAGCAAGTTTTGAATTTTAAATAAAAATACATACTTAGCTATTTTTAAATGGGCATTGTCAAGTTAGGAGACCCAAAATGTGACCATCCTTATATTTTATCTGCTTGTTAAAACATTTCGAATTCTTGATTTAAAACAAAAAGTGCTCTTTTAAACAAAGCAATATTGTCTGTTTCCCCACCATCACCACCACCTCCACATGTACACAAAATCATTTCCAGGATCCCTGGCAATCATGAACAGACCCATAGTGACAAAACAGTGTATGTGCAATGGCAGAATTATTTCAATAAGCACATTTCAATGCCAAGTTTCCAAGGGGTATTAAGTAACAAAAGAGAAAACATTTTAAACTACTACTCAGTTCCCATGGAATCCCAATTAATATTACATTTAAAAGGGAAGTGATATAAATAGTGTGTCTTGCCATGGGAGAGAGACGGCAGCCACAAAGCTCAGGTCTAGAACTGGATTTCCCCTAAGGTCAGGGATGTTTGAATCTGGGCTTTTGGTTAGGACTCATCTTTAAACCAATGTAAGTAAATCGAACAAATGAAATGTTATAATTGGTTATTGAGGGCTATTGGGGGTTTGCCTGTGGAAGAACTATGAAAAACTTCTTAATTTGCTCATCTGAGAATTGTAGACACAACACTGGATCAGATCCAGTGCGTTTTTGTTAACATGTGACGCTTCAGCCAATCTAATTCAGCATTTGGAATGCCTCATTGTTAGGCTAACCTGGTGCTGAAAGAGAGAGCTTCTACTACATAATAAAAAAATAAAAATAAAAAGTTAAACCCATCTCCCTTTGCTCCAAGTTAGTGAATAATACATTTGGTTCTAAATGTCCCTTTTTTGGGGGGGTAAAACTGCCACATTTTTATAATTTTAAAATTCCCCTTTAGCTAACCACAACAGGAACCTTTCATTAAAGAAAAAATTGATCCTCAGGCTATGTGGGAAAGCAGCACTCTGCCGCCTCAAAGCAAAATTAAACATTCTTTCAAAATCCATTGAAAGGTGCTCACGCATGACTTGAAGATTGATTGATTGGCTTTTGCCCTCCTTTACATCCTTGCAGCCAGTGTTGCTCGAGCAACACTTCCTACCTCATGTTCCCAGTGTGAGGGGACTCTGTGTGCTTCTCCTGCGAATCAAGGTTGGAATATGGGAGCATCTGCGTGAACGTATCAGAGTGGTTGTTGGAAACCCATGCAACAATACGCTGTGATACAATCTCTCCCTCTGTCCTGAGCGAGGCAGGACACACAAAAGAACTCATGCTATAATTCTTATTTTGGCTAATTCCTTCCCCCTAATTGTTTCCATTTTCTCCCTTTCCTGGTAAACCCTGTAGTTCACAATGTGAATGGCACTTTCTGTCCAGAGAATTCCTTCTGTTCAGAAATTAAGAAATTATGGCATGCCTCTTGGGAAAGCTTTAAATTGACCATCAGACCAACTCACCACCAATTACTTTTATTATTCAAAAAGTGTTCTAGTTATCTCTTTCCTTAGGGGAAATTCCATGTTACCATAGGGCCTTTGCATATCCTCTTCCCCCCCCCTTCTTTCTCTCTCTTTCTATGATGCCATCAGGGTCTGTCTTTGCAATGACCATCATTCTGACTGAAAAATTTTCTTCCATGAATTTTAAGTCCTTCATAGCACTCCTGGACAATGTCAATCCAAGAAATGAGAACATGATTGCAGAGCACTACTGCTAGGTCATTAAGCCAGACCAAAAGAAATGCTTTTGTGTGTGTTCTTGGGTGCATATAGTGTTCACAAAATAAATTGGATGGACCTGTCCTGGGGACTGAAGTTATTTATCCACAGAACACCTATATCATAGGCAATGGCAGGACAAGCATGTAGCAATGTCAATGAGCTTCAATCCTGACCTGTAGTGACCCATCACTAGAAGTATAATGGTAGCGCAATCTCCATAAATTTTCAGTCCTTGGTACTGCCAGTGTCTGCTGGTTATGATGGTGTTCTTGGAATGCGGACATTTGTTCACTAGAATCTGCACTAAGAGGAGCAATTTGTTTCACCTAGAGCACCATTAAGTCATCAAGTGGTAATGAATTTTGGTTGTCATTAACCAGCACCATATTGCTAACATGCCTATCAAATTACTAGTCCCCTGTGTTATAAGTCGTACTCCAATTTTACATATAACGTGGCTTAAAATAATTATTTGGGGCAATGTCTGCTTCTTCTTCATCTGTTCTTCTCAAAATGGGCTGTAGCTTGGTGTATGCTATGGCACCCCTGCTGTTCCATGCCAAGTCCTCCCAATTTGTTGGATTGATACCAGCCTTTTTAAGATGTACTTTCAGTATGTCTTTGAAGCACTTCCACTGCCCTCTGCAAGCCCTTCTTCCCTGATTTAACTGAAAGAAGAGGACTTACTTCAAGAATCGAGTGTTAAGCATCTGACATAGTGGCCAGCCCAGCGGAGTTGGTGTTTCATGACCTGCGCTTCTACACTGCTAATGTTGGCTGCAGAGAGACGCTGATGTTTATTGCATTGGTCTTCTCAACTGATCTTGAAGATCCTCCTTAGGCAGTGCTGCTGGAACCATTCCAGCTGCTTGAGATGTCATCTATAGGTCACCCAGGTCTCTCACCCATAGAGGAGCATGAGACTGACAGCTGCCTTATAGACCAAAATCTTGGTGCCTGTTTGCAGATCTCTGTCATTTGAAGACTCACTTAAGTACTCCTCCAAAGGATGTGCTGGCACAGCAGATCCCGTATTCAACTTCTGTGTCAATGCCGGCTGTTTGGAAGAGATGGCTGCTAAAGCATGCAAAATGGTCCACATTTTCCAGGGGATCTCTGCTGATGGTGATTTGTGGAGTACGAAGAGTAGTTTGTGCAGGTGAGGGCTGGTAGAGTACCTCGGTTTTTCTGATGTTGAGAGAGAGACCCAGTCTGTGATAGACAGCTGCAAAAAGATTTAGGGTGCATTGCATGTCAGCCTTTGTGTATGCGAGGATCATCTGCATATTGAAGGTCAGTGATGCAATTCTCGTGATCCTAGATTTTGTTTGGAGATGTCAGAGATTGAAGAGTTGGCCATCCATACAAAGATGGTTGCGGATGAGAATCAGGATCACGGCAAAGTAAATAGAAAAGAGGGTTGAAACAAAGGATGAATGGTTCGGTCTCTGAGCAGTTGAATAGAATGGTGGCAGTCATGCCACTGTAGAATAAACTTGGCTTACAATAATTGTTTGGGGAAATAGCTAATACAAAATTTGCAATCAGAAGTTATGGTGAACATTTCTACCTAATTAAGCAACAGAGAAAACTGCACTGTAACATTTATTTATTATTAGAATTGATAAAGATGCTTTTTCCTAATTATTATAATAGTATCAGAGGACATTTGTAAGGGTTATATAATAAACACATTTATATACAAACTGTATTAAACCTACTAGCTTACACAAACTGAAGTGCGTGTGTTAAATGATGTGTTTAGCTTTTTTGTGAACAATGAGGTTAATTTAGTACAGTGAAATTTACAGCATTTCATACAGATGCGAACTTTCCACTATATCACAAGGTGTTTGGCTGACAAACAGTACAGTAGTATGTAAGTATTAGTGTGTCTTCACAAATGAATTAGTAAATCTATCAATCTGTTCTTTTGATTCAAGACTGCTACATTCATCGGCATTAGGGCCATTTTACTTAGATTTTCTTTCCATAGGTTTACCTTATCAGTATGTATCTTATTAAGCAGACACTTTAATTTTCTCACTGTCATATTCTTAAATAGAGTTTAGACTTCTATTTCTTTTTTTAATGTGATTTTTCTTTTACGGTTTGAAGCTCCTGAGATTTTCTATATCCTACTTACAGTTCCAGATATCTCAAGTGTAGCAAGGACCATTGGAAATTCCAGGTTGTTTCCTGGTATGTAATGTGAAGACTTATTGGTCTTCTGTTAGCATTTTAATTGAGTTTTCACAATCCCTACACACTTTCAGAAAGTAATACTGTCCAGACCTGATAAGCCTCGCTCACTTGGAGAGAGACATTATCATCTAAATTCATTTTAAGCTAATATTCAAAGTAAAAGGACCATTTAGATCTCATTTGCACCAGTGTAATTCAGTAGTAACACCAACAAAGACAATAGGGGTTTACACTGCTGTAAACTCAGTATCGGTGATAGGAGAATCAGGCCCACAGTACTGAAGAGAGATTTAAAAACTCATTCGTGCATTTTTTTTAAATCTCTCAGAAATTCTCATAATATAATAGCCCACATAATGTGCTACTGAAAAAGAAATGGAATTTTAAAATGACAATTGACAGCGGCTGCAAATAAAAAGCACCGCTAGCTTCAGATTTAATTGCAATTTATCATCATGTAAAGAGCAGTATTTAGGGGGACTTTTTTCCTATGGCAATGGGCACCTGAAGATAAAAGTGATACAACCAGGAATGTGCATTATTTGCTGTAAAATAGAAATGTCCATGTTAGTTTATAATGTGAGCTGATATTCCATAACCTGGTGTTTAAAAAACAAAAAACAAAACCCTCGAATTACTTAGTTAGATCTTTTAGGGAATTATTTTTAACTTCGTCAGGCCTCTTAAATTCCACAACATGTAGTGTCAGTGTGCCTTAACAGCACTTGTCGTGTGTGGTGCATCTCTTTAGGCAAAGTGTGGTCATAATTCCAATATAGGGATTGATGCACAAAAGCAAGTTGTCCAAAACTTCCATGGTACTACTTGGTGCTGTCATTCAATACGTGGTGTGTCATTTATCAGCCCTTTACGATTCTGCACTCTACAGATTGATTTGCAATTAACTCGTTACTCGTATCTTGTAATCAGAACATCTATATATACAATGGCAAATATATCAGAGCCTATCAGCATCCTACATTTTTACCAATAATAATGAGCTGTCACGCTGTGAGTTCTGGAGACTAGACTAGGGTATGGAAGAATGAGTAAACCTGTACACAAGGAGAATAATTAAATCAAGCAGAAAAGAGTAACAGGTATGTCACAGCACTTTGACATGAAACAGGGACAAACCTGAAGCCGTTGGGCTGCAGAATATCTCACACATACATAAATGGTGTTCAGTTGTTACACTTTTAAGATTAGCAGTCACTGTGATACAAGGATTTCATTATAGGGAAACTTTACATAGCTCAAGTAACATGGAACTGACCCCGAAGTCTGGATGGCTGCTTTTTTTTTTTTTTTGCAAGTTCACTGTTAACAAACTATTAGGACCCAGTCAGAAGTTCCATGTTAGTATATAATCCTTATTGGTGGCATTCCAACTGTACCAAAAAAGCAGCAGGATTTGTAAGAGCACAGGTTTGGAAATTGGCCTAAAGTGTAACTGCAAACAGGTACAATTCTAAGGTACATAATCTGCTTCTACATGATGAGAGGAGAAGCACAGTGATTGTTACCTACACTAAAATATTCAGTCAAATTTCTCCTGCATTCCAGAAAGTGGCTGAAGAGAGAAATTCAGGGGTTAGCAGTGGGCCTCAGAGTGATGATTGCTCTGTAATGGAACAAATTCAATTACATGAAATATTAGACTCTTCTCTCACTGCTTTAGCTCTTCTCAATCTATTTAGGGATAGTCCAGAAAAAAGGAAGCCTCTCAACAGATGCCTGGCTGCCCGGGTACAGAGAGGAAAACCATAATTTGTCTGTAATCCCTAATGCAAACAGTTGTTCATTAAGAAACAAAATTAATGTAATCTTGATTATTTGCTTGGATTTCTACTCTATCATGTTGTTTTGTACAGCTGGCAGGCTAATGTAATTTTACTTAAAAATCCAAAGCAATCTGGTACTCAGACAACATCATGCAGATTTAGGTAAATTTGGGGCCCAGATTAGCATAATACTAACTAATCATGAATATCATTTGCATTAATTAGAGAATTGGGGAAAGATTGTTTTTAAATGGAAGAAAATTGAAAGAAAGATTAAGGGCAAGAGCTTAGGAACCTAGTTTTGCTGGATGCAAGAATATAACAGATGATTTCTCCTATAATGCCTAATATTTTAATGTGTAAGTATTAATTAGAGTATTGGGGAAAGATTGTTTCTAATTGGAAGAAAACTGAGAGATTAAGGGCAGAGCTTACAAATCTGCTATTGCTTGATGCAAGTGTGTAGCAGATGATTTCTCCTATAATGCCAAAGAGCTTAAAGTGTAAAAGATAGGGTGAATAATACACTAAATAGTAGAGATATTATTAGGAACATTTTTAAAATAAAAAAAAAATAGGTTTCTCTCATTTTCAAAGGAAACTAGATGCTTAAGTATATAATATTGAAAATAGATCAAATTAAATTAGTGGGTAAAAGTTATAACCTTTCAAGAGACATTGGCAATGATGTTAGAAATAAAAATTTGATTCACCTTCAATATTTTAGTAACTTGTTGCAACTACCTTTCCAATGATCATAACTTTGCTTGTGTTTGGGTGCTCTCTTTAAAAAGTTTTATTTTGAGATTGTGAATATAGAGGTGTGTATACAACCATTAATTTCAATGTGCCTTCCTGCAGAATCTTTATATGCAGGCAGTATGTAGAAATGTGCAAGTATACACCTTACTTGGGACTTCAGAAGCAAGTTTTATGTGCTTCTGAATTATGAGTTTAGGGAAGAATGTCCCATGTACACTCCGGTTATAATTATATCCTACAAGGAAGCCTTTTCTGTATAGTTATAATGTATTGTTAGATACCTACTGTGCCATACAAGTCCTTGCATAGGACCAAATTCTGCTTTGTTTTACACTGTAATTTTAGAGTAGCTGTATTGAAGTCACTGAACTGAAGACAGAACTTGCCCTGTTGTATGCAATGGCATGTCTCACTTGGAAGCTTATGGGGCTACTGTATGCTGAAAGACAGTATATCGATTGGCACCTGTGAACATGCCTGATTACAAGTACACTCCTTGCTCAGAAGAGTTGAGCAGATAGATAAAACTACTATATCTATTCTTGAGCTACTATAATCCAGAATATAACTAGTAAATCAAACTTCTGACTTTGTGTCCTCGTAATTTCATCTTTTCTAAGTGCAAAGACCAGTATAAATGCAACTTTGTGAATGTGTTTCAGGGCTCAAAAAAAAGGGACCCTTAGTGGTGATGTTCCTATGTGTTTATTAACCACCTTTCTTGGTTTAATGGAAGAAATCCATGATTGGTTCAGGTGGGGAAGGTCTATAAGGACTGTCTGACCTACTAATGAGTCAGATTCCAAGATTTTGTAGTCATTTGTCAGAAAAATAAGGAGCTGTCATAAATGCAAAAGTTTCAGTAATTTTAAGACTGTGGGTAAAAATAATGATGTGGGTGAATTGGGATTTGACTCCTGAGGACTTTATGCTTTTCCTGTGCTACCATAAGCAGAGGGAAGTCAAACCTAATGGAAATCAGTGGAGAGAGAGAGATGGCTATGGAAAAGCTCCAGGACATTTTCCTTCCCTACTCCTGCAGAGGATCCTCCATCCCTGCCTAATTTGAGGGGTCTCACCCTTTGCCTATTACAAAGGAAAGAGATGGGGTGGACAACCCCACCCACGGAATAGACTGAAGGACTATGAAGCTTGAAGAAATTACTGGCCTCCAGGAAGGCATTTCCTGTGTTTCAAGCATGATCCTTAACATTTAAACTACATTTTTTGGGGAAAATGTTGTGGGTACCACCTGTCCAGCCATTGCCATGTTTCCCCCATAAAAATCTTACATGCAGGTGCAGCCCTTCTAATATATTTTTATGGATTTTAAAAAAATGTAAAAAAGCATTTGATTTCTGCACTATTCTTCCTGCCTCGTCTTTGTCCTCTGCTCGCATGGACAATGTATGCTTACCATGTGCCAGCAGTTGGGATCTGTGCGCCACTCATTCCCTCATCCTGCCTCCTCCCGCTTACATTCTTATACTGTCTCTGTCTCACTGTGATGAGATGTATACCCACACTGGGGCTGAAAGAGTTAAATGGAGCTGAGGAGCTCAATTAGGGCACCTGGAGGGTGGGCCAGGCCCAATTAAAGATGAGTCCCATCTGGGTGGTTACCATAAGGAGGGAAAGCCCAGAGTAGAAGAGGGTTGCAGGGAGAGAGGGAGAGAATTCTAGTTTCTCTTAGCAATAGAGAGATTGGTGGGATTGAAGAGAGAGCCCAGAGTGGAGAGTTGGCCTTTGGATCCTCTCCAGAGTAGAGAACTCTGGCACGATACCAGGAGAGAGATGGAGAAGCCACTGGGTTGAAGGAAGATCCAGCAGTGACCCCTAACAAGAACTTGGATCTCCAGGCAGGAAGCATAGGGAGGTGTTCAGGTGAGGAATGGAGCCAAGGGAGAACTTAAGAGGGATGAAAATTTGAGCCCAAGGAAGGAAGAAGCCATTTAAGTTTGTATTTTCATTTGGGGTTTGTTGGCAGACTTCAGGGGGGAATCTTGCGAGCTCCTGCCCTGAAAGAAGGGTGAATCTTGAGAGATGATGGAGCCTGGGAAGATAGAGAGAGAGGTTGTGAGGTGCTGAAGAAAGTGGATAAGGACCAGAAGGCCCAGAGTCAGGGGCTAGAGACCTGACAAAAGGTTTTGGAATTATTTGTTGGACTTTTCTTTGTTGGATTTTCTGTTACGCGGGACGAGGGGAAATCTAACAGTGACTTGGTCAGCTGGCAGTGTCACGACCAGAGGCAGGCCTCCATATGGCTTGAACAGCAGTCAGGAGGGAGTGGTATGTGAAGCTAGCCTGCAGTGCCAAACCTGATGCCAGCAGTGAGTCCACTCTTCTACACACAGACAAATTCATTTTATTTCAGTTTAATTTAAAAAACAAACAATAACGATTTGAGAAACCAACCTTCATGAAGTTTGTTCATCAAGCGAGAGTACGTATTGCAAGAGAATGTATTTCAAGAAGGGAAATAGAAAAGGGTAGCCATTCTGCCATCTTCATTTAGGAAAGAGAAAAATGGAGTTTCTGCTTTAAAGCCTAAATGGATTATTCATTTGACTATAAAGAAGCCTTCCAGGGTGATGAAATGGGAATGTCAATTTAACTCCTTTTTCTTTAGAAGAAAGGGAAAGGAAAAGGAGATATGGAGCCCAATTTTTCCCCCCAGAACATTTGGAAGAAACCAGCTTTCTTGTCATAGAACCATCTTCCAAAAATAAGCAATTAATCTATGAAAATCTAAACATGTTACAGTAAATAAAATGCACTGGAGTAATCTTCAGTTGCTCTGGATTTATTAAAAGTATTTATAGACTTTAATGCGTGCAATGCATTCTATTCATAGTAAAATGCTTTAGATCAATAAAGCTAAGGAGGCAAGAACAGACTTTTTCTGTGTGCTTTATTTGGACTTCTAAGACCAGAGGCTCTATCCTGTACCACTGAAGTCAGTAGGAGGAGGATCAGGCCTTTAGGTGTTGACATATTCAAAAATTTAGGATTGTGGGAGGTTGCTTGGTTAAGCATTGGGGTTTTAGAGTCAGAAGGCATGAAAGCATGTTAGAAAGATCTTCTACAAATGGAATAGTTAAGGACTTAGAGGCACAACACAGGAGACATAGAGTAACAGAAGAGAAGATATAGTTGTATGGCAATTGGTGACCAGATATTGGAACAGACTTACCCAAAGAGTGGAGTGTTTCATCTGCTAATTGAACTCACCGTATATCCTGCATATCACCACAGCTGAGAACATGATTTGTGGTCTGACAGCAGCAGATCTACCAAGTAAGCCAAAAGGAATCTGCCTCTTGGCTAAGCTAGGAGCAGTGTTAAACTTTCCATTCCATTCTGATTCTTGTTCCGAGTCCATAACCGGGCTATCCGAGCACCTTCCAGCAGTGCATTAAGCAACGTGACTCGTATCGGTCAGATGTTGCTTCCTTGATCCTCTGTGTGTGTGTGTTGTGCTCCTGTTTGTGATGGTCAGTTCAAAGAAATGTTCTGTGTGCTTAGAATGGAAAGTGAGGCTTGACGCGATTCTGGAAGATTCCTGCAAGAGTGAGTTCCACAGCTCTGGACCAGCTCCTGAGAAGGCTCTTTCCCCTGCACAGACGAGCTTCACCCCTGCATAGACATTTCCACTGTGACAGAGAAGAGCAGAGTTGATGGCGGTTTGGTCATGTACTGATCTGCTTCCTTTAGATATTCTAGGCTTAAAACACTCAGTGCCTTGGAAATAAATACATGATGTGATCTTCAGTGGGAAGCCAGTGAAATGAGCTTAGTAGAGGTATAATGTGCTTGTAGCGATCTGGTTGCTGAGGAAGTCTGCAGCTATATTCTGTACCAGTTTTAGTTTTCTCAGGCTGATGCCTTCAAGTGCAGATAGATTGCACTGCAGTAGTCCAGGCTTGTACAGTCAAGGATAGGTCCTAAAGTACACATTTGTCATGGATGCTGCTATCTGAGCACTCCTAAACTGTACACTGACTTGACCCATTGTGGGTATGTATCTTTGACTAGTTGAAACTATTGGGAGACACCATGGCGTCAGACTCTTTGAAGTGTTTTACTCAGCTAAGCAAAATCTAGGACTTGCAAGCATTTAACTTCAGCTTGCTCTTCTTTCATATGTTGATCTCAGCTAGCCACTGGGTTAAGTGGATGATGGTTTTCAGTGAAACTCATCCTTTGTACATTCGTCAGAGAGCAATAGGAAAGATGACAAAAGACAGGATATGTAACAGGCTATGTGAGGTAGCAGCATATGACATAACTCTGTTCAGCTTCCCAAAGAAGATGCCTGGTAGCACTACTGCTGTTTGTTTAAATGGAGCAGTCATAATTCCAGAAATCAGTCATATTGATTACATTAAGTACCTTGATGACAAGAGCAGTCAAGGAAGTAAGTCAAGCTTTATTCCTATCAGGAAGAAACTGAGATTTCAAATTTAGGAATTACCTTTAATACTAATAATGCCATATGAAGTATGTTGCCCTAAATGGTCAAGAAAGGAAGACTCTTTGGTCATTATAATGAATCCATCTAGCAGGCTTTCTAGGCATAGTGCCAGACATTGGGAGTTATTTTTAGATCTACATCCAGAATCAAATCCTGCCCATGTGTGCATGTTGGGTAGGAAGAGAAGCCATACAAAGTCTTTCTCTCCACCCCCAGTACACACATGCAGCACAGCAATTGTTCAAGACCCCATGGCATACAAAAAGGACTATATAAAGTAGAAAGGGGCAGGTGCTGTGTGTCCCTGAAGTTGCCCCAAAGCAAAACAAATATTTAAACTTAATTTCTACAAAAATTAAATGTAGATACTGTGATGTTATTGAGTTACACTGGCATAAAACTGGTGTAACAGAGAATCAGGCCCATGGTGGTAATGTGGAAATCATGGATGTGAAAAATCAGATGCATTTTGTAGTAATTTGTATGGAAAAGGGGAGAATTGGACCTCTGAATGTATCATGAAAAAACTGAAACCGGTAGGAGACACTGGGACTCTCCTCGTTAAACTGAAATTAAAACGTAAATTGTTGATTAAAGAAGGCCTGAAAAATCTAAATATTTTCACATGGTTAAGATTAGTAGCCATTTCCTATTTCTGTCTTTGGGTTGGGTAAGATGGCTGGAAGAGACTAATCATGATAAATTTCATGATATTTACTATAGAAGTGCCATGATATTAAAAGAAAAAGCAATTTTTCTGGCATATGTTACACACCTGAATGACTAATAAACATAATCTTTATATATCAGGAAAATGGATCATATTTAAAAATGTGTTAATTAACTGTTTTAACTAATATTTTTAACAATAGTTTGGGCAGGGTTCAATACCACTAAAATATATTAGCTGGTCATAATCAACCAGAAGGAGCCGGGGTTCTCCATGATCAACTAATGCATTTTTAGAGGTGTTGAATCCTTTCTATGCTAGTATCTACAAACATGTGAATTATAAAGTGCTAGCCACAATTTTTGAAAAATGATCTATTTTCCTAGCCTAGACCTGGCCCATGAATGAGGAGGTCCTCTTGAACAGTAAGGGGTTCAGATCCCTCTTTAAGTTGATTTAATATAACAGCCATTCGAAACAAACAAATAGCGAACCAATTAAAGTAAAAGGACTTAGAGAAAAGGGAATAATGTTTATCCCTTTCAGATGTGAGCATACTTAAAGATGCCACTTTTAATCCTAAAATACAATTGAGAAAAAATCGGAGTATAAACCTGCAGCCCATGTGAGCCACATAGTGATAATCTGATGACTTCGCTCAGCAAAAGCTTGCAAGCACTGTCCTGATGATCCTGTGTGCAAGATAGACCAGACAAATAGTTTAGTTAGGAGAGAGAGCCATTCAGACTCAGGGGAAGTGGAAGCTAAATATTCATGGCTTGCTCCATAATACTGAAGGATAGTGATGCACCCAGATTGATTATTTTTTTAAAGGTGGTGATTTATTAAAAGGTAGCCTTATTTAGTTCCTCTTTGTGAGCTCATTACTGCAGCAGTGCAGGGGCAAAAGGTCCCGATGGGAATACTTCAGGGAGATGGGTATTTTGGATTGAAATAGGGTCAAAGCTAGAAGTGGAGATGTCAAGGTTAGAAGGTGGTTCACTAGGGATTTGGAGGCTGAAGTGAGTGGGACCATGTTTGGGAGTCCACATAAATTCTTGAATAAATAAAACCTGCAATATCGGAGTGTTGGCAGCACCTGCCCTGTTGTTTCTCTCTTGTTTTCCTCTTCTTTTTGTTTTGTCATTCTGTTGTTTCCTTTTCTCACTTTCTCTCTATGCCCTTCCCCCTTCCCCTCTGTCTCTCCTTTCTTTCCTTTCTTACCTACTTCTGTTGTGTCTCTTCCTTGATCTCTTCCATGTTCGCTGCCTCTTGACAATGTGCCCATGTAATAATACACAAAAGTGGTTCTATGGGGGTGAAACTTCTCCTATCAATTAGGTAGAGACAGAAAACTGCATGAGTTTAGCTAAACACTTCTTGTTGACAGGTGATTTTGGGGCCCAATAGAATTGTTTCAATTTTAGCTTCTCTGCAGGATAGACTAAAGGAAAACTATGGGACAGTGATTTGAGCTGAACCTGTGTTTCCCATGTGTTACCTGGCAGGTCTGTGTTCTTGGGGAACCAGGGTGAAAAACCCCTATTCTCTCTCTGGCTTACCTGAATCCCCCCAGCCACTGCTTGAACCAGAAACAAAAGCAATGAAAAGGCTGTGGGAGACACACCTAAAACCCTCCCAATAAGGGTGATAGGGTTGAAACAACTCCCCATACCTCATCTACATAGAAAATGTAAAAAGAGGCATCTCAATTAGCACACTGAATGGAGAACTGGAGCCTCATTTACATCGAAGATGGAACAAGAATTAGCATGAAGAATGGAGAACCAAGCTCCAAAGCAGGAACTGCACTGAACTCTGGGATTGGCAAGGCAGGGATGCACTGCATGATGGGAGATCTCTGCTCTTGATGTAAATGAACTCACACCTTCACCCATCCAGCTCTGCAGTTATCAGACCATTCTAGTATTGATATGCAAAACTGAATCTGCCCGGTTGCATTGTGAGCTCCCCCAAGGAACATTGACCATAGCTGGGAGTGATCAGCACCTATTGTCCAGCATAGAGAAAACCACCCTGGGATACTTCATTGAGACATGGCTTACCCACAAACAAACCTGGTTCTACAAAATATCCCTACCCAAGTTCAAACCTCTCTTGCTCTCCTCTTCTGATGCCTGGAGCCAAATGCTGCCTGCTTCCCCATTTCCTGACTGACCCTGTTGTGGGTTTTGCCTCTGTCTCAAGTGTTCTTGACCCTAAACTGAACAGCCCGTCTCCTGGGAACCTCTGAGCTGCAAGGAGTGGTGAGATTTCCCTTCCTCCTCCCCCCATCTTTCCCAATTCTCTCTCTCTCTCTCTCTCTCTCTCTCTCTCTCTTTTTAATCCAGGTATAACTTTCTACTTTTGTAATCAAACCTGGGCTAGCCTTCTCCAATACCCCTACTGTAATGTTGTTGTATTGTAAGTGTTAGATTGTTTTTCTCTCCTTGTATGGCATCACTATTAGTATCATAAGTTTTATACACCTGGCAATAAACTAACTATTGTAATCAAGCTGGTTGCCAGTTTCTCTCTCTCTAAATGCATTTACTCCTTTGTGTTCTTGGCTTCCCTACCTTGCTCTGCAGCAACACTTCTTTTACCTAAGCCAAAGATCCCTGGAGTGCCCAAAATCCTATGGGGTTTGCTTATCAAGGGGGTTACTGCTAGAACAATTTTGTTGCAAAGAGGCATATAAAGGGGGTAGCTGAAAAGTGCTGCTCTGCCTAGCCTACAGAGTCCAGAGGCGCATAAGGGTGACAGCTGAAAGTGCTGTTTGACCCAGCCTGATTGAGTCCAGGGGCCATATAAGGGAACAGCTGAAAAGTGCTGTTTGACCCAGCCTGCTCATAAGTGTGCTCCATTCTGGTGCGGTGCAACGGGCACATGAGGGTGACAGCTGACAGTGCTGGGTCACCCAGCCTGCTGAGTTCAGGGACGTATAAGGGGTCAGCTGAGAGTGCTGATAGCCCGGTCTGCTCAGACTCACTCAGTTAATCTGGAATGGTTGTGTGTATCTGTGGGGGGTTTATCTGAATCCGAAAACCTTAGGTCCTGCAGGATAGCTCCATTGGGAGGGGACTTGTAGCCATATGAACACACGAGTAACACAAGCAGCACATTAATAGAATCACACCCCCTCTTCCAGGAAGGTAACCCTAATAAATAAGCATACCCCAAAGTGACGGGCAAATCTGGTAACACGTGGGCCATTATACAAACCATTCTTAGAGGGATGATTGAATTTAACTTGGTCTCACATCCAGTTTGGCCAGTTAGAGAGTCATCATTTTCCTGTGCCATTTTCCCATCATTATAACTGTCATGTCATATTATTTTTGGTGATTCTCCTGAAAACTGTGACATTAATACACCTTCCCAAGGCGTCTCTAAGTTGTCTTCAGGACACTGTCAATTTCCTGCAAACAGTTTATGTATCTTTCAGAAATTCACTCACAAGCAGTGCAGTGGGTAACTTTTATAGACACTGTAACGTGAGGCATTTTATTCCACAGAGTTATTAACACTAGGTTTAAGAATAAGGACATAGCGCCTTTGTGCTGCTTGATTATCTTTACTATGCATTATTCTAATATTTTTCATGGACTGGGTGATGGCGTGTCTACATCACACAGGTAGTGAAGCAATTAATGTGGTCCTGAGAGGCCAATTAACATGCCTTGTTGTACTTGGAGGGTAGACCGAGTGTAATTAAAGATGAAGCCCAGCTGAGGAGGAGCCAGGTGGTTAGTATAAAGAGAGGAAGACCAGAGTAGAATGGGGGTTTCAGATGGAAAGGGGAAGAACTCAGCAGCCCCTCTGTGAATAGTAGAGAGTGGAACCGGAGAAACAAGGAGCAGCCAGAAGGGTGGTGCATGGCCTAGACCCAGAAAACCCCAGAGAGGAGTTCAACTGAAAAGGGAGATTCAGGAGATTTACATCCTGGGATGGACTGTGATGGGGAGAGTAGCAGGGGCAAAGGAGACTCCTTGGGTGGGCCTGACTAAAGGCCCACAGACAGACAGCTTTGGGCATGGACAAGCATGGAGGATTCAGTGTGGAAGTAAGACTTTGAGTAGGTACTCTTAAGGGTCAGTGTTCTGCAAAAGAATGGAGAGCTGGGGGAGGACTCAGGCTGAATTAAAAGTTTGTGCTCTCTTCAGTTTAGGAAGAGAACAGAAGTTGCTTTTGTTATGGATTCCTTAAGAGGCTCCAGGGAGAAGCTCTGGAGCCACTACTCTTCCGGAAGGGTGGAATGGAAAAGGAAACCTGGTGGAGCAGAAGACATAATATCAGTGTCAGTTTGCCACTGTTCATCCGTGACATTGACACTCTGGAAGAGAAGACTGTAAAGTGAGCTGGATAAAGGATTGAGTCACAAGATGAGAAACTACTGCAGGGCCAGAACAGCTGTCAGCAAGGACCTCTACATGAGGAAAGAGCTGCTATGCCACACCTACCCATTAGGATATGACTCAGTGGGAAGTCCACTCTTCTACAGACTGTAACTGTGTTTCAAGTTCTAAGAAAACAATGTCCCTGCCCAAAGGAATTTACAGCTTTTTGTTAAGATATATGAAGGATGTAGACAAACTCCAAGGGAATGGCAGGTAATCGGAAAAGCAGGGCAAGGATTGCAACAATAAGATAATGCTGTTACTCTGGTGGTTGATTTATGCATACTGAGGGATAACCAGATTTGGTTGGGTTTTTTGTTTGTTTGTTGTTTGGCTTTGGTTTGTTTATCATCATGCGTCCTTCTCTATGCTCTCTGTCTTCCTTCATGGGTTGGGAAAGGACTCCTGGGGCAAGGGATTGTGTGGAAGAAGATTCAGATCTGAAAGCAGGAGATGAAAGGAATTATGAAGAATGTGTAGATCAAAGAGATTGAGGAGGAGATCAAAGGGGGGCCTTAAGGCTACTATGCTGATCTTAATTCTGATGCAGAAGTAGAACAGCAGCTAGTGAAAGGATCTGAGGAGTGGCTGGATTTGGTCAGATCACTGGGGGAGAGAGATGAGTTTTGTATTCTAGATAGATCACTGTGAGAGGAGCAGGTTGCAATAGTTAAGGCATGAAATGAAGAAGGCTTGGGTAAGAGTTCTGATCGGAGAAATGGAAGGAAATGGTAGATTCTGGAGATGTTGTAGAGGAAGAACTAACAAGAAGAAATGGTAGTTCCAAGCTTTGTGCATGAAGGTTGACTAAAAGAGAGAAATGATTTGAGATTGTGGGTCATAGGGACAGGCAGGATGAAAGGAAGTCCAGTCGGGGAGGAGAGAGATGATTTTGGTTGTGAATATACTGACTAGTGATGGGATGACAGCCAGGAACAGATGTCAGAATTATGAGACTTCATGAAGGCTGAGGGGCCAGGGGATGAAGAGAAAATGGGACTCATCAATGCAGTGGTGATAACTGAAGCCTTACAGCTAGTGCTCTCAAGAAACAATTTCAGAGGGAGAAAAGCAGAAAGGCAATGACAAAACTCTGAGGGACCCTTAGACAGTGGGAGTGAAGTAGCAGGAGAAGTGTGGTGTACTGAAAAGTATTAAAATTATAATCTGTCGCTTTATATCTCAGCGCTTTCCTGGTCTTGCTTGCAGGGGGCACTGTAGGGAAGTGTGAGGTCTGGGTCTAGCAGCATTCAGTCTCCAAAAAGTGGCCTTGAGCAAGATGCTCCCTTAGGGAGCAGCCTGCCTTGTGTGCCTCTGGGTTTTTGGTTATGTGGGCTAAGATTCTGGATTTGTAAGAAATAAAGTAGTGTTACAATCCAACCATCCAGAAAGAGTCATTTACGCTTGTTTTGTGTTTTATTTCACGTCTCCGTTTGTATGCCATGAACATAACAGAGCCACTAAAGGGGTCAGTGGAATGACATGCTTAAAGTTACATATACAGTTAAGTACTTTGCTGGGCTGGAGTCTGGAAGTCCATGAATGAGTCCCAAATTCAGCAACATTTCTCTTCTTTTGAATGTACCGTTGTCCAGTGGCAGTATTGGTTACATGTTTTTCCAGTGGCTAGCTTAAACATCTATCTTTATACTGGGTCAAGTGCATGTTGAGCATGATGAATGTATAAAAAAGTATTTTTAAATAATGTTTGTACAATAAGTGATAGACCTCCGGGAGCTAAGCTCTGCAAGTAACTTTAAACCCCAAAATGGCATATCACAGTGCATTGCATAGACGCTAGCTTGTCCCTGACCAAGTAGTGAGTAAACACCTTGCAGTTTAGAAAAGCGCTTTTCTGTTGGTAAGCTCAGAGAACTTACTTCTCTAATTAATATGAAACTTGAACTAGCATCAGGTGAGCAGTGTGATAAGCTTCAAAGACAAAGCTACTCCTTCTCCAATTCCAACTCATGCCCAGGTCACTAGTATTAATGAAAAATAAGAGATTGTGTTTTACTCTGGAGAGTTTCTTTAATGCTCTGAAATGACTTTTAGGCAATTAAGAAAATATAGGGGGAAAAATTGTGTTTGTTTGATTTTACAGAGGTTCTGGGTTCATTGCTTCTGGATCCCATTTTATACAGATGGTCCAGCAGAGCCATAGATCATTGACAATAGAGTTTTACGTTAAATCAAACCCTTGATGCAACCAGAGGGCAATTCGTGGTAACAAAGCATCGGGACTGAAAACTACCTCTCAGAATATTTCACACTATTCAGAATTCAGGAGTCTTGCATTTGGACTTAGAGAGTAAAGATAAACAAATCCAGGTGCAAATAAGGTAGGGGCTTTGTTTATTTCTTTTTGTGATAACACTGGGTGCAGAGTAGCTGGAGAAATCTTACATGGCTTCCAAAATATAGCAGCCCTGTGTATTAAAGCACTTTTAAAAAGCCCTGTCAGGAGAGTCCATTAAATACTTTCAAAATGTTCTTCCCATCTTCATGTCCTTGTCTTTATCTACAGTGTATGGCCATGTCTGGAAATGGTAACTTCTATCTTTGGCCCTGATCCTGCAAGCTTCTCTTCCTTTATAGATCTCTGTGTCTGCATGGAGTCTCATTGACTTCAATAGGTGAAAAGATCTGCTCATGTAGAGCAGTTTGCAAGATCCAGGTAAATGTCCCACACTTCAAGCTGGGGGTGTGATTCCTGCTGCCTCTTATCTAGCTAGCATACTAAAAATAGAGTGCATTCATGGTAGCATGAGTGATGAGGGAGACTAGCCTCCCCGGGGTCATGACCCCCCCCCACTTGTGCTGCTACAGAAACACTCCATTTTTAGCGTGCTAGCTTGATGAGAGCTAGTGCAAGTATGTCTCCTTGAGCTGGCAATGACACCTCTAGCTCAAGATATATAGATAGAAGAGATTAACCAAACCTTTACATAGGAACACCCTTAAACACTGGGGAAAGATCTGATCCAGATCTGAACTCTTGAGCTTTCTTCCTTAAATCAGGGCTGGAGTCTCATAAAGAATTCAGATCCAGAGTCAGATTGTGCCTGGCCAGTTGTCACGAGCAACCTTCCTCCTGCCATGTAGGGGCCAACCACAGTTTATTGCTCTGCTTTCCTGAGTGTAGAGGTTGTTGAATGTTTGTGTTTCCTGGGGTGCCAGGCACCTCCAAAGGTCCAGCAAGGAGGCAAGACCATAGACCAATCTGAGGTCCACCCCAGCTGATGGAGAGGAGCACACGTACCCTTCTGAAGGGTAAACCAATGAGCTCAGGAAGGTATTGTGCCACCGGGCAGTGCAATGCATCCTGGTATTCCCATTAGGCCAAGTGACCTCCCCACCCTCCGCCCCCCCAACAAGGGGTAGAGTTTAAAAGGCACAATCCAGACCTCAATACACCCAGCTGTTTCCTATGGAATCTGAAGTTTCATGTAAGGATTTAATAAAAACCTCCAGCCCTTGGACTCTAGAGATGCCCTTCAAACTGTAAACTGCAGCAGTATAAGATTTATTAAATATAAAACTGTGATGCAACCTTATAGGGATCTTTACCATATTTTGTAATGCTGTTTTGCAACATGTATGATGGCTGTGCGTGTGTGTAGCCAAGACTTTTTTAAAATAGGAACCTAAAATTGGGCTGCATAATCTTTATATTGGCTCATGAATAAGGTCCCCGTCCTGCAGACATTTATACACATGAATAATTCTACTCATATGAAAAGTCCATTTGAAGTCAATGGTACTATTCACATGCATAAAGTTTACTGATAAGCATAAGTGCTTGCAATATAGGACTGTACGTGACCTTCAGTAGAAGCTGCTGTTTGCTGGGGTCTTTTGATCATCAGGTCACTTATATAGGAAATTAAACATGAACGTAAGAGCCTAAATTTAGGCTCTTATTTTTAAGGATGTTATTTTAAAAGGGAGTCAGGTGCCCAGATTACCACTGACTTCCCTTTCACCTTCAAATATCCAAGTTTAAAATTGACTATCTGTCTGTCTCTGTCTCTCTCTCCCTCCCTCTCTCTCTCTCACACACAGTTTACTTTACTGTACATTTTAACATTTCAAACTTTTTTAAACTGCATATGTTATTTTGTGCATTTATTTGAAGAGTTCTGCACATTCCTTTGAATTTGGCACATGTTGTGCACTTTCTCTTTATAACCTTTTGCATGTTTTTAGTATTTTTCACATGAAGGGTGGGAGGCCTAAGTGAGATTCCTGCAGGGTTCTTTTTTCTTGGAGACAAGGAAGCATCTTAAAGACTTAAACAAAAGAACAACAATGCAAGTTGTTGAGGCCAAAGACTCAAGTGAGTACTCCTACTGAAATAAATTGGACTACTTATGTGAGTAAGGTGAGAAAATGAATTTCCATTAAATGAGCTAATGGCAGCAAAAAATATTGACCACCCCAATATACACTTTCAAAGGTTTGACTTCCTAAATCAAGCTTGGGTTTTGCTACACCGTTTTCATTCTAGCCATGGGCCCTCAGGAGTATATTAGAAGTTAGATAAGTGGCAAAGGAATTTGCACTGGAAATGAGGCACTGAACAAAGAATGCATCATATGGTGCAAGACTGCATGAAATCCAGGTTTGCTGGTGGCATCACTTGGTCTATGTGAGGTTATTTGAACATGTGAAATTTTGTGATTGAGCTTATTTTCTACTGTACCTGTGACATAAGAGAAATACTCCCTAATATGCCCAGGAAATATAGGCATCCCATAACATGTTTTTTAAGATCCCTCAACAAGACTGGTCTACCAAGAAGTGAAAATCAAAGTCCAGTGTAGCATCCTGTGCACATATGTCTTCACACAGTTATCTGTGTTTCATAGTTGCAAATAAGTAGTATAGCCAACATAAATAACAAATGCTGTTCAAAGGCTAAAAAGTGTTTCAAGTGTGATCTTCATTCGATTTGCCTTAACGCCTTTCCTAATTAGCTCATCTTCTGCCTTTGGACATGCACATCCAATTCCCTGTGGCTTCAGTGGTAGTTATGGGCATGTATCTGACAGCAGAATTTGGCCCAAAGTGTTGGTTTGAAATAAGAGGCTAAAACTGCGGCCAGCGTGCATGGTCATTACTTGGGATTCCAGTGTTGGTCTGGAGTGACTTTATTATGCAATTACCCACAATGAAACCTAGGATTAGCTGCTCTCCTTCTTTTGATTATTTATCAGGGATTGAGATGAGGACTGGTTGCTGACCCTGTGTGTGATATGCTATGGAAATCCTTATACCTTTTTTCTACCTCTCTTTTTATTTTTAAATGAAAACTAGTGCTATAGCACCTTTTTGTGTATCCAAAGTTATTAAAAACACTTCTGGTGTTATTTTTTGTTATTATTAACACTCAGATCCAGTGCTGCTCACAATCATCTCATGCTAGTTCCTCATGAGGATTTTTTTAACCATCTAAATCTGCAAAAAAACAAAGAACGAGTTGCTCCAATCATAAGAGCAATTGCTCCTGTTTTCCCTCCACTCCTAACATGTAATTTATACAGCCCCAGAAGGCTGTGTAAATTACCACGAAAGATTAAACAGACTAGGATTACTTAGTTTGGAAGGGAGATGAGTAAGAGGAGATATGATAGAAAGAGATCAATGTTACATGTTATATAGCAGGCCTATTTACTTAGCCCCATCATACAAGACCAAGAGGGCACTCAGTGAAATTGAAACACATTTAAAACAGATTTCTTTTTTGTATGCAATATAATTAACCTGTAGAATTTACTGTTTCAAGTAATTATTGAGGGGAAATACTTACAGGTTTGCGAGTAGAAAAATTGGGGTGATTACCTTCCTGTTCCTTGGATGCAATCAATAGTATTAAACTGCCCTCAGAAATAAAATAAATATCAAAGTCTCTAACTTCTTAATAAAAGAGAGCAGAAATCTTTAAAATGTTAAAGGTAGAAAAGGACTTGAGCCCTGATGTGTGATCCAAAAGTTTAAGGGTGTTCAGAGCTGTTTTTTGGGGGGTTTTTTTGCTCATTTTTAGAGAACAGTAAAAACAAATCCAAATTACATATTGAATAAAAGTTGGCCTGGTTCTCATAGCTCTTTGATATCAATCAGCAGCAACTCTGCTGAGGACAGTGGAATTGTACTGGTGTAAACCTGGTCTTAAATGAAATCAGAAGCAGACCCTAACATTACATCATACATATAATAGTGATCCATTTATTAAATATTCACCATTATAAATATTATTCATATATATTATAGTTGGTTATATTTTAAGTAAAATACTATACCATTAAAATCATTGAGAGGTGATGTATAATACACTGACAAATTGATGTATAAACTGAATATTTTATTTAAAATAAATTATAGGCACAATTTTCTATTCTGTGGTCAAGGTACTCATTAAGGATGTAGGCAAGGCTGCCTTTGGCACGTCACCACCACTTTCCAATATGACTATTAGACACTTGGATACTCTGCTTAGCGAGGTGGAGCAGCGCGTTTAGGAGCTGTCTGCATCACCCTTGTAATGCTCTCAATCACTGGAGTGAACAACAGAGCTGAGTCCCAGAGTTCGATTCTTTGCACTGAAATATGTGCCACTGCCACTAGATTGATAGATCCCCATCCCTTTCCTCCCCAAACAAAATCGGTAGAATTTGATGCTGAAGTGCATTGCATGTCAACACTTTGGGCCCCTTGCTGCAAAAGGTATATAGAAGGCTGTATCTAGCAATAGCAACCCTTTGTGCTCTGCTAGAGATGCAACCCGCTTTAGGCTTGCAGCAGATAGTACCTGTGTTTGTTCAGTAACTAACTAATGTTTCCTGGCAGAAGTCTATCACTGGGGTCATTTATAGACTCCGCTCATCTGACTTCTCCCACCTAAGCGGTTATGCCCTCTTTCATGCTCCTTGAGGATCTCACAGAGAGTTTGCATAGCACAAAGTTTGGGGTTATGATGTGTCATGGCATGGATTCAGTGCAGGCCCTTGTGCCTTGCTCTGGACAAATGAAGAGCAATTTATCACAAACTCTGCTTCTTCTCTTTAGTCCACTGTACCTGAGTTATGTGGCTCATTGTCTATTTATTTCTGAAATTTGTATTGCCTCCATTATTGAAATATCAGATCACTTCAAAACATTAATGAATTTTAACTCTCAGAACATTTTTTCCACACGTTTCCCCCTGTGAAGTAGGGAAGTGTTGTTATCCCCATTTTACAGAAAAGGCCTGGTACTCAAATTATAAATAGAAATGTCTCAATTTTATCTTTACGCAAGAATCAAAATCGCAAAGAAACCCTCTAGTATTAAAGAAAAAGGAGCAATTTTGGGACATTCTTCCACCAGAACCACCACCCCCATCTCTCTAGAGAAAAGATTGCTATTCATACAGGTAGGACAAAGAAAGCTTAGGGCAACAAAGACATTATTGACTCTTGTGGCCATATCGTATGCCCTTAGTTCAGGAATCCATTGGTTTAGCAGGGAAGCTATTCTGATTTTATCACAGAAGTTTTCTTCTTATTTAGACTAATGCTTTTTTATCAGCATGCTAGACAGGATGTAATTATCTTGTCCTTTATTCACAGCAAAACAGCATAAGTGAATGGTCATTGTGTGCGCACATGTGCATGAAGTGCATTTTGTTTTCTGAAGCATGGGAGCTGACTGTTCATGTGCCCTTTTGTTTAAAAAAAACACAACAACAGAAAAGGGATAACCCAAAGCATTTATGGATGAATAAAAACCATGCCATGTTTCAGATGCTAATTTTAATATTTCACATAGACTCATAGACTCATAGGTCAGAAGGGACCAATATGATCATCTAGTCTGACCTCCTGCACAAGGCAGGCCACAAAACCCTACCCATACACATTTATAACAACCCCGAACCCATGACCGAGTTGTTGAAATCCTCAAAAATGAGATTTGAAGACCTCAAGCTGCAGGGAATCCACCAGCAAGCGACCCATGCTCCATGCTGCAGAGGAAGGCGAAAAACCTCCGTGGCCCCTGCCAAAGGCATACTAGATTATTTTGGTGCAGAATTGTCTGTAGAAACAAGCAAAGCTCCCTTGTTTTAAAACAAAAATATTTTTAGTGAATATAGTGCAGATGTAAGGTGTCATCTTCATAACAATGGATATCAAAGTCCTTTCTTTATCGACGTCACATGGCTAGTAGGAGTGGGTGCTTCCTCACTTCAGTTTGCCAGTATTCCTCAACCCTAATCTGCCAGAGCTTCCACTATCTGTGAGTGAAAAATCTGCTGGGCCCATTTATTCCTACACTTTTCTTATGAGGCTGCCCACTGGTGACAGTTTTATGATGCAGACACTAGTATGCTAAGAACTAGATTGAGCCCATCAAATCTTTCTGCACAGACAACCTAACAGCCCTCTGCGGTAGCAGCCTGTAACCACTTCTAACCTGGGCTGGATGCAAACTGATAACAAGAAAGTGACTGGAAGGCAACTGATGAATTCACTGTGAAAGATGGCAATGATCCACTTTGCCCTGGGGAAACTTTTTTTTTTTAATTTCCACAAAATATCCAGCTTTACAGTGAGTAAAATGGGAGGGCACTGGAGTCATCTAATTCCATTTATCAGATTTCCTTTGAGTGACTTTCTTTTCTTACCAAGAATTACTTCTTCTGGAGCTTCCTAGATTAGTTGCAGTGAACTCCCACCTCTTTATCTCATGATTTAAAATAAAATATTTATCTCACTGTTTTAAAAACCCCCCACAGCTTCTGAAAAACAGATGACTGCTGCCCCTTTTCATGTGAGCCCTGCTCGCTCCAGAGCTTTCCCTTCTATTTTTTTCCTAGCTTTTGAATATTTCTCTAGCTTTCAGTGATATATAAATGTCCCATGTTGAAACCCACTCAGACTGATGCTGAAAGAAAGTGACTAAGAAAAATATTGGCTGTTGCCCTTCCAGCTGTACCTTTTCCTATTCTAATACATATTTTTCGAAACGGGGGGACTGAAACAGCTGTGCTTCTGTAAATTTTAAGTGCAGACTAGCCGTGAGTATAATCCCGAGTGTAGATGGATTTATACTATAACATAAAAGTGCTTTTGCCAGTATATCTTATGTCTTGCATGGAACTGATGTAAGCTATGTCATCAGAAGCACATTTATGCTAGTATATTCTGTTTCTACACTAGGAGGGTTTGCAAAACTTCTCTAGTGAAGACAAGAACCTACATACGCCATAAGCACTTTTCTACCAATATAATTGCATCCACCCTAGGAGAGTTTTGCTGCTCTAACTATACCAATACAGCTATACCAGTAAAACTTTCTAGTACAGACCTGCCCTTCTCCTCCTATTTCCCATGCTGTACCTGTTCTGTGAACAGATGGTCTCAGTTTCTAGGGCTGTCAATCCAGACTCTTTCATTAGCACTAAACATGCACAAGATCATTTTAAAAATTTTGTTTTAATCTAAATTCGGATGCTAAGAGTAAACAGCTGGTTCTCTGGAGCTGTTACAATTCTAGATACGTTTTTTTAAAATGCCCAAATTATAAATATTAATTTATCTATAAAATTACTGTAGGAGCTCTTCTGGTTGGCTTGACAAAAATACACTCCAAAAAAGTGTCAGGCCATCTGACGAAGTGGGTGACAGCCCATGAAAGCTTATGCCTGCAGAAATTTGTTAGTCTTTAAGGTGCTACAGGACTCTCATTGTTTTGGCCATTTAATGTAATGCCCTAGTTTGAAAGGCATTCCTTTGGTTTCCATTCAAGAAACTAAATGTTTAAACAGTGAGCGAATAAAGCTGACATGATAGACTAACGTTTCTGAATGAGACTTTACTTTGGGGTATAAAATGATACTTAAATATTTTAAATTAAAAGGACTGTAAGGTTATGGCCCATCTTCTTAACTTCCAGACTCTCCCATAATTCAGTCTTCCTTTTTTTCTACGGTAAATAAAAAACCAAAGAGCACTGTCAGGAATACAGTATTTGTTGTAAGCAAAGTGAATTGAGGGTTACAGCTGTGCAGAAAAGAATTAAGAGCACCCAAAATCTTATCCATTTGCTTTTAATTTTTCTCTAGAGGCCAACACATGTAATGCTGTGGTATGACAGCAGCAGAAAAGCTTTTTGGGTACTGACATGCAGACTGTCTGAATGCCTCTTTTTGATTTAGAATTTTTACACCCCAGACAGTTTTCTTTCTTCTTGCGTTCTTTGTAAGCCAGATTTGTAGAAGGCTTTTTGTACTTTTAACCTCCACACTATTCTTGTGAAATTAAGCCCAATCGGGAAACAGTGGGTCTTGTGTGTGTTTACAGGATTGGTTCCTTGGCCCATAAATTATATGAACAGAATGGGCTGTAGCTGCACAACCCTTCTTTAGTAACCATTTTTTCTTGAACAGGGGTGGTAACAGATGGCACACAGAAACTTCAGGTGAGGCACATCTGCCCTGCCCACGGAAGCAGCTGTCTGGTGCCTTTGTCTCTCTTCAGGGCCTCATTCCAGTTTCATTGCTTCCCAGACTCCTTTGCCTGTGCCTATCCCTCTATTTTAAAGCTTATCTTCCTTGAAGACTTAACTCAGGCTCACCTGTGGGTTTTCCCACTAACATGCTCTGCATTCACGTATCCACGTGGCTCTATCAGAGCCACATGCCAAGATAGCCACCTCTCCTTGAGCTATAGAGCAGATCCCAAGGAAGCTGTTGATGAGAATTGCTACCCTGAGATAACCAGTGAAAACTACCAGCCATGGACAATCAAACAATCAGTACATGATGGTCCACCCCTCTCTTCCCTTAAGACTCCTAGGCACCCATTCCTGCCATCTACCTGTACTCTGACATCTGACCAGAACTGGACTATCAATCTGCCTTGGTTCAATATCCTGCTTCCAGTTTTTAGTTTGCCTGCTTGCAGTTTCTCCTGCTTTACCCATCTCCAGTGTCTAATGCAGTGGAACAAAGCCCACTAGCAAGACTGTGTAAATTCAAGCTTAGAATGACGCAGTGAGTTGTGGGGCTATGAATCTTGAACACGTGCTCAGATAATTGTATTGCTTGTCATAGCCAGATACAGCTATGATCAGCACAGTACAGGTAGTCGTGCTTCTGCAAATTAGACTTTGAGGGTGACTGACCGTTCAATTGCTTGCCCCGTGATTAGCGTGTAGTGAAGACATAGTATTACAGCTGATTAGTGGTTATTAGTCAAGGTTGCTCACCACGTCTATAAGTCCTAGAAAGGTGAGCCTGGACGTTTGTCCTGCTTTCATGCAGCTGCTCTATAACATGAAGAAAACACTGAGCTTCATCTCCTGGACAATCCTGTGGTAAAAACACAATAGACACAAGGCACTTTAGTTATGAGGTAAACTAGGCCAGACCGGTGCTATACCCCCACTGTGGTTGACCCCATGTAGTTTATCTCATGGTAAAACTAAAGCACCTTGTCTTCACTGAGTTTTTATTTTGGGATAACTCACGTGTGTAGTTACCCTGAGGTAAAAACACTTTTACTTAGTAGTGAAAAAAATGCCTTCATGTTAATCCTAATGGGGATAAGGCATTCATTTTTACCTTGATGCAGCTAGTCAAGGTCACCACTGTATCTCCCACCTGCAGTTGACTTTGACTAGTTGTATCCAGGTAAAAACTACAGTGGCTCGTCCCCACTAGAATTTTACACTGAGATATCTATATTGATGTGAAAACACACCTCTTGCTAATTATGTCCACACTACAGCTTATGTTGGCATAATCTTTGTCACTTGATGGTGAATAAAATCACCCCCCTGAGCGACATACATTACACCACCATAGTGCTGTCCACACGGGCATTTATGTCAGCGGGAGAGCTTCTCCCACTGACATAGCTTCTGCCCCTTGTGGAGGCTGGAGTTGTTAAGATGACAGTACATCTGCACCACTCTAAACTCTCTTAGCATCCATTATGGAGTTTTTCCTTTTTGGATTCACTCTTTGGGCAGTGCTATTTTACTGCCCCAGAGGTAGAATCTCAGTGTTTCTCTAGATTAAATTTTTTTAAAATCCCGATCTCTCATACACTAACTGTGGCATATTGTCCTATGAGAAATACTGCCAAGACCCACTCATTTCTGCTTTTTCAGTTGTAACAGATTGTAGTTCTGAGAGTTGGTGCACAGCCGAAGTCTCTGCAGGGGATGGGCAAGTTGTCAGATTGAAGAGAGATGCACATGTCTGTAGATACAACAGACACTGCTTTTCTTACAAACGCACTGGTCACCGGTACGCATCCCCAGCAGCTTGTAGGGTTAGCAACTTATTTACTTTGTTCAAAATGCATGAAAGATTGTTCTAGATTGTCCAAAGGAGTAAATAATGACACACATTCCCGTATATACTCACACGTCTGCACACACACACACACACACGTGTCTCTCTAAATACGTTATAGATGCAGGGTGGACTGTGGGTAATGGAAAGAAGTTTTAAAATTAGAGACTGGAACTGGAAAGCTGAGAATGAGAAGGAGCGCAAATGAGTGGAGTGCAGATGAGGTGTCAAAGCATTTTATGAGGCAAATGTGTGTGTGTGATATAATATTAGAGAGTGGGAGGGGGTCCCTTTGCATCATACCCACAAATAAATCATGCTGAGACTTAGCATATCTTTATTGGTGTCTACCTATGTATTGCTGTAAAATTTTGTTTGTTGGTCTTCCAGACTGGTGCATTAACTAACTTCAGGTGGACCAGTGCTCTCTTGTAAAGTTTCTATAGCACTTTAAGGCCCAAATCTTAAGCTATGCACAGCAGTAGTTGAATCAGCTCAGAATTGGAAGGTGCAAAATGGGATTTAAGCCACTTTTATCTCCAATGGGGGTAGTTCAGAGCTAGTCCACTCCCTTCTTCAAATTACAGTAGCCTTAAGGCTGCCCTACTTTGTACTGACTAGCCCTGGGCTCAAGTGACTGCTCTGATAGCAGGTGCTTAGGGATACCCCAGCCATGCCCACTTTTCCCCAGTCACACCCTACACATGAATTGAAGAAAAAAGGTGGTATTAAGACCGCCTTGCTCACTCTATATCACTTGAGAATTTTCCCAACAGGGAGAATCTTCCAGTAGCCCATTAAGCATGGCTTAGGCCTGTTCTACACGAGGCAATTAGTTTGGTATACGTACATTGTTCAGGAGTGTGAAAAATCCACATCCCTGAGTGACGCAGTTAAACTGATCTAACCCCTGGTGTGGACAGAGCTAGGTCGATGGGAGAATTCTCCTGCCAAGCCAACTGCCGCCTTTTGGGGAGCTGGAATACCTATGCTGATGGAAGAAGTCCTCCCACTGGCATAGGCAGCATCTTCACTGAAGTGCTACAGCAGGGCCGCTTTCTAAGTGTAGACAAGCCCTGTGATTGACTTTGTGCTTCTGAAGAAGCAAAAACAACTTCAGTGGACCAGAGAATCTGGCTCTAAACCTTCATTCACCACTGAATGAACTTGAAGAACAAGTTCGCTGGCTTTCAGTTAGGCAGTGTCCTGCGTGTTAAGAATGTGCTGATTATATTCAGATAATGTTCTTATTTGGCTCTAGTAGGCAACCTATTGATCTCTTGTGGACCAAGCACTGTTTTTCCTTTCGGCAAAAAGCCATTAATTTCCCTTGCATTTGTTCTAATATAATAGCCTTTGGGTACAGCTGCACTTGGAACTGGAGGTGTCAGTTCCAGCTTGGGGAGACATGCTCACTCTAGCTCCCGTCAAGCTAGCACACGGAAAATGGTAGTGTAGCCACTGTAGCATAGGCAACAGGAGGGGCTAGCTGCCCCAAGTACAAATCCAGCCAGACCCTGTGGGTACATACTTGGGTGGTGAGCCTCAGCTGCTAACCATACTGCCATGGCTACACTACTATTTTGTGGAGAGCTAGCATGAGTATCATGTCTCCCTGAGCTGGGAGTGACACCCTCAGCTCCAGTTGCAGACACACCCTTGGGATTTGATGCTGCTGCTTTGGAGGGAACTGACTGCATTAAGCCGTGAGAAGTGCTGCATTTTTGGCCATTCATTCCCAGTTTGCTACAGCTGCAGGTTGGTAGAACAGGGCAAAACTGCTGAGATTTCTTTTTTTTTCTGATGAAATTTTTACATGTGAGTTTGCAGCTCTGACATGTTATTTGTGAAGACGCTGAAAAATCAGAAACCCAGCTGCATGCAAAAAGCCACAATCGTGACTTTTGACAATTCTCGAATTAGCCAGAGGGCTAGGAGCCAGGATGTCAAACGGTCTGTTCCCACCATTGTCAATGATTGGACATCATAATTTGCAGTTAGATGGGAAAACAGCCAAGGCTTAGCAGTGAAGTGGCATGTGTTAAAGGTAACACAGCAAGTGACTCTCAATACCAGAATTAGAATCTAGGCCCTGACCCTTCCAGGACTTAAGCTTGTGCATAAATACAGTCCGTAAAGCTGGATATGTGCACGAGTCTTTCGCAGCCTAAGGTTCTGATTTTATTTGAGAGCAACTTGCTATGTGACCTTGGACACATCACAGAACTTGTAAGCCTCAGTTTTCCTATCTGACTGCAAAGTATTAATGAAGTCAATTACTGGTAAGGCCAAATGAGCAGTTAAGTCATTAACTGAAAGGCGACAGGGCTGCTGACAGTGCATAAAGTTAAGCAAGTGAGTAAGGGTATGTCTACACTGCGGAGTGAAGTCGATTTAATTTAAATCGACCTTCACCTGCCAAGCTGCAGAATTTGGAGGAATGTGATCCCACCATGCTCATCGCATCAGGGGATTGTGTCCCCACCATCCACGCTTATGTCAACAATCAAACCAGTACACCATGGATAGCTATCCCACAGTGCAACTACCCGTAGGACCATTTAGAAGGTTGTCATCCTCCCATGATGCAGCAAATTCCCTCCCCCTCTCCCTTCTTGTCCCAGTCCAAACAAACAGACGATCACCTTTTCGTGCCATTTTTTCAAACCCTTCTTCTCTGCCACACGCACACCATTGCCTGAGAGGAATGGAGCCCGCTCAGCTCTGCACTATTATTGTGAGCATCACAAACACCTCACGACTTATTCTGCAGTATTTTCAGGGGCGAGACAGGAGCTGCAGCGCTGAAAATTGTGATGTTACAGAGGCCGCCTTGCTACAAGCCATAGAACAAACCAATTCCTGTTTGCTGCAGGCTGTCATGCACCATCTGCAGTCGGTGGAGCACTGCTTCTGGTCCCAGGAAACAGGCAGTGACTGGGGATTGCATCGTTATGAAGGTGTGGGGTGATGAGCAGTGGCTGCAGAACTTTTGAACGTGAAACTTTGAACTTTGCGGAGAGCTCTCCCCAGCCCTGAAATGCATGAATGCTCATCTGAGACCTGCTCTGACAGTGGAAAAGAGAGTGGCCATCGCTCTGTGGAAGCGAGCAATGCCAGACTTCTACCGGTCAGTTGGTAATCAATTTGGAGTCGGTAAATCCACCATGGGAGCAGCTGTGATACAAGTGTGCTGGGCCATAAATAGACTTCTGCTAAGAAGGATGGTGACTTTGGGAAATGTGGAGGACATAGTGGAAGGCTTTTCTGCAGTAGGATTCCCAAACTGGGAGGGGCCCTAAGTGGCATGCACATCCCTATCTTACCACCAGACCACCTTCCCACAGAGTACATAAATTGAAAGGGATACTTCTCACTGGACCGGCAGGCCCTTGTGGATCACATGGGATGCTTCACTGCCATCAATGTGGGGTGGTCTGGAAAGGTGCATCACACGTGCATCTTTAGGAATGCAGGTGTGTTCAAAAAGATGCAGGGGGGCACTTTCTTCCCTGACCAAAAAATAAATTCTGGCGATGTTGAAATGCCAATAGTGATCCTGGGGGATTCTGCCTACCTCTTCCTCCCCTGTTTAATGAAGCCGTACACCAGGCACCAAGGAGCGTTTTAATAATAGACTCAGCAAGTGCAGAATGGTAGTGAAATGTGCATTTGGCTGTTTAAAGGTGCACTGGTGTGTTTGCTCACTAGATTAGATCTCAGTGAAAAAAATCCCAATAGTTATCTCTGCCTGCTGTGTGCTCCATAATGTCTGTGAGACAACGCGGGAGAAGTTCCCATTGGGTTGGGTTGTGGAGGCAGCAAATTTTAAGCAGCCAGATGCCACTGCAACGCTGAGATCCAATCACGGAGTGCTGTGCATCAGGGAAGCATTGAAAACCCGCTTTTGCAGTGAGACACAAGAGTAATGTGCATCACTTATCTGTGCTCTGCTTTCACTTCACATCCCCTACTCGTCCTGCACCGATCCAGTTCCCCCTTTTCCCCCTCACCCACCGTTCCAGTCCCCCCCACCTTCCCTCTCCCTTTATTTCCTTCTTATCAATAAACAAACACTAATGAATTGTGAAGCGGTACTTTTTTATTGGCGATCCTTTGCGGGCGGGGAAAGAAAGATAACTGAACGTTCCGCATGCATCATGTGAGGCCTGAGAGGGGATACAGAGCCCATTTTGGCTGTGCACACATAAAGACTCTCACATTCCCACTCCTTAAAGGGGCCGTCGCCTCTTTCTGCTCCCTTCAACCAGCAAGGAGTGCAGCACGTATAGCACCCTACTCAACCTCCTCCTAGCCAACTTGGGGTGGGAGCTAGGAAAGAGTGCATTAGCTCTGAGTTTTGCAGGGGCTGCAGAAGGAGTCTCTCCTGCCGCTGAGCTTCCAGATGCCTCAACATGTCTGACTGATCACAGCGGCTCATCTTGTGTTGAGTGCTCATACTCCTGTGCTGCTTTTCTGTTGTCCATGTCCATGTGCAGCTTGTCAGATAATGAAATCCACCACGCTTTTAGCTCTGTGTCAGCAGCTGTGGAGGCATTCATTATCTCATTAAGCATGTCATCAGAGGGTTTTTTCCCGACCTTCTTATCTGTGACAGGCGCTCTGCAGAAGTATGAGATGGTGTATGGAAGACCATGTTGTCCACTGCAAAGGAAGCAAGGCACAAGGTACCCATTGTTAACTCATCCCATGGATGAAAAGCAATGTTACAATTTATAAATAACTCCAAGGGAAGGCTAGATCTACATACCATTGTCTACCTATTGCAGGGGTTGGGGTGCCATTCCAGCCATGGTAAGTAAGGAGCTAGTGCATCTATGACAAGGAAATCCCTGGTGCCCATGCTTCACAAATCCATGCTCCCTAGAGCAGCATGGATGTCCAGCTTCCATTGATCAGGCTTTTAAGAGGCGGTAGAAAGGTTGAGGGGTGGGTATAGGTTAACCGTCTCTAGAGAAAAAAAAAAGGGAACCTCTTTGCGGATGCCCAAGGCCCATTGTAACAATGTCCTGCATAGGAACTTGTGGTGTGCTGAACCAAGAAACCATCCCTGGCTGTGGAATAGCAGACGCTTTAAAAAAATTTCTTGGGCGGGTATTGTAAATGTGCGCTGTCTTTCCTAGGTAATCGAAGTGTGATATCAGCCTGCTGAGGTTCATACAGATGGAAAGAGAGGATACAGATGGAGAAAGAGATACAGATGGAAAGAGAGGATGCATCAGGCGAGGTATTTCCAGCAAGGAAAAGGAGGTGTTAGTGCCGTTATATACGGCGCTGATGAGACCCCACCTGGAATATTGTGTGCAGGTCTGGTGTCCCATGTTTAAGAAGGATGAATTCAAACTGGAACAGGTTCAGAGACAGGCTACTAGGATGATTCGAGGAATGGAAAATCTGCCTTATGAAAGGAAACTCAAAGAGCTTGGCTTGTTTAGCCTGGCCAAAAGAAGGTTTCGGGGGGATATGCTTACTCTATATAAATATATCAGGGGGATTAACGTTAGGGAGGGAGAGGAATTATTTAAGTTTAGTACTAATATAGGCATGAGGACGAATGGGTACAAACTGGATATTAGGAAATTTAGACTTGAAATTAGACGAAGGTTTCTAACCATGAGGGGAGTGAAGTTCTGGAACAGCCTTCCGAGGGAAGTAGTGGGGGCAAATGACTTATCTGGCTTTAAGACTAAGCTTGATAAGTATATGGAGGGGATGTTATGATAGGATAGTTTAATTTGAGCAATTGATTTGGATTATCGGCAGATAAGTCTGCTCAATGGTCTGTGGGAATGTTGGATGGGATGGGAACTGAGTTACTGCAGAGAATTCTTTTTTGGGTGTTGGCTGGTGAGTCTTGCCCACATGCTCGGGGTTTAGCTGATCACCATATTTGGGGTCGGGAAGGAATTTTCCTCCGGGGTGGATTGGCAGAGGCCCCGGAGGTTTTTTGCCTTCCTCTGCAGCGTGGGGCATGGGTCGCTTGCTGATGGATTCCCTGCAGCTTGAGGTCTTCAAATCTCACTTTTGAGGATTTCAATAACTCAGTCATGGGTTCGGGGTTGTTATAAATGTGTATGGGTAGGGTTTTGTGGCCTGCCTTGTGCAGGAGATCAGACTAGATGATCATATTGGTCCCTTCTGACCTATGAGTCTATTTGCTGCAAGCATCTGGCTGCAAGGCTATCCCTTATGCTGCTATGCTGTGTTCCGCGACGATGCCTGCACAGCTAATAACAGAGTGGCCGGGGAAAGTATCCTATTGTGGTGAAGGAAATAAGGCTGCCCTTCCAAGAACCTTCTGCAAAGGATTGCAGCATACCTACGTGAAAAGTTCCTGGAGATATGCATGGAGGATTTTCGGAGCATCCTTTTACGCATAAATAATCTTTTCTGGGGTGAACCTAATGCTTAAGCATACCAACTGTGAGGCAGCACAGCCCCACCGCCACACACACCACTTTTTCTCACTGGTACAAAATTCTGGACTGGGAATATAAACAAAGACATGCAGTTTGCAGTACATGCTCACCAGATGTGCCTTCCTCTGCGGCCTGGTCAATCACGGTTTCCTGCAGCTGGCAGAGCTGCTCTTGTGTTGCAGACAGATCCTGGCTTACAGGGAGAAGGGATACCCCACTTGCCTTCCCCCTGTTCTCCTCATCCTCGTCCATAGACTCATTCTCATTTATTCTGGCCTCGGATTCCCCCGAGATATCAACGCTGCATGGTGGCGTAGTGGTGGGGTCTCTGCTGAGAATCTCATGCTGCTCCTCATAAAACCGGCATGTTTTTGGTGCGGAGCCAGAACAGCTGTTAGCTTCCCTAGTTTTCAGATAAGTCTGCCCGAGCAATTTGATCTTAACGCGGCAGTGCTGCGCATCCCGGTTGTGCCTCGAGATTTCTTCTCGTAGATATCCAAATTTCATTTGCTTGCTTGGAGCTGAGCCAGAACAGATTCTTGACCCCACAGATCGATGAGATCCAAGACCTCAAGTCGACTCCAGGCTGGAGCGCGTTTAGGGTGTGCAGTTGCCATGATCAGTTGTTCTGGCAAGCTCCCTCCATGCTGACCAAACAGGAGATGGGAATTCAAAATTTCCTGGGGCTTGAAGGGCGGAGCTATTTCCTGTTTACATGGCCACAGTGCAGTAGTGTGCGAATGTGCAGAGCATTTACAGCAGAGCATTATGGGATGCCTCCCGGAGGCCAATGATGTCAATTTACGTTGCGCTCTCCCTACACTGACACTCATTCAAATCACAGAATTCGACTTCAGCGCTATGCCACTTGCGGAGGTGGTTTTATTAAGTCAAATTTTACTGTGATTTAGGTCAGCAGAACTGGCGTGCCAGTGGAGACGCATACTTTAAGGGGTCGACGGATGCCGCATTCCATCAACCTACATTATCTGTATAGACCAGGCCTAAGTCTTTGCAGGATTAGGGACCCAAGTCTCTTGTCCCTTGTTTCTCTGCCTAGACCACTAGGTTTCAATGTCTGCCAGTCAAGTCTCTTAACTCCTTTGAGTCTCTGTTTCTCCAGCTGCCAAAGACGAATAATATTACTTACCTACCTAAATATATGCAGTTGCAAACATACTAAATCCAGCAGTGCAAAGCAGATGTAATGTTGGTTTAATCAACCAGTGCAGAATTCAACCAGCATAGTAGGTCTCCGTGTCTCTAGATAGCACAGAACTGGTAGTTACATTACTACTCCTTCGCAGCCTTCAATATAGGGGTTTTCTCATTGGGAAGAGGCATGGGCAATGTGCCTATGCCCCAGTAAATCTTCGGCTACCAGAATAGACCCTTGGGGCCACAGGCAGCTGGGTATAATTTAGAGAAGCCCTGAAGCTGTTCTGATTTAATTCAAAGAACAGGCCAGTGAATGGCTAAAATATGTGGTATATTATCCCCTATATAATACAAATGGTAACATGTAAAGGTGGTATTACGTTAATTTTGCCCTTCCAAAGCTGTGCTGCCACTTAATGCAATCCAGTCATTGCCAAGCTATATCCAGGCCTGTATATTTAAAGACTTAACAGTTGGGAAATCTGCTCAGAAAAAGCCAGGGAAAATAGGCTTTGCATCGTGCCCTGAAGGTCAACTAATTCAGGCTATTTTGGAACAAGCAGCGGACTTCTATACACTTTGACTATGGCAGGCCCAGTAAACTAAATGATCTCCATGATCCTCACAAGAAACTATTTTACGCAATTAAAATACAAAGACAAAAGCTTGTCAGTTTGAGGTAGTCAAAACTCATTTCCTGACAGTGGAGTTGCTGAGCACCTGGATCACCCAAAGCCCTAAAGAGCTTATCTTTAGATAAAAGAAAGACAGAAAGGTAGGAAAACTTAAATTTCCAAAATCTTGTACTGCTGTCTAAAAGTCATTTCCATAAAGCTGCAAAACTTAACAAGAATAAGGAAACAGCTTGGCATTGTGCATTATATGCTCTCAGGAGAACCAAGCCTATGTCTATTGCTTGTGCAACTAAATGGTTCAAAGATTTTCACGTGCCTCAGAATGGAGACTTCTGATCCTTGTCTCACAACTTGTGAAAGCTTTGTTTACTAAATGAGTTATGTGAGAGGTTAGCAATCAAATTTCTTCATGTGTGCTTCTGCCTGATTTAAATTACCATACATTCAATTAAATGAGTCCAGGTGGTTTTGTTTCTTGCCATGCACAGATCTTATTATGTAACAGCTTGGAAAGAAGAACTATTTAAACCCTCCCCCCAGTTCTGTTTTCAGACCTTATGTAAGGGGAAGAAAACTGGGAAAAATCCAGGTGAAGTCACCTTTATTTTCCAGTTGTCAGTTAATCTGTTGTAAACTAGATCTTTTCTTCACACAATTTAATTCCTCCCATATGCCTTCAAGTTGAATATGCAAAATAAATATAATGTATTTCTTTTTCTGTATTTTTTTTTGCTTCAGACTTTTAATTAGTATTAGATGCTCTCCAATAAGTTGTACAAACTATCAGTGATCATGAAATTTGACTTGATCTGCAGTCCTCAAGCAGGCAAAATTCCCACTGAAATCAACTTGGAGTATCAGACCTGTTAAAGCTGTAGGTCCACAAATCTGGAGACTTTATCCTGATGGTGCTTTAATCTGATAAATATGCATGATCTCATTAGCATTTATTCACCTCCCCCTCCCAAAAATTTTCCCTAGTTTCTCTTAATCTTTCTCTTAACCCTCTTGTCCTCCCTCTCTCCCCTCCCACACACTCCCTCTCTGTGGCTGGTTGTCTTTTCCCTCTCCTTGAGTTTCTTCCTCTCAGTCTCTGGTTCTCACTTTTTCTGAGTCCTCTTTCACTTCCTATGTTCCTCAAGCTTTCTCCTAGCACTCAGCAGTGAGCTTCTCTGAACACAGCGACCCGGCCTAGGGGATGGTCACCAAATGGCCTGTGGCCAAAGAGATACTTCTAAAGTATCTTATGTAGCACCCAGAGTCTAGCCATATCTCTAGTTCTTGTTTGGGACTGCATTCTAGACAGGAATTCTGTGGTCAGGGAAGCACATTATTGAAGGACAGAAGAAAACCTGAGGAAGGTGGAGAGAGAAACTGAGAGAGGGGTGGGTGGAAACTTGAGAAGGGGAAAGAGGAGCCAGCCAGCGAGAGGAGAAAATTCAGGGAACTCCACCTACAGCAGTCCTCTCAGGGTTTAATCATAGAGATGCAGCTGAAAGCATCTCCCATCCACATCTAAATGGCAGCTACAAGCAAGTGCTTGGGTGTTGGGGAGGGGCTACCCAAACTCAGGAACCATCTGACTGAACTGGGAGAGTGAACAGCTCTGCAGTTTTGTCGTTGTGAGTAGCAGGTCCATCCCAAGATGTGCTTCCTGACATCTGCTTTACAAAGCATTTTCTCTAATAGGTGGAAAGGGACTGGAGCCTCAGATTCCAGGTCCAGTACATGGATAAGCTATATTAGTCTACCTAATAGTTTCGTGGGGAGGATTTTTCCTAATGTCTTGTTGTACACATTTTATGTGCAGATTCCATGTGCATGTGCTTTGAACAAAACCCCAGATATACCCACCACCCAGCTCCAGGGAAGTTTAGATTCTGATATAAGTCAGAGAAGAACTTGGCCCTATATATTTTAACTACACTGCCACTAACTGGCATTTTCCACAGTTACAAGGTCTGGGAAGTCTGGTATTATCATAGTATAAATAAATGTAACAGGACAGGATATGAGTTAACGTATATTACCCTAAGAACAAAAAATAAGCTTTGAATTGATCTTTTAAAAGTAGGGCCAAAAATCGTCTCATGAACCTCTTTGGCTGTGTAAACAAAAGCCAAGAACCAGAACAAAAGATGGGAGGCTCGGTCCTTCCAATATCAGAAAAAGGTCATATGGTTGAAGTAGACTTCTTCAGTTACTATTTTTCTTGGCAGACAATTCAATAAAGGATGGGCTTTATTTTCAGACAGACAGTCTGCTTGCAAGCACATTGCTGATACAGATATGTAGCCATCATTATTAGATAGTCACATGAGTTTGAATTTGCATGATGAATTTGAACAAATTGGCCTGTGTGCATGCTGTAATGCAAATAATTGGAGTTGCAGAAATGCTCAGGAACTGTCTAAAAATCAGACACTAGATGTTTTTAATACATTGGGCCTTAAGGACTTTAAGACAGAGGGCTGAGCATCCACAGCACTAATGGAGGTCAATGGGAGTTGTCTGCACGATACCTCTTAGGCTCAGCCATGAATTTGATGAAGGCACCTTTAGAAAGGGCTGAGCGGTGCTCATCTAGAAATTAAGCCTTGCAAACTGCAAGGCAACATGGAATGATTTAAAATGGTCACCATAAAGCCAAGTAGGTTTGAAATTTAATCTACCAGATTTATTCTGATTCGTGAGGGCAAACAAACTCAGGATCCTTTCAGTGCTGGGTAGATGGCCTAGCAGAAAAACTGGGATTTTAACAAAGTTATGGCCCTCGAATGACAAGATTAATACAATTTTCAGGTTCATAGGAATCTTTAAAAAATATTCACATAACAGCAGCTTCAACTTTGGCTCTGTTGACATTGACATTTTCCGTCTTAGTGTTAAATATTGCTGGGCAGACTGTAAACATAGTCTGTAATCGTGGAATGGGAGATGAAGAGTGTTTTGTCAATTGGAAAGCTTTGTTGTGAGAAGGCTGTGAATGAGACTTGAAAAATGCTCTTGATCTCTGTAGAAAAAAAAAAAAACTAGTAGGACTCTCCAACAAAATGACAAGAGAAATGGAATTGTTTTCATTTGGTTGAAGCCACAGTATTAGTCTATGGATCCAATCCATGAACTGTTAAGAGAAATCCTTGACCCAGAGTGAAGGGATTTCTCAATTCCAGAAAGCATATGCAGAAGGATCATGTGTTTTGTTTCCAGTCCAGCAGAGGAGATGGTAAGATACAGTCCCTTGAGATGTACCACAGAAAGTGTGGCAGTCTGAAAAAATCAGTTCTTCCTACACCGATGAATTGCAAAACAAGGGCCCAAAGCTGCAAGAGGCTGACAGTTGAAAGCTCTCAGCACCTTGCGGCAGGTGCTCAGGACTTCATAGGGTTGGGCCCCAAAGTGATCAGCAGAAGCACGGGTAGAGGGCTATGATACACAGTGAGTCAGATGGCAAAGCTAAAGATGGTGCAAATGAATACTAAGGGCTGCAGATAACACAAAGATGGTGCAGTCTAACTGCCAAACTTTTGCTGGCTGAACAAAGAAACGCAGATGGAACAAAATAAGTAAACGATTAAAAACTAATGTCATGAGCACATCTGAATTTTCAGCTTCCATATTTTAACATTCTGTTGCAAAAAGAGGTCTGCCAGCACATGAAGGTGCATCCGTATCCTTTATGCAATAACACTGATTAAATGTTTACCTGAGATAGTTATGCTAGGATTGTGTCTGACAAATATTTCTAGTCACCTCAGATCCTAGCAAGTCCCTTACCTTATTATACTCCACAATTATTGCTCTTCACTTTAACACTAGATGACGATCAGATTTATTTAAACACATTTGGGCCGACAGATCCTCATTCAGTTAGTGCAGTCTTGCTAATTATTATTTTATGTAATAAAGACCAGACGGTGATATATTCCGTTTTGGAGTTACAAGTGTCAGTGAGCACAAAACAAAGCTGATCACAGCAGGATAGACAAACCAATCGGTAAATATCTTATAAGTCTTCCTGGAACAAGATATTTTCCCACTATATTTGAGATTATTGGCATGCCAGATGTAAAGTAAACTTCATGTTAAAAATCTCAGTTTTGTCAGACCCTACACAGGCAATGTTCCTTCCGTCTGTTCTAGAGACATTTTGTGTAGACAGTATCAACCTGTTGTTTTAAAATATGTTGCACTATTATTACTAGTATTTAGTAATTGTATTATGATGAGGCCCAACCATGAATGAGCCTCACTGTGCTAGTCACTATGCAAACAGAGTAATACAGTCTCTGCCCTGAAAAGCTTACAATCTAAATAGACAAGATAGACAAAGGATAGGGCAAAAAGGTATAACTTACAAGTAGAGTGAACTGAGGGCAGATCTACCCTTAAAGGAGTGCTCCAGTGCTTAAGTGAAGAAGCTTCTACACTGACGGGAGGGAGCTCTCCCATTGGCATAGTTAATCCTCCTCCGGAAGAGACAGTAGCTATGTTGATGGGAGAAGTTCTCCCATTGATATAGCACTGTCTATGGGGGGGGGAGGTTAACGTTGATATAACTATGTTGCTCGAGGGTGTGGATTTTTCACACCCCTGAAAGATGTAGTTATACAGATATAGATCTGTAGTGCAGACCAGACAGGAACAGTAGTTTGGGAATGTCCTTTTGTTTCTTTGATGCTTAGGGTGTGGTTTAATTAGGAGGGGATTACCTAAATGAAAGACAAAAGAGAGGACAAGGGGAAAAGAGGGAGGGTAAGGAATAGACCAGGCAGAAGAGGGAGGGGATCATGTAGGCCAGATGGTGAGCAGCTGAGGAGAAGGGGCTTGGAGGGAGTGGCTGGGCGGGGATAGAGTAGAGAATGTCCAGAGTTAAAAGTGCACAAAGCAGTCTGATGACGTCATCATCAGCTGATGACCACCGCTGCAATACCTGATGAGGCTGCACCTTGTGTTTGTTCCTTCTTCTTTGAGTGTCTCTAGCCCCACGGCCTAGCTCCTCCCTGGGACGTCTTTTTTCCCTAAGCCTGCATGGTTTGGTGGAGGAGAGCTACATGGCCACACTATACTGTAGAGAACAATCTTGCATTGGCAGCAGAAGTGAATAGAAAACCTAAAATGTTTTCCCTTATTTAATTTGAACAAATTTATGACTAACATGCAGGGTCCATGACTAAGCAAATTCCCATTCATGACCCTATATGAATTTCTCATCTGTGGGTTATGGACAATAAAATCAGAAGGATTTTTCCATACCTTCTCATTGTCTTGACACCAACACCTAGCTCTTATCATCCGTAGCTTTAGGCACTTTACAGAATAAAGTAACTATAGTTATCTTCATTTTACAGATGAGGAAACTGAGGAACAAATGCAATGAGTTGTCCAAGGCTGCACAGCGTGTTAGTGGCAGGGACAGAAACAGAACCCAGATCTCCTGAGTCCAAGTTCAGTGCCCTTTCCAACAGAGCACATTGCCTGTGCAAATCGTACTATACAGTACTTGAGGACTTTTGTGTATCTCTATTTATGTTATGCAAAACATATGGGTATACAAATCTGTGTGTATAAATATAAACCTATTAATTCTGAGCTGCATAATGATGATATTTCATAATAGCAATTAATCTTGTCATTGTTCCAGTTGGTTTGGTTGATCAAAACACTAAACGTTCCTTTTGCTGTAGTTCAACACTCTTCACCTAAATGTCTCAGTTTGAAAGAGAGATAAATTTGGACCAACTTCTATCGGTTGCCTCTAATATTTTGGACCAACATGGCTAGAAAAATACTGCAATCTCCTAGAAAGGTCTTTTACTTTAGTTAATTAGAATTATGGTGAAGGCTTTGTCTTCACTAGCATAAAAGGTGTGTTCTTAACTCATATCTAACTTGTGTTAGGTAACTCAACGTAAAATCTGATTAAAGAAAAGGCAGCTTGTAGTTTTCACAGACGTTAGCAGGTCAAGTTAAAGATTACAGTGAAACCTCAGGCTGCTGACTTGTGTCAAAACTATAAGGCACCTTGTTTTCACTCAGATTTTACCTCAAGTTCGTTAACTTGAGTTAGCTAATTCAAAAACATAGCTTCTTTTTGTAGTGAAGACAAGGCCATGGGGCTAAGCACAGGCTTGGGAACTTCTGAATTCTATCCTGTCTCTAGTATAGACTCTTTCTGTTGCCTAGTGAAAATTACTTAACCTCTTCACACCCCAAAGATGTAAAGGATTCTTTTGAAAAGTAGCTCCGGCCAGCTCTACACCAGAAACTTTTGCCCATATGGCAATGAGGTGTGTGATGGATTGATTGATTGGATAGATTTTTCACATATTTTAACCAGCAAAAGCCATAGCATAGATGTAGTTACACTGGCATAAAATTGCTTTCGCTATTATAGTTTATTTCAGTCAGGGAATTGATATAAACTATACTGCCAAAAGCACTCGTTAGTAAAAACTACATCTACACTAGCATGGTTTGCTAGTACAGCTGTTCTAGTACAGCTATATTGGCAAACCTTTTCTAGATTAGGTTTGTAAATTAGCCTTCAGTTGACAACTCTTGATTTACTGTACAATTGCAACAATGTGCAATGGTTAATAACTATGAAATCCTATGTGTGGTACGTGCCATCAATCTTTCTATGAGAAGGGTTTATGATCATGTCACACGCACACATTTCTAATGTCATATTTTGCTCAAAGCTCTAAGACATAGCACATCAAAGTCTTACTTTAATACCTTCATGCAAATAAATAATAGAAATCATAATTACATATTGGTAATTATTAACTATACTTTATATTTGGATCTGAATTTGTGCTTTCCATTCTTTAGCATTGTACTGGTGTCTTAAAATGTAATCATTTTATGGCTGGGAACCGTGTTTGGTTACTCCACTGAGATTTAGTATGCATGTTTCAAGGAAGGAGATATGTCAGGAAGAAGGTCTATATATTACACACACTTTTGTGGAGTTGGAAGTCAAGAGGAAAACAACCACATATCTACCAATGGGTTCAAGCAACAGAGTTTGGATCTGGATTCAAATTTTCCCAAAGATCAGCATGTATTGAAATTCATTATGTTGTTTTCGTTCATTTTCAGAGGTAGATGCCAGCTACAATGTAGGGATCCAAATATGAACTTTAGCAAAGTTCTGTGGTATTCAGATCTGGATTGGTTTGGGTACCTCCAGCCCTACTCAGATTAGGTCTCTGGTCTGACACCAGCAAGAATTTTAGTGAGTTTTCTCCCTAAGGAAAATTCTCCTTTCTGACCAATGATGCAGATTTTGGAAACTATTTCTATTGGGATCAACTGGAGTTCTCTACACAGGACAAGTGGAATATATGCGTCAGAGAGCTACACTGCAGATAAGAAATCTATAGTGTGAATGAGAGTGGAGAATTTTCCCTGCTAATACATGCCAGGAAAATGCTTATTTTTATCACCAGGAATATTTGTATCTGGAAAATTCATTTCCTCTGTCATAATTTATTTCTCATAATGTTGCCATTTTCTAGCTGCATCTTTTTGCTACAATAAATGGATGGGTTTGGTTTCATGTTGAGGGATCTTCCAGAAAGTGTGTGCATTTCTCTCTGTTAGAAAGGAGACAGACTTATTCTTATAAGACTTATGTCTTATTTTTATCATTTGTGATATGTATTTAGTGTTCATGACCGAGTAGTACAAGGCAAAAGAGTCGTAGGTTCCCTCAAGTGGTGGCTCATTAAAATTACAGCAAAATGTGAAATGCTGATTGGAATTCAAGAAGGGATATGTGCTTTTTCAGGAAAGGTGTTTGCATTTGGAAAATGTGAAATCTGGCAAAGTAGGGGGGTTGCTAATGTCATGTTTATCAGACACAAAATTGATCTATTTTAATCTTTATCATTTTCCTAATTAGCTCTATACATAAAGTTCTCCATTATTGTGGGTGATGAACTACTCAAAAGCCCCAGAAATGAGAGTATATTTTTTTTAATTAGGCAGGGATTTCTCTTATATCTTTAGCAACATATCTATGTCTAGATACATGCATGTGCGTGTGTGTGTATGTGTGTATATAGATAGATATAGATAGATATAAATGAAGTGCCTAATAGCAATTCTATAGTTAGGGTCATGTTCTCAAATGGGCTGAAAATGGGATATATTTTTCTGTTTTCCTTTAAAAGTAAGTGGTCAATCAGCATACATTTTTCATTTTTATGCCAAGTGAATTTTGAATGTCAATTTTGTCTGGTTTCTCTTAGTACATTTTTAATAGGAAGTCTTCAAAATTGAGCTGTGACTGAAACTTTTCCTAGTCAGTCCTACTTTTCATTGTTAACCAATGTCTCTTTTTAAAAAAATCTATCTACACAGCAGTGGGTAGGGAAGTGGATCCTGAGTAGATCTGATGCAACAGGTCATTTGTTTTTTTTTTTCTTTAAGTGGTGGATTTAGGATCATTTGTAGCCATTATTCATGCTAAACCTGAAAGTTTATGCTATGCGTATGCAACCATCATTGGTTGATTGGGGCTTGGCACACACGAGCCAGACTGATTGATGGTGGCCTGGTGCACATGAAACTTTCTTTATCAGAAGCTACTCTTTTCTGTCAGCTTTTATTTTCTAGCAGAAAAGGACTGATGCATGGCAGCTGACATGTAAGGACTCATATACAGCAGTTACTATCTTCACAAGTCCCCTCCCTCCCCTTAGCCTACCGTATTCCCCAAATTAAGCATTAACCAACACCAAGAAAAGTAATTCACCAAACATTATTGTGATGCAGTTAGAGTTCCTATGCAACCAACACACCTGACAAAAACCCACAAAAGCAATGGGATGAAAAGCCACCTCAGTTAACCTGTGGTCTATCACTCAAAGATGGAATATGTACTTGACCATTCCCAGACTACTGTACACCAGAGAACATGCACTGCAACCTTAACTCTGCCCTGCTTAGGATAACAGCCTTCCATCACCCTCTTTAACCACCCAGCTGCATTCGGCCCTTTGCAAACTACCCTCCTCCAGTACAACCGTTACAGCAAACATACACAACTGCTGTAGGTAAAAAAGAATGTGTGCAAAATGGTGGTAGAGGTCTGTGAGAGATGCAGGATTCTACCTGCCCAGATTTGCTTTCAGGATGAAGGCCTTCATTTGCTGTTTAAAGGGGGTATCTGAGGAACATATTTCTCCTGTCTTCTTACAATTTCCATGGCTTTTCTTTCATTCTCCCTACCTTATTTCAGTCCCATTGAAACCTTCATGTGCATATATAAATTTAATGGCAGAATTCAAATAGTTCATAATTTAAGTAAGAGAGCTAACTCAAGTGCATGGGTCGGGTCACATTGAGCTGATATAGAATTTAAACTTTCATCTTCAAAAAGAAGTCCAGTCCTTATGGTTATGTGGAAAAAAACCTTCCAAATAAGCTGATGCAGTACTGTATGCAGACAAGGAGTCTGGAACAATAACTCTGAGAGGTGCGAACTGCCTTCATTCCTATTTATGTGTGAATGTGCTAACACTGAAGCCTAATAATGACAATTCAAAGACGAACCTATCTAATTATTTCAGTCCTGCATTTTAGCAGAAGTCTCTGCCTACTTCAAGATTGTCATTGAGGAGTCTATCCTGAAATCTAGTATTTACCTTGGAAAATCATCAAAGGTCTGCATGATAGATGTGTTGTGGTAACCCACAAAAGTCCTAGAAGCTGACAGATGTGGATTAGGTTCCAGGCTACCTATCTAAGGGAAAGGTCATCCCTCTTAGGAAGCACTAAAACAAAGAACCTAGCTCATGAGTGGTGAATTGCATAAAAAGCCTTCAAGTTCTTCATAGAAGAAGAATACATGAAAATGAACTCCCCATATCATATGATATATTATGCCCCATTTTAGGTCTGTCCATCTCATCCCTCATGCAGAGAATCTATTCTTCTTTAGAAATATGTTAAAGGCCAAATTCCAGCCCATAATGTTTGTGTGTTCAGCTTGCCTTGAAACAATATGATGGCAGAATCTGGCCCTATGGCTGGGATTCTCAAAAAGTCCTAAAGCATTTAGACACTGTTAAGCAACGAACTAAAAATTCCATCGATGTCAGTAATCCACCTCTTCAAGAGGTGATAGCTAGGTTGATGGGAGAATTCTTTGATTTTTTCAGTTCCTAATATTTTCCTAATGTAGGTTCTCACATTTAAAAACAGTGCTACTGCTATTTTGAATGGATACACTGTAATCTTTTTACCTAACTTTTTGCAATATTTGCAGTAAGGATGGCCAAATCTTCTCTCCAGTATGAAGCCCATTCAATGGTTTTGTATAGAAGATCTACAATTGTTGGTAGGGGTCTAGGTAGCAGCGCACCAGCTGAGCTGCTCAATGGATATTCAATCTTAACTTTAAATTCCGTGGGTTTTTGTCCATTGGTGTTATAGCTTTGGCACTGACACCATCTTAAAGGAAGAGGTTTTATATAGCCTCAATTATCTGAGAGCAATGGAGGCCATTGAATAATTTTGAATATTCAATAGACTTTTTCGTGTAATTAATAGATGTTATCGGACATGACCTTGTTTACGATAACGTAAAGTTTTGAATCACTGAGATTCAGGCAATCAACAAAGTACTGCATTTTTTAAAACCTGTTTCAGTTTTTAAAAAGTAATATTTACAGAGTAGCATAGAGGCATAAAATATGGAAAGGGGAGATTTAATCAGTGCATACGGGAATGTACTATACCACCAGATTGTAATTATTAGACCATTTCCACTTTCTTAAGAAGATCTTACTCTCAATTATTTGCTAGCAAATAAATGAGTAAACTAATAATAATGCTGGGGTCTTAGTGTTGCTTCCGTAATAGATGGCTCAGAAGAGATCCTTTGTAATTCAGTCTCAATACCATATGTCTCTGTTGACATTAAAGTGCTTAGTTCCAAATGAGTTGGCTTCATTCAAGCATCTTAATTCAAGAGTGGATGATTAGATCTTAAGATAAAAACCTATTAGGATGTAAGCACTCATGTTGCTGAAAGGTATTAAAGGCACATCATAGTGTGGTTGCAGATAAATCCTCTGTATCCAGTATTGGTTGGTTAAACCTCATTTGATCTTAAAACAACATTAAAAACTAGCTTCAATGTTCAAAATTGAACACTGCACAAGAAACCCTTTAGGATATGTTTTGTGGAAATAAATTTGGATGATGTTTTGATGGGGTAATTTTGAAATGAAACTTTGAGACTCGGATCTCTGAGCAGAAATACAATAAAATGCTTTAAAGTGTATGTGGAGACACACAATGCAATTAAAGGTTGGATAATATATTTCATATCTTAAATCAATGAAGCATAGCCAGTATCACAAGACACTACTTAGAAACATTATTTGCACATTCCCTGACAGGTGAACTAATGTTTTTAATCATCTTGCCGATTTTGCATTTTGTTTTGTTTTATTTTATTTTAATTTAATTATAGTGGAAAGTATATTGTGAACAACAAAAAAGACATGATATTAAGTTAAATAAAATCAAATGCACTTTGCTTCCCCTCTGAGGAAGACTCAGATATTGAAAATGAAAACTGACATGAACTACCGTTTAAAAATTAATCCTTGTTTTTACTGCTGCTGCTTAACTTTATATATGTCTTAGGCTACTGTAATATTATTTCCCACAAAATAATTTTAGCTTGAAATCCTTAGACTATAGTACAAGGAGATGCAAAACATTAAGGGTCCCCCTTTTATATTTTATGACTCTATATTAAGCTTTATTTTAAAATCCAAATCCTCTGTAGGATTCTCTCAGGAAAAATTTTTTGGAGGCTTTCTCTTAGTCTTGTTGCCAATTCTCGCTATTTTGTGATGTATTTGGCACTATTTGGTGTTTTTCTTGAAGGCCCTCTTACTGAATTCATGTTTACGTGAGAGTCTCATCTTTCATTTAAAAAGTAAGCTTCTTTCAAGCCCTCAGAGTTGCAGAGAAATGCTTCAAAATGTGACTTGAGTGCTCCCTAAAGACTTAGAAAAAAGGAGGCAAATAAAATAAGCCCAACATTTTTTTTTTTTTTTTTAAATCTCATGAATTTAAAGTCAGTCTCATGATTCATCGAGGCCTGGCTGATGATTTTTGAACACTTGAGGTTTGCAATACTGTAGTCCCCAAAAGGATCTTTATCCACATTCCAGAAGAATAAGGGTAGTTTGGTACAGTTCAACATTGTAAGAAGTCTCAGGAACAGAAAACAGAAGGGATTTTGCTGCACAGGATAGCAGTGCATTGGCCAAGCTGTGTGAGCCTAGCTTGTCCTCATGTGACTGTCTGCTCTACTCTATCAATGGCCCTATCTGCTGCTTTTAGTCCCGCACATGCACTAAAATAATCCAATATATTTTGAAAGGAAAAAATTGAATGCTTATAACAACTGACATTTGCTTAATGTGTGTTGTGACCATTTAAAATATAGGAAATATAAAAGTTTTTATGATTAATCATCTTCCCAAGAATATTGAATCTTTACAGGGGCAAATATATGATAAAAGGGCAAATATGAAAAATTCAACCTGATTAAAGATTTTTGTTAAAACTATAATGACTTACACTGTGGTTCTCAGGACCATGGCGCGCTTGCTGGTGATCTTTGAAGGGCTGACAGCTCACACGATACTGGCTCCTCCTCATTTCTGTCTTCAAAGAAAAGCATTTGGAAATGAGGAGGAGGAAGAGCTACATAAGCCATGTCCATTAGGGATTACTGCTACATGGGAGGAGAGAGACCGGAGCCACTTTGGGGCCTGGAGGTAATAGCAGGAAAATAATTTAGGACTTGCCTACACAAGAAAATTGTAGTGATTTAACTAAATCAGTTTTGCATCCCCTTGTATGGATGCTCTTATTTTGGCTTAATATTTATTAATTGAGCTTTAGTTGGCAAGGAAACAGAGTTTCTAAGCTGATTCAGTGAATTGTTTTCATTTAAACAAGGCATAAGAATGGGAGAGGATTCTTAAGAGAAATAAGGGGACCATGCAGCATATATAGGGGCAGAGCAGGACTAGGAGGTAAAGGAGCAGGGGAAGAGAGGAACAGAACAGATGGGAGGAGGAGAAAACAGGGGAGGAGTGTGATGAACTTTTTTCATAAAGGACAAATCACATATCAAATACATCTAGAAATACTGAAATATTGTTACTGCTTTTGAGCAGTTAGCCAATATTTGGGGTCTTGAGGGTTGTCTCTGCTCTGAGGACAAATTGATGGTGGAATCAAGTATTTCTTTGATACGGTCCTGTTTGTTTACATAGAATGTACATCAAGTCCTGTGCCTGACGCTGAGCACAGGAAGAATTAAGCAAGTGATTGCTAAACCCTAAATCTCTGACGGCCAGACTGGAACTGGATGACAAGGGGATGGATCACTAGATAAATTGCCCTGTTCTGTTCATTTCCTCTGAAGCATCTGGCACCAGCCACTATTGGAAGACCAAATACTCGGCTAGATGGACCATTGGTCTGACCCAGTGTGACCTTTCTTGTGACAATTTCTTTGCTCACAGTTTCACCCCTCTTTCTGACCAAAAGTGCTTTCACTTTTCTCAAGGTCAGGCTACAAGCTCCTCTCTCTCTGTCTGTGTGCTTGCTTGCTGTCTTCTCTTCTACTTCTGTGTTGTATCTGCAGCTGCTCTTTCTCACACAGATACTAATTCCCTGCATTTGCATCCATCCCCCGTGAAGCCATTCCGCTAACGTAGCTCCGATTCTTCAGCAGTGTTGCATGTGGCCTGTGTTTTGGGCAGTGACTCCTGTTTCAGTCATCTATTCCATAAAAGGAACTGAACTGGTTTTTACATTTATTCTGAAAGGAGAGTGGCTGATACACTCACCAGCTTCACTGAGGTTTCACACAACTCCCAGAATAACAATACTTTCCTGATATTACCTTTCCATTTAAGCAATTACTATAGCTGCCAAAAAAATCATAGCGAGCCAAGGTGGGTGAGGCAATATGTTTTATTGGACCAATTTCTGTTGGTGAAAGAGAATGCTTCCAAGCTACACAGAGCTCTTCTTTCCCCATTCTGCATAACCATAAATTACTATAGTCTGAGAGAGAGAGGAAAAAACTCTGCAAACTCTATTGAAAGGGAAGAGGGTTGGAAGTGAAGGTTGTCCAGACAATGAGGGCCAGCATCTAAGTGGGGTGCTGTCCATAATGACTGGATCCTCTGTAAGACAGAGGGCACGCTGGGAAACTGTTCTAACTTATATTAGAAAAGAGAATTTGGCTAATATAGAAGCATACTGCCTGAGACTGCATCTTTATGTTTATTTTCTATGAGTGTGTGCTTTCCCTTACTGTTTCATCTTTGAATCTATGATTGTTCTGTTAAATAACCTTTTTGTTTATGTTTACCCCAAACAGGTCTCTGGTGTACAAACTGTGTGGAGTGCATGTCCCAAAGTGAACTGATCACTGGGGGCAGGTTTTACTGCTTCAGTAGCAACAAACAGAGGGGAAAATTCCAGGTGTCTGGTAGTTAAGAACGGATGGGGGTGGATTTGGGAGGACTCAGGACCAGAGGGGGTTGTTGAGGTCACTCTGCAAGGAGAAACTAGATTGGTGCAAGCCAGTGTCGAGACTCTGATGCTTGTACACTGTCTGCTGGTGTCAGCTCTGACAGAAACAGTAAGTAAAAGCAAACACTTACCTGTTACATCAAAAATCAACAGAGAGAGAGAGAGATGCAATCTCAGGCATAGAAGCGTAGGCACCCAAAGTTGCAAGGCAGGTGATGGCAGAACCCCTTACTGGTCTGGAGGATCTCCAGAATATCACAGTAGGACCTAAAGAAGAACTCGGGGTAGCTGGAAAGCTTGTCTCTTTCATCAACAGAAATTGGCCCAATAAAGGATATTATCTCACGCACCTTGTCTTTCTAATATCCTGGGACCAACACTGCTACAACATTGCAAAGAAAAATGTTATGTGACCATAAATGGTAAACAAGTGGGTCTACATTGTCTTTCTTTTCAGAGCTCCATGTTATGAAAGTGTTTGAGATCTGCTCCTGTAGTCTTTGAGCCCCACCTAAAACAGTTGACCTGTTGCTGTTAAGAATGGGACCTCCTTATCTAGAATTGAAAATGGTTGAACAGCTATTGTAGATGAGAGCAAACAATTCACAACACTATTACAGAAAGTACAATTTAGGGCTTATCTAGTGCTCATTTGCTATCCTCTCCTCTTCCGCGGTGTATCTGCTGCTTCTCTCTCTCTCTCTTTTTCTCTCTCTCTCACAGACACACACCGCTATCAAACAATGTCTAACCACCTGCATTTGCATCCAGCCCCCTTTCACCAACATAGCTCAGAGGCCTAATCAGTGTTGACTGTAGCCTGTGTTCTGAGCCATGGCAGCCGTTGTTTCAGCTATCTGTTCCATAAAGGAGTGAACTGCTTTTTACATTTGTCCCGTAAAAAGAGTGGCTGTTACAATCAACAGCAGCACCTGAGGTGTAAAGTTTAGTGCTCACTAGCATGTTGTGGTCTAACTGGCCCATGTGAACCCTGCTGGCAGGAACTAAAATTTCCCTAACTCACATTAGTGTAGCCCATTTCAAACAAAATTACTTTAATGCTCACAAGAGAACTTTTAGTGCATGCCAGCAGGGTTCACATGGTGGGTGCGAGATACACTAGTGTGCACTAGAATTTATACCCCTCTCATAAACTCATAGACTTTAAGGCCAGAAAGGACCATCATGATTGTCTGTAATGGTGCTGAAACAGGCTTTCCTCCACTGCACCAGCAGTTCAACCATTTTCGGTATTGCTGTCTGCCCTTGGTCAGGATTTTCAGGGGGGCAAGCAGTTTTCAACCTATCTGCAGGTTCAATTAACACATATGCTAACAAAACCACCCTACCAGGCCCAGCAAAAGTCATCATGGGCCTAATTTGGCCTGTTTTTGATAGACTTGGATCAGTATGCATGAGTAGATTCATTGTATGAAAGTCTATTGCAATTAAAAAAGGTAAATCTGTATAACGATGTGAGTTTTCTTCTTTATACATCCCCCTATGTTTTGAAGTAACCTTGCAAACATATACTGACTTACAAGAGGGAATAATTAATAGGGGTAATGTAAATTCAAAGGTAGCAATACATAAATGAAACCTAGACAAAGGAGAGGATGTCAGGAGCAGAATCCTGTGTTCCTTGAAGGCAGCATGAGTGTGAAGGAATTTTAAGAAACAAAATTAGGTGTTAAGAATGCTTGTCTAGAGAATCAAGATGAACACCAAAATATAAGTGTATTGGAGTGATAGGGAATCTTTAGTACTTTGTCCGTGCAAGAGAGATGGTTAATTAAAGAAGAAACATTCCAACCCAGGGATAAATCTTGCTGTTCTTATTGGGAAAAAAAATTTTCAGTGACTTGAAAGGGAATTTTGCCTGAGTTAGAGATAGCAGGTTTTGGTCTCTGTTTGTTTATCTGAACTGATCTTGGTGTCGCCTTATTTTTTCTTTTCTTAGCCAATATTGTACTTTTGACCTCTCCACCCTCATTGTTGCAATTTTAACATCTTTGTCCAACCAGTCAGCGGTAGGGGAACAAGCAGCTTCAATTTTTTGATAATGCAACTGATGATGTCTTCACTGTGAAGTTTACTTATGTTTTGCTCTTAGGCCATCTCCTGTCCACACATACAATCTTCTCACCCAAGTTTAGTGGTGCTTCAACCTGGCTAGTGGGCCAGGTTGGGGCTATAGGCTAAAAACCGAATAAGTGATACCTCATTCAGATTTTAGCCTATAGCCCATTCAGGGCAGCTAGTCCAGGTTGAAAGCATTACTAAACTCACGTGAGAAGGCCAAATCCGAGTGAAGACAAGGCAGTTCGTAATTTTCATATGTGTTAGCAGGTTGATTTAAAGACTATATTGTAGCTAGGGTTTACCTTCACCTGCTAACTCATGTGAAAATTACAAACTTCCTTGTCTTTGTTAGTATTTACCTCCTGTTCATTACCACGTGTTAGCTAGCTTGAGTTAAGAACATACCTGTTTTCTTATGGAAGACCAGGCCTAAGAGATCTCATCCTCTCAGTAAAGTCCCTGTCTTCACTGCAGGAACCCTGAGTTAGGTGGTCACACTTTAGTCAACATGTGGTAGCCTAACCGGCTAGAGCATGCCCTCTGTATCAGCATGCTGTTGTCATGCTCTTCATCTTCAGCTGGAGAGAGACAATGCAGCTATCTGTATCCTGTGGCTCACTGCACAACAACTTGCTCCATCGATCTGTGCTCCCTTTTACAGGGTGTTGTGGCACAAATTGTCTGCCTGCTCCAAAGATTATGGGAGGAAATCATCTAGATTTGAGAAATTCATCTCCTAGCAAAACCCAAGATGGTGTGGTGGTGCTTTTTTCTCCTAATGCTGAAGGTATGAATAGTGTTCATTCTGATGCCTATGACCAACAGCTGCTTGTTTTCATGAAGGTAATGTTTCCTTGGCATACCTGTACAGAAGTTCCTGCTGAGAGATGGTGGCAGGTGTTTCAGAGCTGGCTTTTTGCCTGGAAAAGATGGAGGTAGCAGCTTCCAGTTACATGCAGAAATACAACATCAACAGATCTGGACCAAACAGACAGGCAGGCATGGACTGAGCTGATGCTGTTTTTCATGGCAGACCCCCTACACAGACCACTGCTTCTGAACTAGGACCATGAGCACGGAGGGGTGGGACCACATTGTGATGGTAGCTGGGTGCATGAACCCAGAAGCTTCACTTGAGGAAAGACACTTTACTGGAGCTATGTAAGGAGCTTGCCCCAGTCCATGAACACCAGAACACCCAGGGGAGAGTGATAGAGTGTTGCTATCACCTTGTGAAAGCTGGCAACCCTAGACAGGAGATGGGGAACCTGTATCCTCAGAGAAAGCCAAGTTTCAAATCTGCACCCATTCCAGTTCCACAGATGAGCCTGTGCTGAAATGGGGCTCTGTGTTCAGGGTGGTGCTGAGAGCATGGTCAAGCTCATTGTAAAACAGGAAGGAAGTCCATGGGGACAGCACTGGACCTGGAATTGTTACGGTTGGCCTTTTGGTAGCTCACCCTGAATCCTTTTACATTCTCTCCGCACTGCTGTCTGGTCCGCTTGGCCAGCAACTGCTATGCTATAGCTTTGTACAGTTGGAGGGGTCAGGATTTCACCCAGTGACTTCAATTCCATAACAAGTTCAAATGCTTTCCACCAGGAGAAACTCGGTGTCAGAAAATCCACCTAGAAATATGCACAATGCAGAATACCTGCACTCCTTGCGTGGCAGGGCACCACAGTCAGCCTGAACCAGCTCACAAAAGGGCGTGGGAGGTCGGGGGAAAAAATATGGCCAGGAAACTAGGAAGTGTGCTGATTCAGCACATCCGCCAGAAGCTTCTGATGATGGCGCTCCATGGAATCCCCACCCCACTTCTAGGATGTCCTACCCTGGTAAATCTCCCTGGATTCAATAGGGTACAGCCATCCTTGCTGATATACGGGTACAAAGTGCATCAGTTCTGCTCCAGTAGGGGTGTATTAAGGCCAATGTCTTATCTCTTTAATGCTGAACTGCTTGTTTGTGGTGTTGGAGAAACATTCACCTTAAGTGTAACCTGATGTACTTTGTATTTTGTTAAACTTAAATCTGCTGTCAGGGCATGGCTGGTCTAACTGCAATTAAAGTGTTAAAAAACCGATTTGACTCCTGTTGGGTTTTATTTATTAGACTGCATTTTGAATAGTTCCAGCTATTCTTTGAAGGTCGCACCTCACTGACTCGAGTAGAAGCATCCTGTCTAACCCCTGCTCTGTAACATATGGATGGGGTCAGCAAACCATCATGGTGAATGGAGAGAAAGGGGAGCAATATGAAAGAATAAAAAAATAAGCCATGTAGCCCTATGACTTCGTGTCTGTGATATGAGACATCAGTATAACCTAAACCCTGACACGTGGCTTGGAAACTGGCTGAAGGAATGTAAAAGCACAAAGTTAAAAATTGCAATGTATTAAATTAGGGGGAAATGTTTACTAGAGTACTTCAGGGCTTGGTTTTCCTTAATATCTTTAGTAATATCCTGGATCAAGGTACATGCAGCATTTAGTGAAATTTTCAGATAGCTGTATTGCCAATCTCAAGCATTCACAAATCATGAGATTCTTTTTTTAAAGAATACATTTTGCATTCTCTTTGTCTTTTGGGTTTTGAGCTCTAGGGTTTGTATTTGTAAGTATTCCCTGCAATAACAAGAGCTAGAACATATCTTTTCTTTTTTTAAGAAAGCTGAGATTTTTATGTAACCCCTTGACTCCGAAAGCTGGGGCTTTAAGAAAAACAGCAAATATTATTTGATTATTGATAAAAATCATACAAGTTTGCAGCACTGAGATAATGCTAAATTGTCAGTTGTTGCAATCACCAGTCAGGAGAGAAAAGTAGTCAAAGGAACTTAATGAAGCTTAAAAAATAGGTAGAAAATTAAAAAAATTAGATTCAACTTGGAAAAATGCAAGTTTATTAATCCAGCAATAAAATAATCTATAATCACATACAGTAGGATGGAGAATTTGGCAGGATGCAATAGTGCAAGGAAACTGCAAATGAGACATGAGTTTGCAGTGCAAACTGACAACAAAACAGACCAGTACAGATTTGGGCTGTATCTCAGAGGCATCTGATAAAGGAAGGAAATGTACCTTACTACATAGACATTTGGGAGTTTGCTGTTTGAGAGTGTAGAATAAACCCACAATCTCCTTGAATCAGTAGCTGATTTCCTCATTGCCTTGCACCTTGTGTAAAGTGGGTGTAAAATGCTAGCAAATCAGAATTCTGCATTCACTCAACACAGGTGGTAGTGTTTGAGACCCACTTTTCACAAGTGCCAATAACTACACAAACTGTAGCATGCAATAGTGATACAGGATCATCTCGAGGCTTCAGATGAGCTGTGAGTTTTATTTTTATGTGTTTATCTTAAAAAAAGTTGTAGTTGAATATATGGGCCCTGCTGGTTTTTGACTAAACCATAAGCAGAAAGGTAAAGAATTCTTTGCTTCATGTGTCTGATGAAAACCTCTATGCAACTCTATGGGTATCTCCTTATCAGAAAGAGATTGCAAAACTGAGGGAACAAAATGAAGCACCAAAATTATTAGGAGCTAAGGAAAATTGTTCATGGAATGACCTAAATATGTAACGGTTAGCTAAGTAAGGATTTAAGGACAGTTGTATGACTGCCTTTAAATATTTGCAGGATGTACATGGGTTAAAACAATAATTATTTAGCAATGTAGAGGTGTTATAACTAGGAATAATAGGATGTAATTGAGATGGGGCATTCAGGCTGAATAATAGGAAAAACTTCCTGAAACTTGACTTCTGGCATTTTCTCAAAATCTCTGTTGGAGTCCCATCATAAAGAAGACTGGAGGGGGAACTGGATTAGATGATTATGTGGGCCATTTCCATCCTTAATTTCTGTTGTTCTGATATAAATGGAAAATGCTATTTAAAAGTGGGATCTAGTCTGTTAGCTGACTCAGAATGTGATAGTTGCATACTATGTCTGCAAAGTGCTACTGGAACAAAGAGCATCTTTGAAAAGCATACGAAGCCATCTTAGGGAGGCAGGGCTGTCCCTCTTGAATATTTGTTTGCCAGAAGCTCAGATGAAAAGGGGAAGTTCCATCCCTGTTTGATATAAGCTGTTCTTGCTTTTGAATTTTGCTTTCCTCACTTTTAGGAATTGATTTAATGTTCATTCTTTACTGGAAAGGTGAAAGCTGCAGCGTCAAATTGCACCTGGAGTTGCACAGATGTATAATGGGATACAGAGGCTGCAAAGTACATTCCTGTCTAGCACCTTGCGTAGGGGGAGGGATTGGGCACACTTGCAGTCTCTGCACTTGTGCGGTCCAAAAGTCTCTGCAAAGCTATCATCACTAGCTTTCCAAGCGTATCATAGGGGGAGTGCATGCTGCACTGTTAGAAAGAGTGGCAGATGGCCATGCTTCTGGAACTTAGAAAGCATTGTGCCTACATGTGGTTCAATGGCTCCTAGAAAACCTGCTGGAGGAGAGTGCCCCACACTGCCCCAATGCAGGACTGTGCCTTAAAGCATTTGGCAAACATCTTTTCTAGTTGGTGGTGAGCGCTATGGGTATCATGGCAATGTATCATTAGAGAAGATATGGCGCTTGAGTCTCCTCTGTCTTGTATAGTCATTTGCACCTGTGCAAAGTGGGTGGAAAGTGCTACCAAATATGACCTCTCGAGATGCACCATGGCAATGTTTTACACCTGTGCAAGTGATTACATAAGGTGCAAGGTGGTGGAAGATCAGACCCTGATGAGCTTGCAGTCTTAAATAAATTCACGTCTTCTCTCTGTCAAAGTGCTTGCAGCTCTAGTTTAAAGGCAGTTTAATATAAGGACAATAAAATAAGTGAATATACAATGGTTCTTCTGACATTACATGTTTAGAGCACTGTAAATTGCATTAATACTTGCCCTGTCAGCAATAATCCAGTAGGTGTTGTCCCAGAAATTTTTCAGGTGATGGTCTTCTAGCCAATGAGCCCTAACCGCCAGACCTCTTGCAGAGAGGTTAGGGGGCGTTGATGCCATTTATCTATACTGAGGCTGGGTCCACACTGACCGCGGCAAATTCACCGCCATCAGATTGACTGAGTGGTCTGTGTAGACCCGCTCGAAGGGTGACGCAGTGCAGTGTGGACAGCATGTGGAAGAGACGCTGCAAAGTCGATGGGAGATACGCAAGTGATTTATGTCACTTGCGTATCTCCCATTGACTGCCACCGAATCACAAAGGTAAGTGTAGACCGGGCCTAAGAGAGAGAGACTCATTGCTGACACTGGTTGTAGGCCGCTGATGCAGAGGTGAATGCTGGTTTAATAATAAATGTAGACCAGACCATATCACGTTCAGCACCATTTCAGAAACCATACTTAAATGCTGTTGTCAGTAATGGGTAAATTTTCCAGTGCAGAAAAGGCTTTATGTTTTTCTCTTGACTAGCCAGTTCTGGGTGGAGTGAGTCTTCTGTCCCTCTGCTGCTAGCAGTAGACACAATGATTAGTTCCTGTGTCTTCAAAAGAGGAATATGCTACAGGAGCAGATGAATTTTGGTAAAAGCGAGTTCCTATTTTTATGCAAACATCTTAATTAATAATACAGAATGAAGGAAGAGAATATGGGCGCTATATAGTATAGAAGCAGAATTGTTTCTCAGTATGTTTTTCTTCATTACCTCTAAACACATTTGAATTAAGATTTTTACTATTACTACAGCTAAAATATTTAATTTACATTTAAATAAATAGCCTGAAGCTATTTTTTCTACTTATTATAAATTCTCTTTTACTTTTTACTAAGACAAGCACTCAGTGGGTGGAGGTTTCTTCCCTGAAGGCATGATAAATAAAACTCCAGATACACTGAGTTCCAGCAGAATCCTGTTTGTTATAGTAATAATAGAAATAGTTTGCATTTCTGTAGATGTTTTCATCTGAAGATATTGAAATGCTGCTCAGTGACAAGTGAACATCATTGTCCCCATTATACAGATGGGCACAGAAGTTAAGTGACTCCTTAAGGCTACATGGTGAGTTAATGGAAGAATCAGAACTAGGGACTTAATACAAAGCCCATGGAAACACTGCTGTTAACTTCATTAGGCTTTGAATCGCATCCCAGAACGCAGGTCTCCTCAGCCACATGTTCAGTCCACCCTAAAATAAGCCGCCTAATTCACTGGAGTTAACTTTTAAGGTCCAGCGTTTAAAGGCCCCCCTTTGGCAGGTCTTGGGGACAGATTGTACCATTGTTACATTAGCGATGGTGAGCAGTCTGGGCATGTTAGGACAGGTTGCTATGAATCTTCTTACTTGGGCAAAACTTCCGTGCTTTTCCACGCCTGAGTAAAGTCTGCAGGACTGCGCTGGAGATCAGAGCCCCTACATAGGTCCCTGAGGAGACAGGAGTTGATAATGTTCTGCATGTACAAAACTGCACACCGGAGACCTCGGGCTCGGAACTCGCTTTGCTTCCATAGTTGTGCTGTCTATTGCATTCGCGCTCATCCTGGGGTGTGTTGTGTCAAGAACCCTGCTCTCCGTTCGATGTGGGTGCGCTCCCCCCACCAGACGGCGGGGCCGGTTCTCCAGCGCCGCCCTGCCTTGCCCCCCACCCAGCGCCGTGCCTGACACTCTCTCGGGGCTCTGGTGGCCGGGGAGCACGCGGAGCGGGGAAGCAGTTGCACGTTGGTTTTCTGGCCCTGCCCGCTTTTGCAGGCAAAGCCAAGTGTGTGGCACACGCTCACGGATCGGGCCCCCAGGGGGGCCAGCCGCCCCCAGCTCGGAGGCATTCCCACGAGAGCCCCAGGAACCCTGAGACCCATTGCACGGATGATTTCAGCGCGGGGAAAGCGCTGCTTCTCCCCCGGCCCCCGTCTTAGAGTGTGCGGGGGGGGCCTTCACGCGGCCAGCCTTTTCCCACGCCGCTGCGCTGCGTTTGCGGGACTCGGAGCGCGCTCGTGCGGTGAGCGCCGCACGCCCAGAGAGAACGCAGCGCTGCGGGGGGCGTCTCCGGCGCGGAGACGCGCCGCGCGCGCCCGGCGATCGAACACGGACTTTGGGCAGTAGGCGGAATGGCCCCGGGGCGGGGCGCGCGCTCGGCGGCCGGCGCCTGGTCACAGGTTCGGGGCTGCGCGGTGGAGTCGGCTCCCGGCCCCGTCCGTCCCGCCAAGGCAGCCGTGCGGGCGGTGCTGCGAAGCGGGGGAGGGCGGCTAGGAGCGGCCCCAGCCTGGCTCAGCAGTGGGGCAGAGGGGATTTGAGCCGGGGCCGCGTGCGGTGAAAGCGGTTCAGCCGGCGGCGGCGGCGCTGCGTTTACACGGCGGTGCGGCCAGGGGAGGGGCGAGTCCCGCTGCCTGCAGTACAGCAAGGGGGAAGAGCGGGGCGGGCAGGCAGCGGCCGGGTGGCTTGCCGTGATCGTATAGTGGTTAGTACTCTGCGTTGTGGCCGCAGCAACCTCGGTTCGAATCCGAGTCACGGCAGAGCGAGAGCTGGCGCGGCTCCTTTTTACACGGCGCGCCGCGCGCCGCGCCGGGGTGCGGACCGAGTCCGCCGGCGGAAATCGCGCAGCTTTTTGTAGGGCGGGTGTAAAGCGAGCAGCTAAGCGCCGGGCAGAGTGAGGGCAGGAGCGGGCAGAGGGGTGGCGGTGGTTTGGCTTTCAAGGGAGATCAAGGCTGGGTGGGGAGCCGGGAACCATTCATTACAGCTGCTAGAGGTACGGGCTGCACAGCTCATGGCCTCTGCTTGCTTGTCCCCTTTGCCCGGGGGGCACGAGGATAAAGCAACAGCTCTGGATGCCTGGGAAGTGACAGCGGAGGACCGGAGCAATCTTGCCTCATCAGGCATGAGTTGTTGTTAGCAGGTGACTTTTGGCTAGGCCACAGGAACTGGCCCTTATGGGTGATGCCAGGAAATCCTTTGTGCCCAGGCTAGGCACTGAGTGTAATTAACTGTCCTCATCGCCGCTAATACAAGAGCTCAGGTTCTCCGAAAGAAGCCATCTAAAAGGGGCATCTGGAATAAGGGTGTCCCCACAGGGAATTCATCAGGAACAACTCAAGGCATAGATAAGCACTTAGAGCAAGGGGAACTATGGCCTTAATTCAAGAGTGCCAAAGTCCCATGATGTAAGTGGCATGTGTACTGAATGAGAATACCTAGCACTTATATAGTGCTTTACAAAGGAAGTGAATATCGTTATCCACGGTGGAAAACAGGTTCAGAGAGGTGAAGCGGTTTGCCCAGGTCACCCAGCTGGCTAGTTTCCTGATTCCTATTCGAGTGCTCTAGTCACTGACGGGTTCCTCAGCTAGGGCGTATAACAGTAACTGAGGTCACCCTTTCTCTTATGCTACTGTGTGATCACTGTAGTAAACACAATAATCACTTTTAATTTACGGATACCCTGTTGTGAATGCCTCTGTTTATTAAATGTAAATTTAAAACACATTTACTGAGCAAATTCCCTTAATTGACTCAATCCTATACGTGAAGTAATGCTGCAGTATATCTCTCACCTCAGTGACCATAAAGCACTCCTGCCCTTCAAATACATACATATTTCACTTCTTTCACGCCTCCAGTGATCTATTTCTCACTGAGAGCATTTTGGCATGTCATCTGACTCCTGTGTGCCTCAGTTTCCACCTCAGTAAAATGCCTTCCCACTCTTGTAAAGGGCTTTCAGATGGAAAGCATTATGTAAGTGCTAAATAGTCTTCCTAAATGTTAAAAATTACAAAAAGGAGAATACATTGTGTGCTGTGTGCTGTTATTCTTGTACGCATTTGACGTCTAGGGAATTTTCAATTAGTATAAAGCCAGTGGAGCTGGTGCTTACTCCTTCCCTTTCCCTGGCAGTCCCCTATGTCAGTTCTCAGTTGGCACAGATTACATGATGGCTGTAGCTAGCTCTCATAAGTTAGAGCAGCACCTAAGCGTCTCTAACTGATGCTGTAGTTGTGTCAACCTGAGAATCAGCTAGCCATAATTGGCTGTATGAGCCCATGCTGCACTAAATCTGGCCCTATAAATGTAAAATGGATTAACCAGAAGAGACATTACAACAAGTAAAAATTAATGAATTCTCAAGAGAACTTCTGAAAGTGATGTATCACGAGAAATGGCAGAAGAAAAACAAGGTGGACAGGTTAATGGGCCCACTGACCCTTTTACCTTCCTAAGATTTTTCTTATATAAATAGCGGGAGATCCTGTTCCTCTGCAAAAACATAAGTTGAGTCACATTCTTTTCACAATATCTCTTACAAAGGTACTTGTGTGTGTTTCAGTAATTAATTTAAAAAAAAATGTTCTTTGTGTTCCAAAGCAAAAGAGAGGCTTTAGTCCAGCTGATTTACATGTAGAAATGTAAAAGTGTAGGTGGAAATATTCTGAACACACAGTATAACACAACAGGGATTTGTGCAGATTCTTGTTTAATAAAATATTAGTAGTAAACTGTTGCTTTCATCAGCATTAAAACATCATTGTCTCAGGGATTTGCTGAATGTAAATTCTCAACCCATTGTGCAAAGTTAAAACTATGGGGCTTGAGGAAATATTTTGGTTTTGTGTTTTGTTTTGGGGGTTTATTTTGTGAAATCAAGATTAAAATACTTTTCAAATATAAAAGTGGGATTCAACCACTGAGGTGAAAAAATCAGGGACTCTATCGTGTACATGTTATGTATTCCCGTTAGAGTTTAATATCTGCAGATTTTAAGATCGGTTGGTGCTTCTTTAAGATGTTTGGTGTCTTTAAAACTCTTCCATGCACTGTTTGGCAGGCTAGGCCTAGGACCAGGACCCATAGAAATATTTGCATTTCTCACACTTAACATTTGTATACACCTTGGAGAGATTTACTGCGCACCCGGTTATGGTCAGAAATAGTTCTATGCACAGCAGTGAGTACCTCCTGCACAGATTACTCCTCTTCTTGGCAAGAATAATCATCTCACTGTGGAGGGGATGGCATGCAGAGGGCTCACTGCCAGGTCACTGGGTCCATGGAGGCAGTGGGCGTCCTATCCACTCAGGTCCATGATCCCTAAAGGCGCTGGTCACAGAGAGGCTATGGAGAAGTAGTAGTCCTGTGTGGGTGACACCTCTTACTGCTGTTCTGCAAGGTGCTCAAGTGCCCCGCAAAGTGATGGGAGAATTATTTCCATTTTAGCAGGGGTCTGCTCTGTTTTCAGTTCTAACAGCATTCAGCTGATGGACTGGAACGGTATTTATCTGCAGCCAGATAGTGGAAATCTTTTTTTTTTAAATGACAAATTTTGTTGCTAAGCATTGACAAGAAACAAGGCATGCTTAGGACACTCCTAGTTTCCTTTTTCTTTTTTCTCTCCGTCACACCCCCCTTCTCCCCACACACTTTTATTCTCCTTCCCTTTTTTCTTTTCTTTTGAGACCAGTAGTCATTCCAGATGCCTCTGCCTGCATATGAAGCTAGTATCTATCTAACTTACCAGAAAGCTGAAGGACAGCAATACCCGTAACTCTTAATTTTCCTTTTACCAGCACTATGCATCTATGAGGAGGGAAAGATCATTAATGTCATTGAATCAAAATTTCAGCCTAATATCAAATTTCAGCTTGGACTATAAATATATCCACTTATATAGCTCCCCCTCTCCATAGTATCTGAGTATCTCCCAAATATTTATGGATTTTACTGCATCCCTGTGAGGTAGGAAAGAATATCACCAGTTTTCAGGTGTGGAACTGAGATACGGAACTGTTAAGTGACTTATGCAGTGATACAGCCCTTGAGCTAATCTTAAACCTCGACTGAATGCTTGTGAGCAGCTCCCATTGACTGTTCTGGGAATTATTATATATAGATAGGAGATTTTTGGCTTAAAATGTTTAGCTAATATGTTCTGACTACATTTGCATGCTTTTGCACACTGTATTAATAATAAAAATAAATAAAATACTAAGTTAGAGAGATTAAAAAGGATCTAACTTTAAATCAATCAGGCCATATCCTTTCGGTCCTGAACTCTGAATTTTTATGTCCATACCTATATTCTAGAACTAATAAAAATCCTCACTTCTGCAGAAAAATCTCACTTCTGCAGCATTGTCTGCATACAAGAAGCAAGCTGATCTCATGATAATTGATGAGGAGACAATTACTCTTCTTCAGCTGCTCTGTTTGCAATTACCCTCACTGGTAATGATATTTTTTGTTTTAAACTGTAAAATCATTGAGACAGGGATCCATCTCTCCTCTCTATCTCTAAGGTGGTTAGTACATGTTTGGTCCTGAAACAGAATGACTGTGCCCAGATACAATAGTGTCCATGAGAGACAGATTGCCTTTTAAAAGATTTTTAAAATTGTTCTTTAAAGTAATCTTATAACAAGGCTTGTAGCTAAGTGTTTTTCATGTATGGGAAAAACACATAACTATTGAGCAGGGACCACTGAACAGAACAACTGGAAAAGATATCTAATTAATTAATTAATCCTAGTGTCTAATTTTTGCTACCTTCTTCCATCTCACAAACCTACAAGGGTGACTTCCAATGTGTCTGACAGATCACAGATTCAGATCAGGGGTTGAGCTGGGAAGAAAAGAGTGGCTGTTTTGAATCTGCACTCATCAAATCAAATGAATTCTGTTTTTCATTCTCTTTACAGGACTGCAACCTGTATTAAATATTTTATAGGTCCCTTCTGAAAACCTTTCCAGGGGCCCGTATCAAGGAGAATCTTTTGAAAGGAGTTCTTCTATGGTAGAGAAAATCCTTCAAGGTTTAAAGAGCTCATTGTTCCATAGTAAAGCATGTTAGTAATTTATTTTGGACAATTTGGATAGTTCTGCATCTGAAAGTTCATCTCTGAGTTTACTGAGCATTACTGCAGTACACGAAGGCAATTGATGGAACTTTAGCTAAAAGAAGAATGGCAGAAAGAGACGTTCCTAATGCCAGATTTTACATTTAGAAAAGAATAATTGGAGCATGATGTTGCAATTGTATGGTATTTCCCATCATCTTTCTCTAATATTCAAAAACCGTATTGTTCACTAGATAAAGTAAAGTGTCTGGTTTCCTGTATATAATGAGCTGTATGAAACTGAAAGTAGCGGGAGAGATGCTACACAAGCTTATGTATTAATTATTTTTTTAAATCCTTTTTTTCATCCCTTTAATTTAGCTTTGTTTCAGCTATGAAAATACATGACATACTACCGTGTTTCACTTTGCTTCACTTCTTGGTCATGAGTTCTGCGTGATTTCAGTGCAACTCCAGAAATGGCCCTGGATACCCATAATATTGTGAATCTTCTGATAAACCAGGGATAAGTTTTGAGTTTCTTAACAACACCAAAATCTTGCCTTCTTCTGGGTTTAGTTTTGGGTTTCATAACAGAAATGTGGTACAGTGCCCTCCTGCATGAATTCTCTTGCTTGCGTGTGTGTGGGCGGGGGTGGGGGGGCGGCCTGTTGCTTTTTTACTGGGACATTAGCTGAAAAGATCTGTCTGGATTCAGAAGTGTTCCCAGTTCTTATTCAATAAACTTAATAAGTATGGCATCTTGATTTGGAATTTAATTGAAGTGAAATTAGTGCATTGAATTATCTTGTCATATATATCAGTTTGGTTTGATTTATAGTTAGGGATTTCATTGTTCTATCATCCTGCGAAGGTTCGGAGTGTCCATCTACGTTCATTAATGCTTTAGTATTAATCCAGGTACTTTCTCATGAATGGATACTATTTTGTTTCTCCATGTCATCCCTAGCAGCCCTGCCTGGAAAATGCAATCCTTCCAGGTATTCCCACAGAAGAACTTCCTTTCAAAGATTTCTCAGAATGTAGGTCACTTGAAATGCTTTGGGATTGGAACAAAAGAATTTTTTCTTGCTATTTTATAGCCTCCTAAATATTGATTTGCTGGCACTGGAAATATATGCTCCAGAGTGTATCCACTTGGCATATTCGGTGTCGGAGTTAGCAAATATTTTGTTATGGATCTGTCTATTATCCCGGAAAGACCAGTATGATCATGCCTCCAGGTCCACTTTTCCCACTCCCAAAGTTGCTCATGTTTCTCCCAGAGTTCCCATGCATGGAGCACCCCAGCCTCTCATTGTGTCCTGGCTCCTCTGTATCCTGCAAACAGAGGTGGGCCCCTCTATTGTGACCTAGTTCTCATGGTTCCTGGCTGCTAACCCACATGCTCCCTCACTAATAATAAATATTGTTTAATTCACTAAAGAATAATAATTTTTTTTTAAAGAAAATGCTACTGGAAGCAAAGCCTATACCCCTAGCATTCCCTGTTCTGTAACTCTCAGCATTGTAACATTCAGAACTCTAGGCTTAATGGATATCTTGTATCTCTAGGAAACCCTATTCCACATTGGGGTCTGTTGTTCTGGCACCGACAGTGCTCTCATCGGTCATCCCATGGTTGCAAGTGCACTGTCTCCGTTTCTGGCACAGAACTACTATGGATTGTCACATCTTTATGATACCACTGTGGGGCACCCTGTATATTTTTAAAATGTTGTAAAGTAAACGAGTAACATCTTACTATGGGATTGTAGACAAAGTGCCTGAATTAGTTAGCAGTGATGCTAAATTAGTGATGTTAATTAAGCAGTGATGCTAAGAAAAACCTAGTGCATGCTGTGAACTTCTCTTTTGAAAATTGGCCTTTGAAAACATATTTAAGACTGCCTTACAGTGGTCTTGTGTAAGAGCTAAACTTGAGTTAAAGGTGGTTACAAGAGACCGCCATCATGACCGTTATAAATAGCATGGATTTTTCCATGGACTAACGCTGTAAAACCCCAAATGATTTTTCAGTGTGGTTCAGGAGTTGGTGGACTGATTTGTTCTGACTTATTCTGTATCTGTCCTTTCCATTTCTGCATTTGCTCCGAGTTCTGGGTCCAGCGGGATTAAATACCACCTACTGGACTTCATGGTTGGGGTGTTTTTCAAGTTTAATAAGGTGTCCAAGATTATCCTGGAACTAGCTTTCTTTTTTTTTTCTTTTCTTTTTTATTTTTTTTACTGAATCCAATCTCTGCTGCATTCTGTTCCATCGAAGAGCTAGGAAGCCTTGAATTTTGCTTTCCGATTCAGCTCTTCTGACCTCAGAAATACCAAAGATTCTATTTGCTTAGGAAAAAAGCCATGACTCTAGTCTGAGCTGTCAAAAATTTACAGTCATTTACTTTGTCTTCCCATAAAGAAGTATTCTTCTCCCTTTTCTTTCTTCCTCTTCTGCTTTGTTTGTCTGTGGCTATGTTTGCACTACAAACTTCTGCCGGCATATCTATGTCAGTCAGGAGTGTGAAGAAGTGTGATCCCTGCCAATATAGCTGTGCGATCTGAAGTCTGTGGTCGTAGATGCAGTTATATCAAGCAAACCTGGGTTTTTATGGGTATGCTTTGTATACTAGGTGCACTTTGCTGGCACAGAATACCAGTATTTCCATACTGATGAAGTGCTCCTAGACATGGCCTGTGTGTCTGTGGTCTGGAGGAATCCCTTTAATGAAACAAAATGGCTTCTGAATGAGTTTGTGCTTTTTGTTTTTTAACTCCTTTATTATTTTGTATCCTGGTTTAGAAAGGGTTTAGTAACTGTGGTAAAGTCAGGCCAGATGTCGACAAAAGAGTATACCTGGGCCGGTCTGAGGGGCCGAAAGGGTTAAAAACCCTGGCAGAGGGAAGAGCAGAGCAGGGCAATTAGCAGCACCTGGACCCAATGAAGGGCCAGGCCAGGCCAGGGGTATTTAAACCCTGCTTTCCCTAGAGGAAGGAGAGGGAACATTTGTAGGAAAAGCTGCCAGAAGGTCTGGGGCAGCCGCAGGAAAAGGTTCTCTCCTGGTCAGGGAACAGAGCTCCGCTACAGTCAGGGGAGACAAGGTAGCTGAGGGCGTCCTGACCGCACGAGGCAGAAGCGCGAGACCCGTGAGAGGGAAGTTGGCAGTTTGCCACGTAACCTAAAGTTAATACAGACAGAAAGTTTTAAACACCCTAGATATTATTAAGAAGTTAAATTGTCCTGTCAGTTGGTCCTTCCCTCCCCCTGTGCAAAAAAAAAAAAATCCTTTTCATTTTAGCCCTGTCCAGGATAATATCCTAATGACTTCCTGCTCTCCCCCATAAGGCCGTCTAGTGATCCCAACCCTGGACACACTAGCAGACCAGTCCTTCTTCCTCCGTCCTCCCAAAATGGGGTCAGACCCACAAGGCAATAGGGAAGAATGGGAATCATTTTTCTTTTTCTCCCCTCCTGTCCACACTTCCCTGCCCCCCACTAAAACTGTACTTCATTTCCCACCGCCTATCACTTATTTTAGAACCAAATGTGCCTGTGTCACACACAGACCTGGTGTTTCTCATTTATTGCTGTCAGTTATTGACCTCATAAATGGCTCGGTCTTGGAACTGAGGTGCTGGAAAGCCTTATGCAAAAGGAATGAATCGCACATAATTTCACGCATCCTTTGCTGCTTTTCCTGTTGAGTCCTTCTGGGATTTTCTTTTGTGGTGGTGGAATTTCCAGAGACAGACTGCAGACAGAAAATCATATCTTCACTGGGAAAAAGAGAGGCAAGTTAAAATCTTTCTAAAATGAAGTCAATGAAATATTGCACCAAGGTTACAGGAGACAGTAACGTCCACGGAAGTTGTTCGAAATGACACACAAAGAAAGGGATAAGATAAATATGGTGTGAAGAGATTCAATTCCATCTTCTTATAATGAGCTGCCTCTTCCTTACATCAACCATTTAGCTGTGCTTTAGAGAATAGCTAGATGCAGTAATTTTGTGCTACCAGAGTTACTGCTGACCAAGCATTCATATGTAGTTAGCCTTGTTTTAAATGATAGACTTTGGAAAGGGAATATATATTAACAAAAGACTCACTCTCTTTTTGCCGTGACTCGGATTCGAACCGAGGTTGCTGCGGCCACAACGCAGAGTACTAACCACTATACGATCACGGCAAGCTATTGTGGGTTATAGTCTATAATTGACCGTCCTCTAGCAGAGCTGTGAGAGCACTGCCACCAAGTGACAATTGGTTGCAATGATTCATGTGACTACCTGCACCTCCAGGCCATGCTAAACCGAGAAAAGACGTGTTTTGAACAATGGAAACACAAGACAATTTTTATTTCTCCCCATCACTGTGCATAATCAGAAAAACAGAAAAAGATTTCCGATATATTAATGTAGAACTTGAGAAAAACAAAAACATGCTATTCTCAAATTACTGGTTCCACAGAATGTAGGGGGCTCTTTTGTTTGTTTTTTGGTTGCTGGTTTTTTAAAACTGGAAGCTTTTGTTTTAAGCAAATAGAGCAGATACTGTACATTTCTTTTTCCTGAGACAGTCTCTAAAAGGTTAAAGGCCCAATGCAATTCAAATGGGGTTTGGATTGGAAGTCCAGTTTTTAAAACTGGCTTTGGCTGTCCTGTCATGGAATGAAGGGGGATTGATATAACACAACAACAATAAAAAGTAGACATTTTGAATAATTCATTTCATTTGAAAGATTTTTTTCCCCCACCTAATTATGATGTTGTTTAATCCAGTGACCCAGTATTGTCAACCCCTCACATTCAAAAATGATGAATGAAGTCCCCCAAAACTATGGCATTGGCTAAAACTCATGAGATTTAAAAAATAACAAATGTGAGGTGGTGTTAGAGCATTTAGAGTTCACATTTTCAAGCTTTTCTATGCAACCAGGAGGGATAAAAATGTATTTGTTTTAAAAAGCTGAGATTCTCAAGTTATTTATTTATTAGTAGTATTGTGTAGCACCTGGTAGTTCAAGACATGGACCAGGATGTAATTGTGCAAGGCACTGTACTAATACATAACAAAAGACAGCCCCTGTCCCCAAAGAGAAAACAGGTGGATATAGACAGAGAGAACAGAAGGAAACAATGAGACAGTGTTGATCAGTATCATAAGCAGTTTGTCGAGTTTTTTGTAGACCTCACAGCAAAAAAGAGTTCTTTAAGGAAGATTTGGATGTTTTCAGGGATCATCATAAGAGAGAGCATGAAAGTGCTTGTTTGAAAATGTAACAAATGGGCAATAAAAGCTAGCACCGTTGGCCGAGCAGAGGCAATAACATTATTACAGCAACTGGGGCCTTAAGAAAAATAGTAAATATCTCAAGACTCATGATAAAATTGCAAGAGTTGGCAACACTAACCCTGTGCTAGTCTACACTGAAAACTTACAGCAGCTGTGTCGCTGTAAGAGCGCTTGTCTCACCACGTTATGTCGATGGGGGAGAGCTTTCCGACTGATGTAATAAAACCACCCAAATGAGTGCTGGCAGCTATGTCAGTGGGAGAATGTTTCCTGCTGACATAGCGCTGTGCATGCAAAGCTTATGCTGGCAAAACTTATGTCGCTTGGGGAGGTGGCTTTTTTTCATACCCCTGAGCAACAAAAGTTTTCGTGGAATAAGTGCTAGTGTAGACAAGGCCTGCTGTTGGAAACCAATCCTGCTACCTTTGTTATTTGTAAAGGAGGATTGTTCCAAAGATTGCTTTTCAAAGCACAAATGTTCACTTTTTAATATCTCCTAGTTTTGGCTCAGTATAGCTTTCATAGAGGAGGGAATTGGAGGGAGTTCACAAGTCCTAATATAAAATATTTTCATTATTTATTTATTTTTAAATAAGTGAAAATACTTTCGGGAATTGGGAGTGTTTAAAGTAAACATCCCTTAACTGAGCTGTGAACTCGTATAACACTGTGTTAGCACTTGCAGAACAAAATGTGTAGGGTGATAGGTTTAACATTTGTATATCATGCTATAGTTCATGGCTCTTTAGAAGAATAAAAACAGAAGGGCCGAACACAGCTGAATACTGACATTTGACGTTCACTTGCCCTTTCACAGCGACCAGCAGCATAGCTTTTCCAGTAGTTTAGTGATGTGCCCACCAACCCTAATTTGAGGTATTTCAGCATGCCAGTGGGCTTAATCAATAGACGGGCTGAAATGTGTTGATTTTCTAACAGTTGTGCTAAATATTCTTGTTTGTAGCTTTCCTTTTGAGGTAAGCATAAGTAATGCTGTCCAAAGAGTGTCCAGTGAGGGCGTCACAGTGGGTCTATGTATCAGGAGAGTAAAGGTGTGGTAATTCCGGAAGGCTGCAATGACCGTGTATCCTTAGATAGACAGTGCTTCCATCAGGCTGAATGCCTGTTCTGGAATATTTATATCAAGGTGGGCAGAACTTGTCCTGGGTGCCAAACACTGGGGGAGAGGAGAACCTCATCCCAGTGTTTCTTTGGAGGTAACGGAGGTTATTGCTATTTATGCATAAATGCAGTTGTTTGTTTGTTTGTTTGTGCTTTATTGCCGATGATAAAGCTGTGACCTTTTCCTCAAAATCCACTCTGTGTGAATTGGGGCAATGTAATCCCAGCAGGTTTTTCATGTAAACCCCATTTTCAATGGGAACATCTCAGTAACAAGGCCAGCAGATGTCAGTCCTGATCCACTTTTTTTCCCTCTGTACTTACACAATTACAGACCAATGCTCAATAGCAACTTGACTATTCAGCCATTGCTGAGTACAGTTGATACTGGCTAATTTGAATGAATGACTGGGAAATCCATTACAAGGTACTGATGTTTGTGAATGAGTGGGTAAGTAACGAAAACAGTGAGCATACTGCATCACAAAAATGTATTTTGTTCTTTTATTTTGACAATTTTAATTTAGTTGAAGGATTTACTTATTTCAGTTTCATAAAACCTGCCTGTGTCCACCTCACAGCTCATGCAAGTTAAAAGTGTAAATTGCAAATACAGATTGATCCAATTTCATCATTTATGAATCTACCCAACCAAAGAGGTTTCCTTCCCTCTCAACCTACTTGATCAGACCATCTGAAAAAGCTTGGGAAAATAAATAACTTTTCCAATGTGCTCTGAAGACCAAAAAAATTTGTTTCAGCAGAGAGAAAGGAAGGTAGAGTTGAAGGCGCTCCCAGGCAGACATCCCAAGGAATGTGAGCTTGAACATTTTGGTTGGTATCCAAGCAGGAGGATAAAATATTTAGGATATTTATAAAATGTACCTTAACGTATTTTGCAGCAGTGATGAAGTCTTAGTCACATGGGACCTCGCTAGATCACTCAGCTGAGACTTGAAAAGAGACAACCAGTCTTTGGTGTGATTGGCTAAGCATGTGGATTAGCAAAACTGTATTGTATTTTCCGACTTCTCTTTTTTACTAGGACGAATGAATATAGTTCATATTGTTCCATCCAAATTGTTTCTGTAAAATCAATTAGTCATTGTTCTTCTACTGTCTACAAGCAAGCTAAAGATGTTGTGTGTTTAACAGAATATTCAGACTGTTGTCCATTTTTTACCAGTATACCAGATACATTTAGTTGTTGTTAGTGTAATGATAGAAATATCCATGCTTGTGCTGCAAATTAATTCCTCTGCTAATAATTCATTTTTGTACCTTTCTTTGCTCTGTCTTTGCATTGAGTCAAGGTTTTAAATGATGTTAACTATTCATACGACCAACTGTCTGTACTCAGATGTACATGCATAGCTCCTATTAAAATCTGGGATCTGGGTTGTGTGACTGGGCCCCAAATTAGTTTTTACTTTTGTAATGCTCAGGCAGGGTCTGTAGTTGATTAAATGTCCTTCTATTTTTTATTTAAGAGAAAATAGAAACTGCAGTAATCTGATTCCCCCTTCGCCTTAGTGGATAAACTACAAGGTTGAAGACTAAGTGGTTTGTTCTGAGAGAACTAGATTATTGCCAGAAAAACCAGCACAAAGCTACTGTTGGCATTGTATTATGCCATGTGACATTTTGTAAAGGGATCTTTCAAACTGTTGACATTTTAACCTAAAAGGCATGTGAGTGAAGTTTTTCGGATTTATCTACACTTGAAACACTGTAGCACGTTTTGGATTGATGCTATCTACACAGACAGGAGGGGTTCTCCTGTCGGTACAGGTAATCCACCCCTCTGTCTACACTAGGGATTAAGGCAGTTTAACTAGGCTGCTCAGGGATGTGCATCTTTGACCCCTTGGAGTAACTAAATTGGGTCAAGCTAACTTTTTAGTGTAGACCATGCCTTAGGTAGTCTGTGTCTACCTTTGACCCGACTTTTGCATTTGTGGCTTTTAAAGATGATTAGCTGTTGTGTGCTCCAAGGAAAAAAATGAGTCACATAAGAGAATATCAACATGTCTGAAGGCAAAACAAGTGACTCTCTAGATCCCAGTGCATGGTAGTGTTAGTTACATTTCTTTAATTGAGTTTGGTTGCTGTAAATTAGCCTTTTTCTTGAGAGAGTTTAATTACGAATGCAGAGACTTTAGTCTGCTAGCATGGAGTACGAGTAGTTTCCAAAGGAATGTCAGAGAATCAGGCTGCCTGAATTCTCTCGATTTATAGTCAGCGTTTGATAGGGAACAAACATTGGGCCTGATCTTCTGAGAGGGCTGGTGCCTTCACCTCTCACTGATGTCAGTAGGAGGGGAGACGCTTGCCCCTTGCAGGATCATGCTCCTTTATCCTGGTTTATGCAGCAGTTTCTCATTCTCTCAGAGGAGGAGCTGCTGGAATGATATATAAACCAGAAGCACATATTGATTCTTCATTCAGGCCTGCTCCATGAATTGAAAATATCTGGTCAGCTTTTCACGCTCCAGGTGGTAAGAAGCTGCGGTGATATCAGGCCATCACTGTCTTGTCTTCACCTGAGTGGCCTGATACAGGGCCAGCACTAGAACAGATCTGTGTTTCAATGGATCGAAGAAGCCACTTGCACTATAATGTTCAGAATAGGATGGAAAAACATTAGTGAGATACCAGTACGATGGTACAGCTGCACTTTAAAATCCCACTGTCTCCTTGTCTGTCTTCCCCTTTTAAGCATTCCTTTTCCTCATACGTCATTATTTTTGGTTTGTACCAGCCTGGCTTTGAATTTCTACTTCTGTTCCTATACAATTTTATCAAAAGTTAGAAGCCAAAGGAAGCACGTGATTGAGCATTTCACGATTATATAGTGATATGACAGCTGGAGAGAGGGCCCCACATGAGAGAATGTTTAGTGCATTGCCTGAACGCTACCTGTGCTGAATTCCTGCCCCCGGCTTAATGGATGGGAGGCTTGATTGGTTCCACAAGATGCTAGACAGCCTCAGAATAAAAGGGGGTGGGGTATGCTGGCATATGCCCTCTGTCCATTGGCTAACCAGACAGAGATGCAAGTTGCCTGGCTCCTTGTTCCTCAGCATCCTTCATTTAAACCCTTGCCCAGGTCTTTTCAAGCCTCTTGCTCCGTTTAGGCCAAACTCATCCTCTCTCCCCATAGTAGCATAGAACAGGACCTGTGTTTTTTAGAATGCCATGTGTCTGAGCAGTTGCCCGTTTTAGGGGTCAGGAACAAATGTTTCCCACTGGGGCCAAAGTGGTTGAGGCCTGGTAGGGTTTTGGTTTTTTTGTTTTTGTTTTTTGTTTTTTGCCTTCTTCACAGCATCATGGCGACACAGTTAAGTCAAACAGGAGTAGGATTTTGACATGTAATATTAGGGATTTGTATAAATGTTAATTTGTTGCCCCTTGAGACCAGTGTTCAGTGCAGATAAAAGGCCAGGGGCCAGCACCCAGCAATAAGAGTGGAATTTTGCTGGTGCACCTCAGGCCTTTGGGGAAAGGGGAGTCGTGAAGTCTTTGATGACTGAGTGTCCCTTTGGTAACTTCCGTGTCCCTCAACACGGCAGGGTGAGAGGTTTCAGCAGAACAAGCTGAATTCAAGGGTTAGGCAGAGAAGAATCTATCCTGAGTTACGGACTATATAATAAGAATCCTTTAAACCCTGCATTGGACTGACATAAATGCCTGGTACAGAGAGACAGAACAGATAGCACCCATCCCTGATGTTAAGTTTACTAAAGTTGTGGCCTGCCGCTCAAATCCACCTTTGTGCCTATCCTCATTCACCTGCGTGTCCTGATTGATAGGGGCACGGGAGAGCACAGGAGTCCCTCTGGCATACCTGCTGTTAACCCAAATGCAGTCTTTTGAAACAGCAGCTGAAACTCACTAGGCTGTATGTTTAAACAAATCCGATGTTAGAACCATGTTACATAGTGATAAGCTTTGCAACATGGAATATTTGAATAAGCCTGAAAAAGTCTGTCCAATTAACTGGATACCTACAGTAACAATAATATTACTTGCGCAACTTAGGAGCCTAGACAGTTTTGTTTTGTTTTTTTTAACTGAGTTAAGCCTCTGTTTATATAAAGCGTGTTACTATATAAAGCTCCATTGCAATCAGCAGAACACTTAGACTATGACATTTAATGTAATGCCATGTGGTTAGAATATCTATTTTGTGACATGAACAAGCATAGCATTTTTTTTTAAATGAAGGCTTTTAATAAAAGGTAGCTTTTTCTGTTCCTGGGTCTGATGGTGGCCGCCTTGCTGGTTGACATCGTTTTTGAGAGACTGCTATCCAAAACTAGAAACCTATTTTTCATGTTGTGCTTTAGCGCTGGCTGAATGTCAGAGCTAGTTGAATGGTTAGTATTCAAACCTGAGTTTTCATGGTATCTATGCAATAAAATTTCCTTTGATATTAAGCCAACATTAAAGCAAATCTGGTTTACACCTCAAACAGATGCAAGCCTGTGGAAATCCACAGAACGTGGTTCTACATCTGTGACGCTGTTCAGCTGATATTCATCCAGGGTGCAGAAGCTTGCTTTATGCCATTTTGTGAAGAAAACAAAAGGGAATAGAACCTGTGTTTGAATGCCAATCCCTACCCAACTCCCATCCCTGCACATCTGTCTGCTGGGTACAAATATGCCAAAAAACCTCTTCGTTCATGACCTGGAAGCTGTATTTTTCATTTTTGAAAGTTAATCCAGCTCAAAAATGGATTAGAGATGGTACATCCCTCAACAGCAGACGTGTAGGATCAGAACAGACAGTAGTTTGGAGATTTCTGGCTGGAAATCCTGTCCTTTATACCCAGATTTCATGCACATACATGGATGGCTGCAATCTTGCTCATCTGTTTAAATGCATGGCAATGTCCCACTTGCAAGTTTCCCAGACCTTTGGGCATCCTAGGGCAGAGGAGCCAAGCAAATCTTGGCTCATCTTGGCAACCTATATAAGTGCATCTCTTCTACAGGAAGACAATCCGTGAAATAATTGTAGGGCAATGCTGAAATGCTTTCACAATAGCCACATTAGATTTATCATGCTGTTCACACTTACCATATGTTCTGCTGAGAAGAATAACTAAAAGATTAGAAGGCAAATGTTCACAGACACTGCTGAATATCAACAAGACAGTTTAGGAAATGGGTGCTTAAGAGAGTCATAAAGACCATTACTTGCAGAGCTTTTCAGAATAAATACTCTTCAAAATATCCATTCCTGGTGATAGTGTGATCCAGAAATGCCTGTTAACTTTCCACTTTCATTTTTACCTTTTTATTTATCCTTTGTCATAGCACATACGGCAAGAAATGCTCAAGCCATTAAATGTAGCTTAATCAAAGTTGGGCTAATATTGAAAACTGATTAATTTAGCTCTGATATTGAGAGAACTCTTTTTTTTTTTTTTTACAGTAAAGTCAACCTTACAATGGAGAAGTTTATCTAATTAGGTAGTTACAACTAAATCATCCTATTATGAAAGCTGTATAAAACTACTTTGATTAGGCAACCTCCTGGGACTTTGACTCAAAGTATTCCCAAAGGTAATGAGTTGTGCGCCACCTTTTTATTAAAAGGTCAATTTATTAAGCAACCAATATTTTATGGTGACTTTGAGCAGTCACTTGAGACACATCTCTGTTGGTGTCCCTTCAAAGTAGATTTCAGATCTGTATATGAACTTTCCCAAATTTCAGGTTCAGGCCCTTCTTTGACAGACTATATATCCTCTATTTATAAAATAATTCCAAAAAGAAATATTGAAAAGCCTACCATATCATGGCCATAAAGCTCAGGATCTATAGGGAAATCTTCTGGCATCTATGAATAACCAGGCAACAGACATTATGGAATCCATAAGACTGTTCTTTAAAATAGCTTATACATATTTTTGTATTAAATTACCCCCTTAACTGGTTATTAGGTGCAGTCAGCACATGTTGTTAGAGCAACCTTCCAAAGCCCTTTGTAGTTCACCTTTAGGAAAAAGTTTAGTATGTCAATGGAAACAGCATAAAGTATTTTCTGACTGTGAAAGAGGCCTGGATTAGGTGATTCGATAGCTTGCTTACGAATTTGTCATTTAAATTGACCTATACTGCTGATCATGTATGCTATTTCTAGAGCATCCGTCACCACAATATTCTAGTGCTAAGTTTAGATAGTTTACATTTGGGCTGAACTACTTGATAAGTATTGTTTTAATCTGTACTTGATATTTTTGTCAGCTGTCTCCATAAAACTGAAAGAACCTGCATATTGGGTTGATGTTTCACATTATATTTACTAGGAAAAAAGATATCGGACACAATTCATCTTCAAAAAGATCCAGTGATTAAAAATGACAATTCCATGAGATTGAATGAGGCTCACAGTAACACAGCTTACCATGTCACAGCACACACGACCCCCAAAAGTACTCATATTTTTTTTTAAATATGGTTTAGGGTATTTTGTGGGAAATAATACAGATCAGGCTTACTTACAACTGTAAAACCCTAAAAATAATCTTGTTGTTCTGATACGGGGATTTCCCTGCACTGAATTACATAACATGACATGAAATGACTTTCCAGTTGCCCTTGGGCAGTAAAACGGCTTATTATCCTCGCCTCAGGCTAGTCATCCGTGTCCCTTATGATGTACTATGAGACTGATTGACAATCATGGCTTCGCCATCTTTTAGATCCATAATTTGTGATGCATAGTTGTACCAAACCCTCTTTTTTTTCTCTCCATTTTAAGAATTAAATAATTTCTCAAAATGTTCATAGCAGTCACATGCTGCCTGCCAGCGTTAGCACATTAGCAGTCACAAAGAGCATAACACAATCCTGTTTATAAATGCTTGACCCTCAGTGAGGCTTACCACATTGCTTCTGTTCCATGTCTAACCACACAAGAGACATGTCAGAAAGGATGAGCTCAAGTCTAGGCTGTTGGTGGGTTTGAGCTTAGGTGGCTAGCCCAAGTCTCCACTGGCACTGTAAAGTCCACACAGCTATTTTTAGTGCACTAACTCCAGCCCTGCTACCACACCTCTGTTTACCTGGGCTGGGAGGCTTGCTAAGGATATTTCTACACTGCAGAAAAACAAGTGTTTTTTCGTCACTTGAGTTAGCTAACTCACATTAAAATAGCAGTGAAGACAGAGCAACTCGGCTTTGCAGCTCACATTCAACCCCGGCTTGAACTTGAGCAGCTAACCTCAGTTATGAGAGTTGCCATGTCATGCTATTTTAACACAAGTTACCTAACCCAAGTTAAGAACGCAGCTTTTTTTTGCTGTGTAGACATACACTTAACTTCTCTCTAACTGAGATGCCTCGTCTGTAAAATGGGAATAATGATGTGTGTTGTGAGGCTTAATTCATTAACATTTGTAAAGTGCTTTGCTCCTCAGATGGGAAGGCTCTGTAGAAGTATGAAATAGCTATCTATGGTATCTAGGTATTGTAGTAATAAAAATGACATGCTAACGATGTTTCAAACTCCTATCTTTCTAATTATAACTACGGTATAAGACCTCTCTTTATGATGGAATGTAATAATTTAGTTTACATAGTTGGATAGTTATTCAAATCCTATAATCACCAACAGAATTGACATATGAAGTGTCAGATGAATCCTCTTTTTGTTAAAGCATTATTCTGTACTAGCTATTGGAGGATTTTTCTGGTGACGGTTGCTGAGATTCTCTTCTTCTGCAATGACTAACTAACAATTTAAAACTTGTGGTAATATATTTCAAAAGCTTCTCTAGATCCCTTTTTGTTGTTCATAATAATAATAATAGGCTTCACAGTGCACTGCACACATTGCAGTGATATTTAGTGATTAGAACAAAGGACTGAGAGTCAGGAATTCTGAATTTTATTCCTAGATCTTCTAGTGACCTTTGGCAAGACATTTGACTCTTATGCCTTAGTTTTCCCATCTGTAAAATGCCAATAATTATACCACTGACAAGCCTCAAAAATGTTTTGTGAAGCTTAAATTGATTGTAATTGATTTTGAGACTCATGGATGAAATACACTGGAGAAGTACAAAGTATAATACGAAGAGTGGGAAAAATGTATATTAAATATTGCACTGTTGTGCATGTGTGTTACTTCAAAAAGATGCAAATTCTCTGCTAGCATAAGCCATCACAACTCCAAAGTTTAATGGAATCATGAATATGGCCCTACTGAAGTCTCTAACAGCAGTTTAAATAACAAGTTAGTACTTATAGCTCCTTTCACGTGAGCATCTAAAACTTCTTCAGAAATATTAACTAATTCACCTTCATAATCCTTCCGTTGGATATTATCCTGGTATAACAGAAAGGTAGAGAGAGATTAAGTGATATGCCCAAATTCATGTGATGATTCAGTGATAGAGTTCACCTCTGGACTTGCACTGCATTATATACACTGCAGTGCAATGACCCTTATTTTTATGAAGAGCAGTAGAAGGATATGGGGAAAGTGTTTTTAAACCATCTGTTTAAAATAATTAGTGATGAAATAAGATACAAGTGTGATTAAAATTTAGACATGACAGTCAAAATCGGTTAAAATTATTTCCGTTTTAAAAGATAATTATCTGTTTTCGGAGGACTGATTTTTCTCCTTCCGTCTCTAATAATTAATATTTAACTTCATAGTCTTGCTTGTTAAAATGGGCTCCCTCTGCTGGACGTCTGGCCGAAAAGCACAATACGAATAAATAACGGCCCCTGGGCTTTTATTTGTGGCAGAGAAGTGATTTCCTTATTGATCGTATTCATCAGTTTAAAAGCACCGTCTAAAGAACAAAGAGTGCAAGTTCTATGAATAAGAAATAGTGAGAGCCAGTTATGTAGATTTCCGTATCCAAAGGGAAGAAAGAAGCCTTATGTGAGGGTAGTGCTATCATTTAACAGAAATATCTCTCCATGTGAGAGGAAGCTGTCAGATCTTGAATCGTAAAGGAAACCAAATCATTATCCTTCAACCTAGTAACACTGAAATCAGAGCATACTGTACATCACCATTTCTTTCCCATCTCAATTGCAATATTGCCCACTCCAAGGATTCAAAATCATGAGAACAGCTTAAAAATCATGAGATTTTGAATCTATATTTTGGATTCTTTTTGTGTGCCTTCAGTTTCTGAGTCTAAGTTACACTTGGGCCACGGTTTCAAGCTTTTCTCTGCAACTCTGAGGATTTGAAACTTATGTATATTTTTAAATGAAAGCTGAGATTCTCAAGTAATCATTTGTCTCTAGGAATTAAGGCTTTAAGAAAAGAAAATGGGACTCACAATTTAAATCATGAAATCTGACCAAAAAAAATCTCCAAAGCGAAGTCCATATTTTACAAAGTTTTTCCATAAAATGTAAGTTAGCTTATACGTGAATGATTTTTTAAAATTATTTTTGGTCTTTTAGTCACTGCCCTCCTTGAAGTCAGAGACCTGTAACCTCACTTAGTCAGAGTTAAGGAGTGTCAAGATTTCTTGGCACCTTTCTATTCCAAATTGCAAAGTTGCTTACATGCTTGTAACATTCTGTCCCTGCCAGGGACTATAACCAATTAAGCCTGAGAAGCCCTCTTAGACGGATCAGCCTGTCTCGAAGCAGACAGAAGGAGTGTTCCATATAAAATCGGATTATTTTGCACATCTAATTTAAGATCCTCTGAAAGCCTGTTTCCATAAATCCTATTGCATCTCAGTCCACGTCTCCTCTCTCTCAGGTAGTCCAGCACCTACACTTTGAGTAGCTAGGACCTTTAAGCCCTTATTCAAAGGCCATATAGACCATATAACTTCAGTGGGACCTATTGTGTGAAGAGTTGGGAAAAACCATAACAAAACAGCTACTGTAGAATCCTGTTCGCTTCGTTTTACAGTTTGAAGGGGTATGCATGTGCCAGTCCAGACACTTCTTTAAGGCTTGTGATCTCTTGCTCGAGACACATCCACAAGCACATTGTACATCACCAAAGGCAAGGGCTATGTTTTACTGAATATGGACATCCTGGGTAGCTGTAGTTGTCATGCAGGTACTGTGACGCTGGCTGGATTAAGGGGGCCCCTGAGGTGTATTCAGGAGCTCGGATTACTCCCTTCTACACCAATCTTGTGTAGGGGGTGTCATGCTGGCTAGATTGGGGGGGGGAGCATTTATTATGTTGTTTGACATCAATATGACAAAATCATAGTAATTCGTGTGAGCTATGCCATGTCAGGTACTGTGGGAGAGGCTATAAAGTGCTAAGTAAGATGATGATGTTTATGTTCATGTGTGACACTGAAGTCAGACTTCCCAACCAGTCACAAACAATGCTTCTGATTCCCCACACTGGTTATCAAGAAGCCAAAATATACATATACAGCCCCCTTTACCGCATTTCAGTCTCTGGCTCCCAATCAGCCCCTAGGTCCAATAAAGAGACCCGTTATTTAAACTCTATGCTCTTTACCAAAAAGATTTCTCTTGACCCCAAAGGGTCAGCCAAGCACCAGATCAATATAAGTTTAGATCTTATGCAAAATTCCACGTTGCCAGCCAATCCTTTAGTAACTAAAACTAAAGGTTTATTATAAAAAGAAAGGAACAAACAATAAGAGAAATGTTAAAGGATTAAAGCAATCAGATACATATAAATGATTTGAAAGGTCATATATATCAGGTTTCTAGTAGAATTGTGGAGTTTGCAGGCTTGTATAGTCCCTCTGGTATGCATCCAGTACCTGGATGGGCCTCAGTCCTTTGTTTCACAGCTTCAGTTCAGTTGCAGATGAACCGATCCAGAGGTAGACGACAGATTGAAAGACCAAATGGACCTCAGGCATCTGCCTTTTATGTCCTCTGGCTTTTGCTATGCTGCTTGTGGAATTTTACAGGAACCAAAATGGAGTCCAGAGTCACATTAGTAAGTCCTGTTGACTCATCAGGTATATCCCTGGCTTCTCCCCACGGGGCCCCTTGTACCAAATTTCTTAATCGGCCATTAAGCAAGCTATTGCTGCAGCCATCCTGTCTGGGGCATTGCCCAGACACAGCACAATTTGAAATACAGATATAGCAACCATATCCATAACTTCCATTACACACATAACACATGAACACAAACATCATCGTCTCACTTAGCATATTATAGCCTTTCTAGCAGTACCTGACATGGCATATCTCACATGAATTACTATGATTTTGACATACTGATGTCAAACAACAAAATAAATGCCCACCCCCGAATCTAGCCAGCGTGACAGCTACCTCAAAGGAAAATACATGTGAGGCATCTAAACGTTAAGATGCTATCCAAACTGTCTGACTTAGCAACATTTGGATGCATCTCAAGGCTAGTGCTGCCTCCGTAGTATGATGTCCTGGACTGACTGCTGACTTGGTACCATCCCCAAATTCTTCAATGATGGCACACCAGCTCTCCGGTTTGCTATCTTTTAGCTGTGGGAAAGATTCCTGGGCCATTACAGACACCAGTGTGAGCTCTCCTGTCTCAAACTACACATGTATCAGTGCTCACCAGTGGACCAGAGCTTTCCCAAGGACTTCTCCTACTCAGTGTTTCCTCCAGTCACCTCCAGCCCTCAAATACTTTTCAGTCCACCAGTGCCCACTTCCCTCATTATTAATTTCCCCCTCCTCTCCCAAAAAGGAAATTTTGCTCTGCCACCTCACTCCTAACCTGGCAGTGAAATCTTCTCTGCCTGCCTGAATGGCATGAGTGGGCTCTTGGACTCTCTGCTACTCTCCTTCATACTAACTCTTCGCTCTGGTGGGAGCATGCTAACCTCAAACGAGAGTTTGTTAGTGCAAAGTGGAAGGGGAGAAAGTTACACAACTATTCTATGGACAGGGCAGGCACTTCTGTGTGGCAGGACCATATTTCAGAGTGACAGTATAGACCCACCCCACTGCCAAATACTTCCAGGCCTTGTCAACACTAGCCATTCGGGGAAAAACTTTCTCTAGTGGTGTTAATGGTAGGAGCACTAGCGAAATCAGTTTTCTGGCAGCTGCTGGAATTTTTGCCAGGGTGTTGTCTAGATATGCCGTAAGCAGGGTTAGATAATACAGTGGTAAATATGATGGTGCCCTGTCTACACTGGTGCCCTCAGCATTGAGATCACTGGTGGAGCCACAAGAGTGTTAACGCAATGAGGGGAGATATCCCAAAAGTCTAGTGTGGACACAGCTGCAGGAAGGATGAGGTGGTGTTGGGGGTGGGTGCATTTTGCCACCCCTGGCAAGATGACTCTTGCCTGCCCCTGTGCTAGTCCTAGTGGATATGTTATATGAACAGCCCTTTTCACGGTGTTTTGGCACTTTGAGTCCTGATCAGAATGCAGAAAAGGCAGAGGCTAACAAAAACCTAGGGAAACAAAGTTTATCATGCACTTTAGAACGCTGCTTTGGGTTCAGTCCAGAAATTCCCAGAGGACAGTGGGAAGTCGGGGCTGCTTATTTTTTTTCACACCCATCCTTAGCATGGAGAAACTTAGCTTTGTCTCATGCAATCAGATCTAGGGCAGGCTGTGTTGTCCCCCTACTTTAGCCTCGTATTGCCTAAACCGCTCTAACTTTAAGCTGTGATCTCCACTGCATGCAAATTCAGCCAGATCTTCCTTGCATGTCCTTTTCTGGAATTTCAAAGAACTTCAAGAAGCTTTCTTTCCTTCAAGGTTTTTATTAAAAACAAATAAAGGCAAATATAACCTGCCCAATAAACCAGGTCCATGGCTTCTACTAGCGTCCCTCGAGTCCTTTGGCATAGCTCCAGCATAGGCATCCATTAGATGTTGGATCTTATCTTAATGACACTTGCATCTTCCAAATTTAAATCTAAATAATAAGAAACTTACCTCATATTTATAAATATTTTAATTTGAGGCAATTAAAATAAACGGTTGAACAATAATGATGAACATTTTTCCCATCGTGCCCTTCCTTGTTACAGTGCAACATAACAATCCTTTTGCAATATGACTTTTACCAATAGGTGACCTAATAATCTCCATATTGGCATTAGAAAGCATAACTTGAAGTTTTAAATTCCACTTGTAGGTTGCACTTGCAAATTTTCCTCTATTCTATTACATTACCTATTCTATTTTTTTCTACCTTTTGTTTACTTGTTTTCTGTATATTACAGATAAATAGTCTCTTCCCAATTCCTGTCTGAAACAGTCAGCCAGAGAATGTATGTTTGAAAAAGTAACAAAATAACATTAGCAGGGGATTTTCAAAAGCTATGGAAAATTTTGTTTAACATACAGAAGGCCTCATTGTTAGGTAAACATATTTTACTATAATTTTTCCATCAAAATCTGACACAGAAAATTGAACGGGGCCCTTTCCATGCACAACCCAGGGACGTGGACAAATAAAAAGTGTGGTATTCCAACTAATGTGCACACAGCAGGAATCCAAAAATCCCATAATTACTTGAAATCCATTGCCTGTTCCAATGTCATTTTCAGAAATGTGCAAGTTCCTTTGTTTTCAAACCTTTGGGGATATTCTTCTAGTTGAAACTTTTAACCCTTCCACTCCTGTATCTGCTTTATTTAAAGGGCAGGACTGAAAATAGTTTCAGAAATAGCTTTGTAGAATGAAAAGTACTTTGAAACGCATATTTTACCATGTCCTTTGTCCATATGTTCATGCTGGATTTATATTTATCTACCTCTCATGTATTTGCCAGTGACCTGTTTTTAGGAGCATAATGTGTATGTGTGTTGTTTGTTTGTTAATACTGGAAACGTTATACATTTAAAAAATCCAGGAAACACATTATTATTGTCTTTCTTGGCATTAAGTCAAAAAAAAGAGTAGTTCAAAAACATTTAGAACGAAGTTTTCAGTGATGTCGTTTTCTCTTAGATGTGTGTATCAGAAATGCTGATTCTGGGAGTTATTACATGTTTAGAAGTTAAAAGGTAATCATAATGAGATCTTGCAGACAACGGCTCTATTCTCTCTGATATACAGGAGGATTTACAGGGGTATTATTGTCTGTGAATACTAATAGGAAAATCCCTTGTGCATCGATACAATAGAACTGAAAGGTTCATTTGAGTCCAGTCCCAATTACAGCATTCGTTTTTACCCGTTTGTATGGGCTTTTTGTTCTATCAGTAGATGGCAACGTTCAGTTGGAATATAGCCACTTCACTGTGAACTTGAGTCACTTCAGCTCTGATGTTGCACATGAGGTTTTGAGATACTGAAAACTAAAATATAGCAGTCTATATTTAGGAACTGTAAATTAATTCAATTGTTTAATGATCTGTATACATTAATACAGTAATTATCTGTTTTTCTTCCAAATTCCAGCTCGCCCAGGATGGTGTTTGACTGAATGCCAGCTGTGTTCTGAGCATTCGTTTGACTGGAAGTCTGGAAAATATCAGTGTCCTAAGGGTAAAACCGGCCTTACACAAAATGACACCCAGTAGAAAGCAGCAGATAACTAGAGATGGACCTGAGACACACAACTGGGATCCAGATCTGAACTCGCCCAAAATCCAGGGCAGTTTGGCTCCAGGGTTTCAGTTCAGGCTATCTATTTATACTCCTTTTGCGTGAGACTTTATCTGACCTTTGTGATAGGTGCACTGAGGATGTTCCCATTAAAGTTAATGGGAGTTTTGCTATTGACTTCAGCGGAAGCAGGAACAAACCCTATATTGTTAGGGTATGAAACGGCTTTAAATCAGTCAGAGCCTAGTAAAACTGAAATGCCCTTTTATAATTAGCCACAACACTCTAGACCTTGTGTTATAACAGATGCCTATGGGCCTCAGGTACACTGTGAGGCATAAGGTAAAGCAGTATGTCTCCAGTCATCCAAGATGGGCAAGGATCCACATCCTGGGATGTATTCTCATCTTTGAGCACACTGAATATACTTGTATAATGTCTGGCCCTGGCAAAAGTGAAAAGAAGAGTCAGGTGCTACAAATGTTGATGTCCATAGAATTTCTATACAAAGTAAGAATATATATGTTTGTTTTAACAGTCAAACATTTCTAGAACTAAAAACACCAATTTTCCTGACACAGCCATACACCAGTATAAGTCCAAGCAATATATCCTATATATTTGAGTTGGTTTAAATATTAAATATAAGCCATTGTCTAACTCAGTAAAATCTGTGTTTGATTTAAAGGTTGTTTTAACATTTGGCAGATATGCCCTGAAACCTTGGAAGCCCTCTGCCCCCTACAACAATAAGAACAGAGTCAAGTAATATTGACCAAGTTCTTTTCATTTCACTGTACATTAAGCAAGTAAATGAAGAGATGTTCAATTCATGTACGACTGTATGGCTGCAAAAACTCCTCCAAGAAAGGAGTTTGTACAAGGAGGTAGTGCTGTCTAGTGAGCTATGCATCAACCAGAAATTCAAGAGACCTGGTTCTGTTCCTCAGCCTGGGGAAGCAGAAGCTGGGCGCTGTTCTGTGTTACACTTATGAAATAAACAGCAGGATCTTATTCAGGGTATAAGGTAATATGCTGTGTTTATTATGAGTATAGAAAATATTTGAAAAAGCAATTGCCTCTCACACACACTCTTCTGCAGGAGGGATATAGTTACCAGTCTCTGTGTTGCCCAAGCTGAATCACTGGCCAGGTGAGTGAGACACGAGGGTGGAGCCGAGCTCTGTCTGCCGCAACACAATCCACCTTGGGGTTTGCAGAACGAGCCCAAAGTCTAGGGTTCTTTTTTTTTATTTTTATACTTATTTATTTTTATTTGGGTTTATGGATTTTGTCACATTACATAGTTTTTTTTTTTTTGCTTGATGTAGTTGTTAATTACCTTTGATATTGCAAGTGTGACAGCTTTTTTATTTTTTTATTTTTGTTTCACAGTTTGTTTTGGTTTTGCTTTTGAGTGTCAACTCCCCTGTTTTTCAGGGTTATTTTGATTTTTGGCCATCTGGGTTGTACAAGTTCTTTAAACAAAAGCATCTCCTCTTTCTCCTGCCTTTGGAGGCTCAGGACGTTTTATCTTCACAAGCTTAGATTGCATTTATTTTTTTAGTCACGCTTACTAAAAATTATTACATTTTTATGACATTGGTACATTATTTTATACTTATTAACATAATAAAATCTTCACACCTACACCAATTTTATTAATATTAATTTTACAAAAATATATAAAAGGAACTTTATTTGCCCTCTCATTGCCTCATGATTTACACATCAACTACATTCCTGATATGCATTGGGCGCGTAGCTTCCCTTGTAAATTATTACAAGTAGATTTCAGGATGTTCCCAAACATTAATATGTAGATCTTTACAAACAGGGCCCCAATGTGTCATAAATGTTAAATCACAAAATGTTTAGGCAGGATGTTCCCACTCATATGTTCAAGCAGTCACTTATCATAGTGGAGCCTGGGATGGCATGAACAAACAATCAATGTGTCCGGAACATCTCTATCTATAATGCCTAGTTGTATTCATTCTTAGTGTGAGAATTAACCCTTAAGCTTCAAATACGTATCCATGATCTAGGCCTGCTCTGGTTCAGGCCCACATCACAGTGCTGGGGCCTACATCTGGATAAGGTACAAGGAGAACAGGAGAGCCATTCTGGAGGGGACAAGGTGAGCAGGAGGGTAGAAGGAGTGGAGTGGGAGGCCCTGCCCACGGGAAGGAAATGGTGGAAAAAAGCAAGGAAACATGTAAGAAGAGAGATGATTGCCCAGCTACCAAGGATTCATTAAAAAAAAAAAAAAAAAGCTTTTTGGTTTCAAAAGGGGCAGTGGGCTGCTTATCTCAAATACATGGATGATTTCATAAACATCATCTGGATTCAACCATACTTCTAAGTATATTTTGTTAGATGGTATTTGATCTTTGACTTTTTCTTTTAGAAGAATCTCTTATGTGAAACTTCACTGGAGGCTATGCATTCCACAGGGCATTTACACAGATGTGAAAGAGTTCAGTGTGTGTCTCTTGTAGTTCTACAGCTGCTGTACTTTTCTTGAAAAGTGAATGAGTTATAGTGGAATATGAAGAAATTGATTGTATTGGTGCTGGAAAATGTGGTAAATATTGGGCAGCCCCTATATTCTTCAGATAGCTTAATTTTAGTATATCTCCAGATATCTTCATCTAGAGGGAAAAAGAAGAATCTAGAGACAAAGGTAAATAGATTAGGATTAAGTAACTGAGGCTGCCCTCTATAAAAATCCTTTCAATTAATGGCTCTGCCTGGAAATATAGTGCAGCTGCTTGAGAATCATCCCACTGTGGGGAGAGGGGTAAATATTTCAAAGTGTGAATAGGGCTCCCAAAACTTTGGCTGGCTGCTAGGGCCAGTTTTTAATGAAGAGTGGGAAAACCTCCCTCCGGAGCTTTAAAGTTAAGATGTATAGCTGAATATGTTATCTGCAAATGACCCAGAGGAACAGGGAGACTTGTAGTCACTTGTCTCATTGTTAGACCTTGGCAGTATATTTCCAGAGCTGATACTTAGGGATTACATATTTTATAGATTTCTGGTATATTTTCTGAGTAATCCTGGAGAGAATTAATAGTAAAAGAAAGGCATACAGTTCCAGTAATCTCTCTGAAAGGGGGAAAAAAGTTTGTTTTTTTTTGTCTCCAACAACTAAATTCTTGCAATCTGGGCCACTTGATGGAACTGGAGGATACAACTATAGCTACCTCAAGAAGACCTACGGTTTGATTTACTTTTTGGAATATAGTCTTTCATACATTGTATGTTGAAAATAAAATGGTTGAGGAGGGCCTCTCATTTGGTGCTGTCTTTTCTGGAATGTATAATGCAACTGGATCTAAATTTTGGGAGAGTGCCCAGTTTCAGATGTCGAAAGCCTCTGTTGAAAGCAGTGGAGACTATGTGCTGCCAAAGTTTTATGTATGCCTCTGCAGATTGATTATCTAATGGAACTAGTGGTCTTTGATCGTGAGTATCTGGAGGGAGACGTTTCAATAGAGCCTCCCGCACTTTTTTTCTTTTTTTTCCCAACACTTAATTCTAATATTTGTATATATTGCTTTTCCTGTGCTTTCTGCAGGCTTTCACTGCTACCTCAGCTAGGAAAGTTCCTCCCCATATATATTTCCTTTCTTTTGTGCGCTGGTAGTTGAGGATCACTGCAAGGCTAAGTCACTTTTTGTCTATATCTGACTTCCTGGGTGAGAGGAACGGATAAAGATAATTTCCTCTCTCCTTCTCTATTTTTTATTAGTTAAAGCATGGAGATTTCCCAGGTACAGAGCAGCCAAGAAAGAAGACTTGTTTGATGTACTTGAGAGAGATTAATCTTCTGTTTTTTGTCTTAAATATGTAAGAGAGGTAATAGGCAGTTTCTGTTTTCTATTAAAGACTTGATTCTGATGACAAATTAAGATTTCAGCCAGGTAAAATTATATGTGAAAACTTGCAGATTCTTAAGTCTCTTTCAAGAATCTTGTAGACACACTTGAGGACTGATTGGAGCCTGAAAAATGACATTTATTGCCAGAAGTTTCCATTTCAGATAAGCATTAGGAATTGTGGATTGGACCAACTGCCAGGAATGCCTCCTTTGTCTATGTTTAGCAGAGAGTTTCTTCCATTTTTAGGAGATTGGTGGATCTCTAGATAGATATCAGTAGATTTATTGATATTTTTGTACCTGCTAGCTAATGTAATGTGATGTCAGAACACAAAGAATTACCCAGAAGTACCGGTATATCTTCTGATGCCTTGGAAACAATTTTGTATAGATGAGAAATTCTGAAATTTCTTTAAACCAATTAAATGTTTATGCTATAAGCAGCATGTGTTTTGACTCTCTAATTATAGATTTGGTAGCAGCTTTTAACTACCTGAAAGGGGGTTCCAGGGAGGATGGAGCTAGGCTGTTTTCAGTGGTGGCAGATGATAGAACAAGGAGCAATGGTCTCAAGTTGCAGTGGGGGAGGTCTAGGTTGGACATTAGGAAAAAGTTTTTCACTAGGAGAGTGGTAAAGCATTGGAAAGGGTTACCTAGGGAGATGGTGGCATCTCCATCTTTAGAGGTTTTTAAGCTGGGTCTTGACAAAACCCTCGCTGGGGTGATTTAGCTGAGGATAGTCCTGCTTTGAGCAGGAGGTTGGACTAGATGATCTCCTGAGGTCCCTTCCAACTCTAATATTCTATGATTCTATAGTCTTGGAGAATTGTCTTGGAGAGATTCAGCTTTGCTATGGAGACAAATGTTTGAGATCCCTTCCTGTTCAATATCAGCTGTTCAGCTGAGCATGTAGCAGAAGTAAAGGACCAGTTACCTCAGTTAAAATCTGGAGTTGTTTTCAGGGATGAATCCAGGGAATTATTTGATAATGATGGGACTCCTGGTGGTCTTCAAGTCAATTAAGAAGCCTCTGACAAGTGCAGGAATAGTACGCCAACAATGGAATTTGTAGTTCCTCAGTCTTAAAGCTTACTTACAAGCCAATGATACAGACAGTCTGTTCAGGCTCCAGTGGATATCATCAGTTGAGTTCCTCATGGATTTCATAGATCTTCCTTTAACCATTAAGAATTCACTTACTTGACTAGCAACAGCAGCAGACCATACACTTCTGGGGAGAAGGGCAGATATGTCTTTTCTCCAGTTGGTCCTGAATGCAGCAATGGAATCAAAGTTTCCCAATAAAGAGTCATCAAGGACAAAGGGGCACCTTTTTTTTTTTTTTTTAAGTTAGTGTGCCCACACAGGGAATCTGAAGAGTGACTAGAAGAAGATTAAACCTGGCTCCTCAAACAGCATAATGCAGTGGTTCTCAGCCAGGATACATGTACCCCTGGGGGTACACAAAGGTCTTCTGGGGGTTACATCAACTCATCTAGATATTTGCCTAGTTTTACAACAGGCTATGTAAAGAGCACTAGCGAGGTCAATACAAACTAAAATTTCATACAGACAATGACTTATTTATACTGCTCTATATACTATACACTGAAATTTAAGTACAATATTTATATTCCAATCAGTTTATTTTATAATTATATGGTAAAAATGAGAAAGTAAGCGATTTTTATGCAATTGTGTGCTGGCACTTTTTTGTATTTTTATGTCTGATTTTGTAAGCAAGTGGATTTTAAGTGAGGTGAAACTTGGAGGACTCAGGCTGCCAGACTAGTCTGGAAAGGTTGAGAACCACTGGCACAATGTATATGTGGTCTTTGGGTTGTTACTTGGATTTCTTTGGATGTAAAAGTTCCTGAGAAATGTTCTCAATTGGCAATGGCAACGCCAGGCTTCTAATGCTGTTTCTCTTCTTCTTGTTCGTGGACGACCAGGAGGTGTTTAAGGGGAAGCTCCTTTTTCAGAGCAAAATAGCTCGTTAGATATGAACATAAAGAACTTCAGATTGCAAATAAGTGCCTCCAAAAGGGAGGGAGCAGGAGAATATCCCCTATAAGTGAACGCCCAGCTTCACAGAATAATAAAACCTTCATAAAAGATTAAGTATAAAAAATAACAAAAGTCCACAAATATGGTAACAAAACACAATAAATCATTCGGGGGGGGGGATGTTTTATTTACATGAATTAAGGTGACCTCTGCAAGCTTCACTTACTACTTATTTTACCTCTTCTGAGCTCATAAACTAAAGGGTATATTTCATCCCATGGGCAATGTTAAGATACCCTTAGTTAAGCCCAGAAATATGTGCAGAATGTCCCCTGTAACCAGGTTGGGTGAAGCATTGTGCACTGAAATAAATTTTAATTGACCCTTTCCATCTCTGTCTCCCATCTGAAATCCTTCTTGGTACATCCCGGTTCATTGAAGGTACCCCAGATGGCATCCTTCTGACTTCACGAATACCAGAAGTCTCACTGGAACTTATTAAATCCGTAGTGTTTGTGAAGTCTCTGAGTGATAGATTCTGGGGATAGCTGAAATATATGACAACAGAATGTTGGTACTGCTTTTTGTTTCCATTTTTTTTTTTTTTTTTTTTTTTGCCAAAGTCATCTTTGTGGTGAGGTGGCAGCCTCCCAGTTGGGCTGGGTGAAATCTCGAGGGTGGGAGTTCTGCTGCCCACTATGCTTCCTTTGCACTCTTCCATTAGTGTGTAGGAGCTATAACCAGCCTTCAAGGGTCAGGGGAACAATTATTGCAGTATAGGGCACATGTTGGAGCAGGAGGGGGATGGGAGCATACATCATAATGCTATGGTCATTCTGGCTTGTTCTGCAGGCCACAGGCAGCACTGGAGAGGTTGCCTTAAATGAGGGTGTGGGGGGGAGGGCAGGGCTGCCTAATTTACAGCAGAGGCTATTCTGGCTCCTGTAACAAGCCAGAATTGGGAGGGGTACCTGGGTGGCTTAATGTCACCTATGTCTCACCTGGGTTTGCTTTATGTGCTTCAGTCTCTGGAAGCAAAGCATAGAATATGACAGGCTGATTCTAACCTGGAAAGGGAAGGAACGGGGTATCCCTAAAACTGTATGTAACTGCCTAATGGGAGAAGATGGCCCTCAGAGAAAAATTTCTCTTCTGTTGCAGGGTCCATGCATACCATGGAATTCCTATCAGCTCTTCAGTGTGGGTGTTTGTGCAATGGTTCCCCCTTCAATTCCTGGAAACCCTGGCTTGCAGGCTTTCTTGGTGAATTAAGCAGCATACAGAGTAGTGATGTACCCAGGGTACAAAGTAGACCAATGAGTAGCCATGTCACTCCTGCCCTCTAACTTGGGGTGCCCTTTACACTGTTTTGCTATGGTAGCCTCTAGTCTGGACTGCCCACAAACAGCCTCCAGCATGCTGGAGACTGTGTGTGCTGCAGCCAACCAGCCGCACCTTGGCTCTTACCAGCCTGGGTTACATTGCAGAGTGACCCCAACACATCCCCAGTTCTAGATTTCTCCCCCGCCACAGAAATCTGTCCTGTACTGCCCAGCCCTCTCCTGGACCATACAAGAGTATGTAAAGTCTGTCGTTTTTATTAATAGAAATAAACGGAGAGCCCAAATGGAGCATCCCAAACACTTCAAACACACTGGATTAGATAAAACAATAAAACAAGTTTATTAACTACAAAGAGAGAAATTTTATGTGAGTACAAGTAATGAGGTATAAAAGTCAGAAATGGTTATAGGAAAAATAAAGATAAATTGCAACTGGTGCCTGAAAACTTCAAAGCCAAATTTTTCGTCCTCATGCTCTCAGTAGTCTGACCAAACTTCATAGGTAAGGGCTCCTTCCCCAGTCCAATGACTACTTTCTTTGTTCCTTCTGGTGCAGGAAATTGATGGGCAGAGAAAGAAAAGGGAGCGTCTGCCCCTTTCTTCTTATAGCCCTCTCACCACTTTGCAAAGCATTTTTAGCTGGGAACAAGGTGAGAGTAGTCTGTCTGGAGGGGAACTCCATGCTGTTTCTTTGCTGATTTTTGCGTGTGTGCGCGTGTGCGTGCACCCGCTCCTGCCCCCTTTCCTGCCAAAGAATGGCTACTTAGCAGGTAATGGCTCATCAGCCTTGTTTACACTTGGCTGAGGAACTAGCTTGCTCTTTGTCTCTTAGGAACTGGTTTGGCCACTTCCAGACTTCTCTGGAAAACATACTTTCAGTCATGATCTAAGCTTTTGTTTGTAACTTCACATGTAACTCTACTACATGCATTTTGCCATGATATTATTGATCAGCAAACTGAGTTTTTAAATGACATCTCACAAGGCATACTTTGTACAAAGATTATTGCAGTAGTGTATAGGTGTGGACACAAGAGTACATTCTTTTTTTATCTTGGGGTGGTACACCTCAATGGAAAAATCCGTAGGGTCAGGAAGGGAATGGTGGAAAGATGACAAATAACAGAAATGTGAAACACTAGTGTTTTGGTGTGGCACACCATAATTTACAGATGTGATGGAAAATGTTCTCATTGTGTAGATTTCAATAAACCAGTTATTTTAGAAAAGGAAACTTGAAAAAACAAAATCTGTCTTGCACAATCATAACATACTTTCACGTGGGTCAAAATTAGGATTTGAATACTAGACCTTCGCCACTTGAGCTATAGTAGTAATTGGGAGTTTCTATTTAGTTCAACCCCTAGAGAAAGATCTAGCACACAGTTCTCAAGGGTTCATACACCTATTTGCTAGACAGCAATAGCATATTGGAGATCAGGAATCCTAGGTTGTACCTGTGGCTGTGGGAAAAGTTTGTACTTTAGAGGTTAGAGATAGGGATAGCCAAAGTACATTCAATTTAAAGGACAACGTGGATAAGATTTGGGTCTGCCATTGTAGAGTCTTGGTATGGGTTCTATTCCTTACTGTGTCTTGTGTAACCTCTCTGCTAACTTATTTATAAACTCGGGTGTCAGCTCATACTTTACTGCCTTCTAGGATTGGGTTTCATGGCACTGGCCCATAATAAGGATGGTGAAGTACATGAAAAGGAATATAAACAAAGGGCAAATAGAGTTCAGACTTGAACTCATAGATTCTGCTTTCACAGCTCAGGGAACTGATTCCTAGGCTGGTATGTTTTTTTGCAGTTGTAGAGAAAAAGTGACAAATGGTGAGACAGGGAAATGCTACCTACTCAGAGCTGATCTTGCATTAATCAGCAAAACGTAGAGCAAAGCAGAGTGTTTTAGACTTCCTGCAACAGGGATATGAAGAAGGTGAAACAATTTGTTCAAAAAGGAGTGATTTATGTTCTACATTTAATTATTTACTATTTTTACATATATGTGCTATTGCAACTGGCTCCTGCAAAAGTGTGTGTGTGTGTTATACATATCTTGCCTAGTTTTGAAGGCAATAAGACAATCAAAGGAACTGTGTTTAACCTCTGGTGAAAAGCTTTACTGCTCTTGTCACTGAACCCACTTCAGCAGTTGTTATTTGTGTTGTGGTAATACTCAGACTCCCAAATAAGGATCAGGGCCACATTCTGCTAGGCACTTCCCAGACACAGAAAGAGAAACAATTCCTGCCCCCAGGTTTTTCCCATTTAGTTCTCTTACGGATTTTTGTTAGAACTGGATGTGTCCTTAAGAAAAGTGGTAAGAATGTAATGAAGCAGCAACAGTAGTGATACTATTGGATGCTCGAGTGCCCTCTGTACCTGGATCCATTTGTTTTGGAGGCTATGGTGCCTGCTATTATCTGTTGAGAGCATTACATTTTGAACTAATCCATAAAGGATTTTTGAAATCATGGGGCCCATTTGCCCATCCCGTTGGGCGTGATGCAGTGTTTGGAATGTGATGACCCAAGAAATGCTGTCTACAGGGGCTATGGAAATAAGTCAAAGCACTTGGGTTTTTGAAATGCAGACTCGGCACTCCTCTACCATAGACACTCAGACAGATTTGATTCTTCTTTAAGGAAAGAGCATCCTTTGCCACAGCACCAAGGGACTATAAACTCCTGTTTCTGACTCTTCTTTAAGGAGACACAGAAGAACAAGGTGCTCTCCAGATTCCAATAAGGGCGAGGTACCTACACCTGTCACCTTCTTCCTGAGTGTTCCTGGGGGATATTTTTCCAGCAGGAACCGCAGCAGCAGTCCAGCAGCTCCCTCAAATCGCAATGCACTGAGAACCGTGTGTTTCTGGCTCCAGGCGAGCCCTGCATTGGCTGCTCTCTGACACGAGGGGGCGCGGGGCTTTGTTCTGGGTTAGCCGCTGAAACTTTGAGACCCCTTCCCGCCTGCTCTTTCCCCTCCGGCTCGCAGGGGCTCAGCTGCGCCTGCCCTCCTCGTTGCCGTGCCCCGGGAGTAGGGTTTGTTCTGAGCACCGGCCCCCGAGCCAAACGTGCACCCCGAAATACGGGCGCTGTTGTTGCTCCCCGGGGTGGTGCAGGGAGTTTCCTGCCAGGCTCCTCGCGGGCTGGATTTTCCTGCACCTTGAAGATGCCAGAAGTGGAGAAGTCCCAGGCAAACCTGTTGAAAGGATCGACCCCCCAGCCCTGAACACCGGAATACAATGCGAAATCAGTGACTGAAGAAACGCCCGTAGGCGTCTGTCTGCAGGGGGACAGACGGGGGGCGCTAACCCCTTTAGGGACCCCCCGTGGGGATTAGGTGGCCGTCAGCCACTTTTTCCAGACTAGGTGACTTTTCTCCCTACGAGATGGAAAGCCTCTCACCTAAAACGAATCCCATGTCGGGTTTTGCACAGGGGCAAGGGGAAAAGCGGAGAGATCATTTCCAATCGATCAAGTCACTTCGTGGGGAGCCTACGCCATCCTTTTCAAGCGAGCTGCGGGGAGATGTCAATCCCGCACGTCGGGTGACAGCTGTTTTTAAAGCCAGCGGGATCGAGGATCCATCCCTTTCCCCCCTTGTTTCCTCTGCCCATTTTCCTGTTAGGACCCCTTCCTCCCAAAACATTTCGGTCCCGAACCCAGTAAACCAGAAACCTGTTAAATCTCAAACGTCTGGAAGAAGACTCGCTCATTGTGCGTGTGTCAAATTAATACTCGTGATGTAAAGCCATTTTAAAAACCCCCCTCTCCCTCTAGGGATTAGTGATTTTGCAATCTGGATCAATAAGGCTTTTAAAACTACTGTATCTAAACTGTATCTATAGATATCCATTTAAAACCTCTCTCACTTAAAGATTCCCAGCTGAGCACTGCTAGGCTGGTGATCCATTCATCCTTCTTGCCTTCGGACCTTGTCCCGTCGATTCGGTGTCAGGCTCGGGAAGCTCTGCTTTTGGGGGAAGGCGGTGGGAGCCAGAGTAACAAAGAAGGGAGTAGAAGATCTATAAAGGATCAAATCCTCTGTAGCTGTGTTAATATCCTTAATCACTGCAGGAAGTGCTTGTTTACTGGTGAATCAATGTTGGTGGCAGAGGGACCTTTACCTGGGCAGGTGGCAATGAAATGGGACAGATCCGTGACAAATCCTGCTGGTTTGGTTTTCCAGGAACACAGGGAATGTAGGACACAGCCTCGGAAAGATATAGTTTGTGCTTCCGAAACAGGTTGTGTAGGAATGCTCAGAAAGTCTTAGAGTCTTTATTAAGGGATGTGTGTGTGAGAGAGAGGACCCATTCCCCTTCTAGTGAAACAGACCTCTTACGACTCAGGAGTGAATATAATACAGATCTTAAATGAAGCTTCCAGCGCGGGCTCATCCTAACTCATGAAAATAAAGCATGCACATTTCGCCTCCAGCAGTTGACTTGTATTTTGTCTGTGGACTATTATTTTTATATTTAATCTTTGATGGAGGTTTTTATTATTCTGTGAGGCTGGGAGTTTATTTGAAAAGAATGTTCTGCTGCTCCCTCCCTATTTTATTGTTCTTTTTAGAAGCACTGATTTTAGTTGCAGTTCGCACCATTAAATGTAATCGAGTAGAGTTTGAGACATAAAAAGAATATGTGGAAATGTCTGTGGGCTATCCATTGACTACGTGCGTTATTCAGATACAAGTATCGACACAGCTATCTATCCATCTGTGCGTGCATATCAATCTATAGATCTGCTTTTTTCATATCTACCAGTTTAAATCTCTTAATTTTGCTTTATATAGAAAACGGTACCTTTATATCATTACTTGTGCTGCTCTGCATTCTTGTGTTTTCCCTAAGCATCAAGGTTATACTAGCATTTTGCAAATACCTGTGGAAATCAACTAAAATACATTTATTCTTTGTGGCTGATTGTATCAGAAGCCTTTCTATTGCTAATGTACTCTACATTGATTTATGACAATCTATCAAATTTACTGCAGAATAGGGGGAGAGAAATTTAATTTACTGATGTGTATATAAAGAAAGAATGGGGTTTCTGTTCATTTTAAGCACCATTTCAGAGAGCTGGTTTGTTGAAATTACAGTAAATGGGAAACCATGTACAATATTTGTGAATAAAAGAACAATAACGATTTAAAAACTAAAGGAGACTTAACAGCACGCCAAACGTCACAAAGACAATAGACTTAGGTGCAGTTGGTTAGTGTTTGTTTTAATGACTGTTCATTCGCAATTTCTTCATAACAAACACTATTTCTAGAACAAAACAATTATTGCTTCTTGTCATAACACTTCTCATTACCCATCCAGGATTTTTGTCTCCTCTGTGCTGCACAATGATTGTCTTCGGTTGTGACTGTAGAGGTTTGCAGAGCGTGAAGAGGAGGTTGGTTTTCATCTTTTCTAGAAAGACAAAGACCGTTCAAAAATAGTTGGCATTGATTTTTTCCCCTCCCCAGTTACCCCCCACTCCTCGCTGCCTAGCTGTGATGCTGTATATGTGCAGGGCATTTTTAGACACGTCAGAAAATCAGAAGGAAGCTGATCACTCACTGAGAGGTTTTAGGGTGTATGGGGAGGGGCGGTACTGGGGGGCAGGGAACACACTTTAAAATAATTGTTACTTATCAAAGTACTGTATGTCCTGAGGCATGTTGATCATCAACAAGCTGAAGGCCAGATCAGAGCTCTCCAAACCCACACCTAAACAATTTTAAAATCCTGTAGCAGTTTTGTAGACCAGAGTACATCTCTCTAGTACTAAAGATTTCGCAAAGGGTGGTTTGTTTTTTTTTAAAGACTAGACTATTATTATTTAATCTTTAGGAGGCATCATTTGACAAAAGTATTGTTTTTCCTTTCATCCCCCCCCCGACTTTGTTGTGTCTCTTCATGATGTTTGTATTTATGTTAGCTTGTAGCAAACACACTAAGCCATGTTGTTAAAATGGATCCAGGTGATAGTCTCTAACGAGGAATGTTTTGAGGCATTTTAGACTGTAGTTACGTTTACGGAGAGGTAAGATTTGGGGAAGAGGGTTATTTAAATGTTATTAAAATAGGACCCACGTTTGCTAGGGATATTTATGAAATACATATGGAGCTCTAAAATCTGTTCGGTAAGAGCTGACAAAATGTACTTATCAAAGGGCCAAGAACACATGGCACTATTTTGATCAGCTCTTATTTATTTTGATAGTTGTGCACCCCATTAACGCAGATTTATGTACACGTATCATATATAGCTGGTACGGTAGGGGAACGACTGCGCTAGATCTGCAGTTTAATAGTTCGGCTTTTCCCTTAATTTAGGCTTAGGTCCTGTCTTTTTTTTTTTTTTAAACATGATTTGTCAAGCTCTGGCAGCAATTTCCTATACCAGGTAGTTTGACAGGGGAACCCGACCGCCCGAACTAGGAAAGACTAGAGAACCAGCAGGGGTTCGAGGAAGGGCGGTCTGAACACTTGGTTCCAGCGAGAGGGCTACAACGAAGAGCCCCCCAGCCCCGTTGCAAAGGGCTAGGTTTGGCCGTTTGGGCCGAGCGAATAGAATATGTCGTTAGCTGCAGAGGCTGGCCCAGGGCCACTGAAGATGAAGGGGGCCACCCTGAGGAGTCGGCGCTTTTAGGCAATCTGGGATGTCCAGTAAAAACTAAGGGGGGGTGGTTTGCTGTGGAGGGCTGCGCTCTCACCCCCAGCCTGCCGCACCGGTGCGCAGCGCCGCGTACCCGCGCAGGGCATGTTACCGATGGCGGAAAGGACAGCACGTGTGAGAACGAACGTTCTCATAACACACGGGGTGACCTGTCCGCCCTCGCCCCCCGCCGCTCCCAGGCGCAGCCCCGGGGCCCCTCCCCAGCCGAAGGGAAGAAAGCGCCTTCTCTCCCTCCGCTCCCCGGGGAGCCTGGCGCCCTTCCCCGTTCCCACTCACCTGTTTGGAAACCGCCCTTCCCGGGCTGCGGGTTGTTCGCAGGGCTGGCCCGTCCACACCCAGCCGATCTGCTCGCGGCGGCTTCACACGCTGGCCGTAGCCGCTGGTTTGCATGTGGCCGCCTCAGCTGCGAGCCGGTTTCCAAGCCGTCCTCCCCCCCCCCGCAGCCCTGTGGTCCTTGTGGGGGGGCTCCTATTGGGGTCGGCCCCCAGGGAGATTCCGCCCTAAGCCCGGGCTCGGATCCCGTGCGGGGCAAGCCGCGGGCTGCGTTTGGGGAGAGGGTCCCTGTGTCTGGCCGGCGGGGAACGTGCTGTCTCGGTGTCTCGTTTTGTTCACACTTTATTTTTAACCTGGTCCCGCAACATCGAGCCGGGCCCTGAAAACGCCGCTTTCCCCTCCCACCCCCTGCTCCCTTCGAGCCACCCACGTTGTCCCACTGGGGTGGGGGGGGCCCGCTGCACCCCCTGGCCTCCTTCCCGGGAGGTAAGCCACGTTCCCCTCCCCCGGGGAGAAAGTTGGGACAAACCCCTCCAGTGTTACCCTTCCCTCCTCAGACACGAAAGGGGGGCAGCATTCTCCCAACGTTTCCCTGGGTTTGCTACAGTCCAGCTGGGGGGGGGGGGGAGATCTCCTCTGTCTGTCCGTGGTTTTTCTGCCAGGCATGAAGCCCAAGTGATTGAAGTCACAAGGTAAACCGCCGCCGTGGGCTCCAGGTCTGTAAAGTGAGGAGCCCCGTTACTGCGAAGGGCGACCGCGGAAAAGTTTGCAAGTGTAAGGAAGCACGTGGAGACAATAGGGAACGCGCTGCTCCCAGCTGAGTGCAGCGGCGAGCCGATGCGCTGGGGTGGGCGCAGCCTAGGGTGTAGGGTGGGGAACGAACGCACACATGCAGCCCGCTTCATGACGTGAATATGGGCGAAACTCAGTTCGTTCATCGGCGGAAAGGCATTTCGCCTGCGCGGGTGGCAAGAGATTTTCCTCCCCTCGCTGTGAGATCGCGGCTTGTAGCAGGCTTTTTGCTGGTGAGAGGGACTGGCGCTGGCAGTGCAGATGTTTCCCTCTCCCACTCTCTCGTCTGCTCGTGTTTTATGCGCGTCTCAGAAAACAGAAGCGAAAGAATTGTTCGTTTTAGAACAGAGACAAGAGTCCTCACCAGTTGTCACTGTCCTCCACCGTGTTCCGTGCTCACGCCTCCAAGTGGTCCGGCAGCTCGTCCTTAAAGTGTTATCTGAGAAGAAAGGGCCAACAAACCCTGCCCAAAGTATGTGCTAAAGCCATAGGGGTGTTTAACTCGATGTTCTGTTTTATTTTACGGAGGCGTGCTGAAGATTGGTGTGATCGAATGTGTTACCCTTTCTTAAGACCTCTGAACATTTCCCCAGGTGTTTTACACCGAGTGGAAATAGGAGAAAACGTATAAATGTGACAAAATGGTCACCGAGAAAATACCCAGGTTTTGGAGAGGGAGAGAGAAGGTGATCGCACAGAAGCGACATCCGTGCACAAAAGAAGAGGGTGGCTTGAGAAGCTTATTGACTGCACTGAAGGGTTGGTTCCCAAGGGCAGGCTACCAGACAAAGTGCGGAAAGATGCTGCTGTAGCGCCCCTTAAACCAAATGCGGACTGAGCGGTATGGGCAACAGCTGAACTCTGCCGCCAGCCGGAGCTCAGGGGTAGGCACTTACTCTTCTAAGAGACAGAGAAAGAAAGAGAACACGCACCGGGAAAACACAACATTCTGCAGCTAGTGGAGGAATGGAGCAGAGGAGGGCAAAGGAATAAAAAGGAAAGGAGTCAATCTGAGGGAATTACTAGCCTGATCTGAAACCTGCAGCCGTACAGGAGTTCCTGCTTGTTCCCATTCCGAACGCTGAATACAAGCACTATGCAAAGGGAGAGATGCCCCTTTGGAAAGCCTGAAGGGCTGAAGTCTTTGGCAGTGCTGGATTTTTCCAGGACATCTCACAGAACATCAATTACTCTTCAGTAGCTATTGTTACTGGCTAAAGAGACCCAGAAGCCTAAAATTGAGCCTTTGTGTCACTTTCACCTTGTTGGGCCCAATTCTCCACTCAGACAGAGGTGACACAAGGCCAACTGACTTCAGTGGGAGCTGCGCTCTGCTATGTGGGGACAGCGTTTGGTCCATTAACTTTGTCACCCAGATCACAAGTGTGTGTGTTAAATATACCTACTTCTAGCAGAATTCACTGATGATCAGTGACTAAAATACAGCAAATACATTTTTAATTCTAATTATATAATGAAACCAACGTCCTTAATGTCTTTCTGGAATAGTTTTAGTTACACTTCACATTTTTTAGTAGATTCTCTGTCTCCTGCTCCCCCCAAAGCCCATATACAGCCACAATTTACTGATGACAGATTTCAAGTAACTGAAAGCCAGTTTCAAGCGCTTGAGCAAATAAAAAAGTGTTAACAATCTGAGAGCTTGTTTTTATTTTGCTAATATTTTGTTGTAAGATACAGAAGCGAGATACCCCAAAATGTGGTTGAGAAATTGATCAACTACAGTTCAGTTCATCCTCCTGTATCAAGGAAAACGGTGCAAATGATGCCAAGCATGATGGTATTTGTATATGCACTGACCAGTGGTGCTTGCTTAAGCACTTTATCAAGTGGAGCAGAGTACAGAGGCTGGGTCAAAAACCAAATCAAACAAACATAAACCCTACCCTAACAAATTTCACTATAGGAAGCATCCACAAAGCATGCTCTTTGAGACAGAACACTCAGGTAAGGGCAAGAAACACAATAAGGCCACGAAAACAACCCCTCCTACACAGGCCTTCTCCCCTCAAACAAACCATTGGCCAGACTTAGCACTGCAGTGATGCAACTGAAGGCAGAATTTAGCCCAGCAGGGCGGCTAGTTGCTTGGCCTGTGCTGGTGAGCTTTCTTTTGACTGGCTGCTAGAGCCAATTCTGCAGCAGCAGCTTGCAGTCGGGTCTATTTAAAGCCGCTGCTGCTTGCTGCAGACTTAGAGCAGAGTTTGCCAATCCTCTCTTCTTGGCAAAGTTCTTTGTTGTTGCAGCTCCCTCCCAGAGTGTATGATATAAAAAGCAATGCTGCCTATGGAATCTGCCTGTGGGGGCAGGAAATGGGGGGCAAGCAAACAGGAAAATAGACAGCGAAGTCGCGTGTATGGGAACTGGGCCTGTGTGCCAGCAGCCCGCTACTTTCACACATCTGCTGTAACAAGACCTTTTGTGATAACATCTCCTCATGTCACATCTACATGTGCTCAAGAAACATTGGCAAGTCTGACCGTCTCTGGGCTGCAGGTGTCAGGCAGGAAGAGAGGAAAACATCCAATGACTAATGAAACTGTCTTTACGTGAATCCTCTATTACCTGTATTAGCAAGGCGCTAGCACTGGCCCCCCATGGCCTCCTCTCTGGGTGACTGGTGGCAGGCGATTCAGTAGCTAGCCTTTCTAGCCATCTGGGCTGGGAAGGAGAGTGTCCCCTTCCAACAGCTAAAGATGTTTGGTTTTTAAATTAAAAAAAATAGAAGCTGTTTCCTCCTGAGGCTGTGCAGATCTATGGCCTACTGGGTCACAGGTTGTGGAGGCCAAGGGCAGAGGAGATGAAGGGGATTGTCAGAGGGCATTTGAGTGCTTTTGGACTATTGTCCAATTGACAAGCACTCTTCTGCCCCCTTCATCTCAGCAGCTCCACAGCTTAGGGCTAGGAAGTTGTTTTCTTTCCTTTTTGGCCTTGTGGAGTAATACAACAGCTCACCATAGAGCCAGTGGGCCCAATCCTGCACTCTGTTCTCTTCACTGGATGGGGATTTTGTGAAAGTAAGTAGTGCAGGATTAACTCAAATATCTGCACCTTAATGGGGCTTGCACAGCCTGGAAAATAGTGGATATATTCTTCTGCATTGGGCCCTTAAAGGAAAACATCTATAGGAAGGCAGTCTGCTGTGGAGGCAGTGCCTCTCCTGTTTTAAAATCATACTATAATCTTTACCTGGAATTGAATTGACTCTACTTTATTGGGGCAAAATCACTTACTCGCTTTCCCATGTTGCTGGATGCCACTAGTATTATACAGTTTTAATCTTGGATGTGTAAATTGGGGTTCTCTAGTTTATTTTATGATCTTGGGATATCAAATTTAAACAATAACCTTGCTGTTTTTATACTTCTAAACCCAGGGCAGAAGAAAAAATACACATTTAAGATTCATAGTAATGTACAGATCTAGATCCCTGTGCAAATCCTATGTGGCACACAGTAACTTTAACACAATTGTATTTTTAAAAAAAAATTAAAACCACAATAGTTCTTAAGAATCTTCATCCAAGATCAGGCCATCATTGTGCTAATTACAACACAAACAAGTATCAAGGAAGACAGCCTCTGTTCTGAAGAACGTATAAAGCTTTAAAATAAATGGGAAAAACATATGAATATTTGTTATGAGATAAAAGTAGACCATTAAGGACAAAGAGAGACCACTTTCATTAGCATATGAGAAACATACTTATCTTTAGAAAGAGAGAACAAGTTTGTCTATATTTTCCCTGTGATCTATCAACCTAATCTTACATTTCCTCTATTTTGTGTGTATGGGTGTAAAAATTGCACAAGCCCAGGAATCATTTTTAACTTGAGAGTAATTTGTTTTACTGCTATTACCTACACAGAGAGTCTGTGTATTCATACATCAGAGGTTTTTTGGGCCAACTGTCTTTCATCCTTCTGTGGTGGTTTATCGCTTTTCCTGCCACTTGGCCCCCACTTACTTCTTTTCCTTCTGTGTGTGTCTCTTGCTTAGTAATAAAGGAAGTGAGATTTTCTGACACTCCCAGAACAGTTTTTTCTTGGCCAGCGCCAGTCTCCTCACACTCCTTGCTCTTTTCCAGAGCCAGTGCTTGGGAGTGACGTCCCAGCCTGACAAGTTTTCTTGGCCTGGGCTGACCTTTAGCTGCCAGCACTCGTCTCTTCCTCTAAATTCCTCCATCCTGTGCTGCTCTATTCTATTCCTTGCTTGCATTAGTTTTGAAGGCAGTAACACACACTACATTTCAGTGTGCTACTTTATTAACCAACTGGATTGGTTAACAAAATCTAAAAGCTTAATAAAGTCTGATTTTATTATCTAGAGTGCGTGTGTCTATATATTTATAGTATTCATAGCATTAAGGCTATAATTAAAGTTGCATAGGAGTGCTATTATAACCTTGTTTTCACTTGCTCAAAGCTTTCTGAAAATGTTGCCTTTGGGGCTGGAATTTTCTGCATCTTGTAAAGACCCTTATGCTTTAGGAAATCATCCTCATAGCACAGAGTGCAGAAGAGGGCCATTCAGAAGCTTGAGTGCTTTAGGACGCATCTCTGGAACCCTGGGCTACAGAGGGTCAGCAGGAGGGAGGTTCCCGACTGTAGCAGGAGAAGAGATTGGGATCTGGTAGACTGATTTGCAGCAAAGGGGAGCCAAAATAATTGTCCTCTAAAGGCCAGCTCTGGCTCCATTTCACAATGTTCTGCAATTTCTAAACTTTCTCCCCCTTTTTTTTTTTTTTTCCCTGTTTCAAAAATACAGCTGCTCCAAAGTCAGCTAATGTGCTGTTGCTCTATTAACTGTGCTTGGCAGAAAAATACTGCAAGGCAAAAGCAAGGACAAAGATATGATTCCCTTCCCATCCCATTCATCTTAATGAGGTGTGAACTCAAAAGGTTACGTAGTCCATTTAAACGCTACCATTAACCCTGAGATATTTTTTATTTTTTCTATTTAAAACAATGATGTTACAGTTCCTAAGTAATCCAGTGCACTCAATAAAGTAGAAGTATTATGGAATAAATAATGTATTATCATATTATTAAAAATTATACTGTGATGCATGCTCAAATAAAATAAAGTTGCACAGAATACATACAGCATTTTTTTACTTTTGAGTGCTGCGCTTTACAATCTTTATAATGTTTTAATGTAGAGTTTTGTTGTTTAGAGTTTCCAAGGTTTTTTTAATAAAGGAAAATGAAACAAAGAAATTACATCATTTGCAATTATTTGCTAGACAGCAATAGAATGTTGGGTATTGAGATTCCTCAGTTATATTCCTGGCTTCAGGAGACAGATGCTGTCTAGTAATTAAAGCAAGGGACTGAATATTAGAATTCCTGGATGCTATTTGTATTTTAGTTAAGTTTTTCATTACATAGTGGCTATTTATTTGTGGCACAGAGTGCACTTTGTGAAGATAGATATGCAGCAGTAGACCCGTTTTACACATAGTAACATTAAGCATGGATTTGGCATATATGTTTCCTGAAAATGCAATGCAATTCAATGAATGTAACCTGAGTTGCTGTATAAGCAACCTTGGATAAAATCCTGGCCCATTGAAGTCAATTGGGAGTGTTGCTATAGATTTTCAGTGCGGTCACGATTTCACCCGGGTTCTATTTCCAGTTCTTCCAAATGAAATCTGGTACAACCTCTGTTGTGTTTTTTACAGACGGGGTAACCATAGAAAGAGTGATGCTTCTCTCTCTCTTAGACCATAAGTCTAAGGCCTGGCTCAATAGTACAGATAATTATTAATACCAATCTGTGGAAGCCAGGAGACTAAAAGTCAAGGTCTCTTGACCCAGAGCATCTTGCTCTAGACCAAGGCATATTTTGAGGAGAGAAAGAAACAACATCATCCATTTTGGCTATGCTGAGCTTGGAGCTATAATTCCAGCTAGTTGCTGGGTAACTATGCAGGAGGTTCAGTGGGGCCTGAACACATCCAACGTGCAGCATGACAAAAATAGGAACTTTCAGAAATAATGAGCAGTTGTAGTGTATGTGTGCAAACACTGATATTTTTCTATAGTTTATAACTCAGTTAAATCTGATTGGATTCTGACAAGAATAGTAAAATGCACCTTTCTAGCCACAGGACTATCACTCTGCCAGATTTTAAGTCCCTGCTCCAAAGCCGTAGGTGCTAGAACTGATTTAAAAAAAAACTGTCTGAAAAAAGTCAAAGCTACTTATTTTTCAATGAACTGCCATTTTCAAGAATGATTTTTGTTTTTTTATCAGACTTTCTACAATAATTTGATTTGAAGCAGGTACCAAGCATAGAAATTTTCAGCCTAAAAAGGATGAACTTTGACAAAGTTTTAAGCTACTTATAACTTACAAAAGCAACTAGGGAAAATAGTGGGGAGGTCATAATGGAAAGTGTTTGGCAATCTTAATAACAGCATTATTACTGCATCACCTATAATTAACATGCATGTATTTTATTCAGGAGGCTGTCTATTCTGGGATTATGTGGCCACAGAATTTGGTTCTTGTTTGTTCTGTGACTGTGCTACTGACAGAATTTGCTGCTGTGTCAACCTCTTGCCACAGACTCCTGTTCCAAAATCTTGGCTTTCATTTACATGATCTTTTTTTTTTGCCCTCCTGATTGTGAAAAAACATGAACAGTGCTCACCAAAGCAGTGCGGTCTTCCTGAGTCTGTGGGCAACTTCAAACAATAGCTCAGAGAACTGTTATCTTTCTAATTCGTGTGTGTGTGTGTGTGTGTGCTGACTTTGCAGCCTAAATATGATATAATAAGTGTTAATACTGATAACTATTGTGCTACTGCTCATTTTTGCATAAATTCAACAAATTATATTTTCCCAATCCCTAACTACCCCCACTGGAACTGAATATCTATCAATAAACCACACAGGAACTGCTATGCTGATAATTTTAATTTTCATATTTAATTCCTTATAAATTTTAATTTTAAAATTTTTAATTAAACTGTCATAGAACTTCCACTTTTCTCATACCAGAAAGGTGCAAAACTAGGAACCTGGCAGCAGAATGTAGGCTTCAGCTTGCCAGTGGAGGACATGGGGCTTTCATTATACTTGTAAGAAAAGATACACTTAGGCAAGATACACAATAACTGTACAAATCAGAAATCAAAGGCTAATATTTATACATAGCACAATAATCAAACAAAACCTTCAAGAAAGATGCCTATGACAAGTATCAATAGATATTAAATCTAGGTTCATCTGTTTGAGTAATTAATATAGGTCTGAGCTACAGCATCTCTTTAGGACTATTCAGTGCTTTCCATATTGCCATTACTTCTTTCAGCTGATACAGTATGAAGAGTTCCTGATGGTTTGCTAGATCAGTTGCAGAGGGCAGGGTCATTCTACATATCCAGGCAAAAGAGATACCAGGAGAGAGTAAAAGGGCCCCTACAAGAGTGCTGGAACAATTTATATAGTGGGCGTGCTGAGAGCCATTGAACCAAACTGTAAACCCTGTATATAATGGAAACCCCTGCTTGCCAGGGAGTGCAGCAGCAACTGTAGTTTCAGCACCTATGTTCATGAGTCTGAATATTTGGCAAACATATGTATATATAAGTACCATAGTGCTATAATAAAAACATATATTTTGTAAATAAAGTGTGATAAAGACTGATGACTGTTGTCCGTTGCCACACATTATTGGTCTGCGGCTCTTTAAGCCTGAATTCTATATAATAAAAACAACCGCAGATCCTCCTGGCATGGAAAAAGGCCTGCTACCCAATTGATTAACCGGATGGCATGTAATTTACAAAATCCAGGGCACACACTGTTTTAGTAATTGCATTAACTAAACACAATGTAAGAAAATGTTTAATTTTTTTTTCATTTTTGACTTTTTAATAAAATAGAAGAAATAGAAAACACAATTTTTTTCTAGGATTTCTACTTTAAGGTTTAGATTTTTGGGCAGACAATTTATGATTAATTGTAGGAGTACAAATATTTTTAGAAGTTTAAAAAATATCAAACAAACAAAACCAAATTGACTTCCTGAGAGAAACTTTCTAATGTTCTTGCTCCCAGCAATTGCTCCAAACAATTCTGAGGGTTCTTTAGAGTGTACATTCTGCAAAAAAAATGTTAGCATTAGAAAAATGTATTTTAGTTTTAAAACCTCATCCCACACTTTTGATTCAAGGGAATTTTATGTCTATGGACACAGTCCTACAAGGAGCTCAATGCATGTGGGCCCCTGATCCTGTGTGGAGCTCCCATTGACTTCAGATTTGGGTCTAAAAACAATTCCACTGGAGTTATTTTGGTCCTTTTGATAATGGTAGTTTGGTCATTTGGCACTTTATAAGGTAAGGGGTATCTGAAGCCATAATTAATCTGCAAAGGCTTTTTATAAAAGTGTGTGAAGAAATTGACTCTTTAAATGCTGTACATAAATATTAAGCTTTTCTGTGATATCTGAAGCAATTACAGTACATTGAGTATTAACTTTGCAAAATACAACTTTAAATTCCCAACCTTTTTAGAATAACTATACACTCCAAAAAATGCAGAGTAGTGTAGACCAATAGTTTTTATACCTATGTTTCTTTATAAACTGCCAATGTATTTGATTTGATTACATTTAATTAAAAAAACCATCCATTTTTAGATTGAAAATCTGCATGTGCCAGCTTTCTGCTGAAAGCAAATTTTTGTATTGTCATTGAAACTCACGAAAAAATTCAGATTTGTGTACAAAGCTTCCTTCACTGTCACATTTTTGGCACAAACAGAGGCTGCTCATGTTACTGTTGAACACAGTGGTAGCATGGTTGGACCTACAGACACGCACATTAAAGAGGGTGACAGAAATTTTCGAAAGCAGGGGCCTCAAGCTACAGTTAGGCACCTCAATCAAGAAGCCTGATTTCGAAAACTTCCCAGCACGCTGCAACCCCCTGTTCAGTGTTGGCTCCAGGAGCTGTTATCTTGTTTTCTTGCACATTTAAAATGCCCAGTCATGTCAGGGGGAAGGTTGGGTGCTCACAAAAGGTAGGATCAGAGAGTGGGTGAGGACACCTGCATGAAACCTGCTGCTTGCTTTTTTTTTCCCTTTCAGGAATACAATTAATTACAAATCTATATAGATGAATATCTTCTCGTAGCTGCAGAACGAGCAGCGCCTTTCCCAGCCGGTGCTGCGCTGGCTGGTGGCACGGGGTGGGGTTTTGTCCCACAGCTAGGTCGTTACCGTGCTGAAGAGGATTTTAAACCCTCTTCCCCAAAGGACTGGGGATTGCGATGAACTTCGCGGTAAGAACGAAGTCCGTGCGCCTGCGATCTGAGCACCGGGCTCCGGCGCGCGCGCGCAGAGCCTCCCGTGTAAACAGACGTGGACCGACTCAATGGGAGCACTGATTTCAGGTCCCTGACCTGTCTGGAGCGGCTGGCACCGCCTCTCTCTCTGATTGGGTGCCGCGGTCTAAATATGCAAATAACCCCTCCTCCCGCTTTGCGCTTCCCCTCCGTTTCTCAGGCAGCCGCCAGGCGGAAGCGAAGAGCCGCGCTTCCCCAGGGCTCGGGGCGGCGGACGCGGCGGGAGCGGGGGAATGGGTGGTTTAGTGGGTGGTGGTTAAGGGGAGCCACCGCCGCTGGCCCGGCCAATCGGAACGAGGTGGAAGGAGGCCAAGTCCGCAGCCCGGCGCTCGTGGATCGCCAGCTCATTCTGCAGCAGACGCAGAGCCAGACCCGAGCGGGGGGAGAGAGAGGGAAGGGAAGGGAAAAAGGAGGCAGCAACACACAGACCAGCCCAGCTCCACACACACACACACACACAAAGGTCTCAGCCTCTCCTGGATCGCGTTCAAGTCCGCCACCAAAACCTACTCTCCAGCCTTGCGACTCAAAGAGGAAGGAAGATTGGAAAGCGAGAGGAGGAGGAGGAGGAGGGGGCGTCCCAGGGCCTCTAGACTTTAACTTTACCGCCTTTTCCCCTCCTCTGGCCAAGATTTTTCTTCCTGTTTGGTGTCTCCATTAAAAACAAAACAAAACCAAAAAAACCTGAGCAAGTAGTAATAATTTTTTTTTTAAAGACGGCCACTTCTGGGAATCCAAACAAAATCAAACAAACCACACCGAGCTCTTGAGAAAAGAATAAATTTTGTTACCTGAGAAATGTGAAGCCAACGGCCCTGTGTTGTCTGTTACAGAGTTCAGGATCCCATTTATTTAATGCAATACAGTGCAATGGTATGTGGCGTTGAAAATTATGCTTTTTTTTTTTTGCTTGCTTTTTTTTTCTTTCCATTTGCTTGGCTGTTCCCTCTTTCTTCCCTCCAGGCTGAGATTGTGTCTCTGTGGTTTCAGAGTGGATGTTATATACCCCCTTCCTAAAAGCTGATATCACTTCTGTTTTACAGGATGAGATATAAGTGGTGGATTGTTTATATTTTGCTTTTTTGGCAGCTTTTGTATATGGGTCACACTTTTATGCCAGGAATCACTTGATGGGAGTTTGCGTCCAAAAGTGCTGAACTTGGCACATTTCCTGCTTCAGCTTTCCCCCTCCCCCACGTTGGCAGGCAGCTATCAGTTAAACGCTGGAAAGGATTAATGAAAATGCTACTTTATTTGAACCTCGCGACCGTTTGTGTTTCCCCTTTCTTGTTGCTGTTGTTTCTTTCTTTTTGTTCACCTTTTTTATTCCTTTCCTTCCAGCCGCCTGGGTGTATTTTATAAGGAATGCACTTTTCACAGGGAATGTGTACTTTTGAGGAAAAGTAGCATTGAACCTCTGCTGTGTTAGCTCATTGAGCTCGGGTGCTTCATGTTTCAGTGTGAAGTGGTCATCTGGTATCTCTGAAGTTGGTTTTTAAAGTTACTTTTGTGGCTTTCCTGTTGTTTCTTTCTCCCTTTCCCCCCACCCTACTGTTTTGCTGTGGGATGCATGCATGTGCTTTAATTCATTCCTTTCTTCTCTCTGCGTGTGCGTGCGTGTGTGTGTGTGTGTCAGTCTGTCTGCTTTCCCCTCTTGTCCTCTCCTCGCCTGTGTGTCTGAGCCACATTTTAATGCACAATATCCCATCCATTAAGTTGTGGTTGAATGCGGAGTGTGTGAGGACTTGGCAGCTCTCAGGTTGAAGGGGGCGGGGAAGCCAGTTTCGACTTTGACACAAGATGCCGATGTGGCGTGATCTGAATTATTATTAGTGCTGCGAAAATGGCCATCTTCTCCTGCTCCTGCTGCTGGAAAGGGGCTGCCATTGAACTTGAGACGGGACAGACAAGATCGCCAAGTGCTGTTTTTTTTTTTTTTTAAGTACAGTAGCTGGCAGAGAAAAGGCGCCAAAATACACAAGCCTTAACTCTAACTTTCTTTGAAGTGATCTTGAACCACAGCACATGTAACTTAACATGGAATCGTAGGAAAAAAGTTAACTTTTGAACTCTAATTTGTATAGACCTTTACATCGATCTTAAAGAAAACGCCATAATAAATCTAGAAAGTCCTATAGACTGTCAGAAAAGATACAGCTGCAACTATGGTGTGTTTTTTTTTGGTCTGTCCAGGAAGTTTAAGATTAGTTAATGTAAGTTTTGAGAGAATTTGCTATATTAGCGAGAACGGGTTTCCGTTCCTTTGTAAGACTGCAAACGTGACCTTTATGCAGTCAGGGTAAAAATCGCAGAGCCGTGTAACACAAAACGTTGTGGTTTACAGTTTTACATTTGAGGTTTGATGTTTTCATTTTTCTGGTCTGGGAGTCAGAAACCTTGGGTATTAGAGTCACCGTCAAACCATATGTGGACAGAGGTCAAGCACACACACCCAGTGAGATAGATAGGGGTGTGTGTATTTCTGATCATTCAGAAAAAAAGACAACATAGTAATGCTATGATGGGAAAATATATTAATATATTTATAGGTGTGATAATACCATAGTGTGTCACAAGTTTTACTGGCTGTGCGGCTCATATTTGAAAAAGAAACCTACAAATACTGTCAAATTCAACTGCATCTAAGAATAAATTGAGGTTCCTGAACAGATAAAAATACTGAAAGTTTTCACTGTTTATTTTCCCATTTACGTTTCTTTTCTGTTGTAATCGGATAGATGTAATATGGTCAGGAAAACTGAACAAAACTATAATGACATGATATTATAAACATCTGGAGCTTTGCTGTATAGTTGAATATGATATCACAAGGAATCCTGAATGTTTTCTCGTCTTGCAATTCTCAATTACTGGTCATAGTGCATATATGTATTATACACAGGATAACACTGTGATAGAGATCATGCATACTTTAGCCAATCTATGCTAGATGTGTAGACATGTAAACATTTGTGTATATAAGGGGTATTTTCTTACTGAGGCTGAGTTGAAAAGTTGATGTTACAACATGGATACCTGCATGTAGCTTTTCTTTTGGGTCACAAGGGCCTCTTGAAATAGAAATTTCAGAGGAGGCGGTGCTTGCGTACTGAATTATTTGAAATAGCTGAAGGGAATGGTTTTTATTTTTAAAAAGATACTATTCAGAAAACTGGATAATTCTCTGTATATATTTAGATAATTAGGAAATTCAGACCTTCGTATACTAAAATAAGCTGAGGTTATATGCGGTCCAACATTAACGATATCCTCCTCTTGATTTTGAGGTGTAAAACTGTTATGATTGATAAACAAAATACTAGAACAAGTGTCTAGACAAAGGACATCAACTGGAATTCTGCATTAGCAGGAATATAGATTTGATGGCTTAACAGGCCTTTCCATTTCTAATTGTTATGGTCCTCTGGAAATAGAACTACAAGCGCTCTTTAGAATGTGTTGGTATTGGTGCTGAAAGAGAGAGAATAAAAGCATTTGTTTCCGTAGGATCCAATAGAACTAACGTCTGAATCGTCCGTGGAAAATAGCTGCGGAGGGCAGAGAAAGTTTGTTTGGCCTTTAGTTTCAAAAAGCATTTCCAGTTTTTCATATAGTCGAGCTGGCTAGCCTCATAATGTATTTGAAATCAGTGCTGCTCAGTGAGTTTTAAACTGCATGAAATGTAGACAGACTGCTGTTCTTGCATGACAGCGTGCGTTGGTATTTCGCAAGTAACATTATTAACAGTGATTTTCTCAGCTTAGTTTTGTCTCCAGGCAACACAAATAGATCCCAGTGAAATAAGTACAGGACGCTACATATGCGGTATTGGGGATACTGGGAAGAGAAAAGATCAGACCTGTGTTAATTTCCGAGAGAGAATTTAAAATACAGATTAGACAGCTGCGATCTAATAAACAGATAGGTGCATGTTCTTTATCTCATACAGGAGCCTTCTCTTTAGTTGTGGATATTTGTTTTATGAGCTTTCAGATATATATAATGTATTGCATACCCACATCACTCCTCCAGCGGGTCACTGGCAGATTAGCATAGCAGGTTCTCTAAACTAGGGGAGATCAAAACAGTTCAGACTATCACTCAATTGTTAGGTCAGGTGGCGTGTGTGCATGGGTGTGAATTAATATTATATACATATGTGGATTTTTAAACACTATATGAAGGTATGTTTATCTCCAATATTCCATATGCAGAAGCCAAAATTGCGATGCCAGGAAATGTAATATTATGAGAAATTGCCAAAAAAAGGATATTAAATAATACAGAACTTGCGACAATAGTAGCTTATTTTTAGCTGCTCTGAGGTATTTGAGCTACCTCCATAAAGAATTTCGCCGTGTCAAGGCTCAATCGCAATTGTGGTTTGCTTTCACTATCTCGGTCTTTACAAAGTCGGGCACATGGGGACATCGGCATTCAGATACATCCTTCCGTAAGCAAATAACTTTTTTGCAATGGTTTAAAAGATTTGTTTTGATAACGAAGGGTCTTTCCCCCTCACCATCGCGTGCCCATTTAAGTTTGCGAATTTGAAAGGGGAATACGTTTTGTTTTCCGGTAGTGTAAATTGCCAAACTCTGCCTCGAATCAGAGACTTCTACAATATAGGATCTCTCATGGGTTAATGTATTGAAGAGGTAATCCTAAAAGGGGGGGGGCGGTGGGGAGAGAGAGAAAGCAATCTTGCAAGCATCTTTAGAATGTATATTTCATCTAGTCTGTGTTTGCATTTGCGGAGGCTGTAAGGGAGTTCCTTTACCTTTGTGTCTGCCAGTAAAACTTTCACTAGTTCCCAGACGCTATTAGCATGTTGTTATATTTTGTTTATTAAAGAGGGGGGCATTTAGTGAGATGAATCACCAAACCCTTTCCACTCCATCTCCACGGGTGTCTTCACAGAATGCAGTTTGGTTAATCCGGGCTAACACATCTATTCCTGGAAAAGCCTGGAGTTAGTCTGGTATTTTGTTAAACAAGTAGCGCTGGTTTGCTGGTGCCTCAACGTTAGTGAGTGAAGGGCCGGGCGGTGTGTGCGCTGCAGGGCGCCTGAGGACAGTGGGAGACAGACAGAGCCGTCCACATGGGGCCCCCAAGCAGTCAGACTCATCTCTCTCTCCCTCCTCCTCCCCCGCCTCTCTCTCCGGCTAGTCTTCTTTGTCTGACTTAGTGGAAGTGAAAACCAGTTTTTAATAATAGCAAATGTATATCTATATGCATAATTCCAGTCCTCTTTCCTGTTCCACTGTGTGTGTGAGAGAGAGAGAGATCAACCGCACTCCTCTAACTCGGGGGTTTCTTGTGGATTGTACATTGGCTCCCCTTACCTTGCTCCCCTTCTTTGTCCTGCTGTTGGAGCTGAGAAGCTGGGCCCACTTTGTTGCTTTTAGTGTAAATGTCTTTGGTGAAAAAAAGGGTCCCTTAACCTTTCCCAGGATTTAGGAATGGGCCTTCTGATGATTCTGCCAGGGGGGAGGGCTAGTTGTAAAATCTGTGCAAGTTTGCAACTCACGGAGGCAGCATTTCTAGACAGGGTTTCTTTTTAGGAGGGTAAGGGGTGGGGTTGGGGAGGGAAGAGAGAAGGATATTACAGCTTTACAACAGACCCGCAGTAATGGCTTGTTGTGTAGGAGTCCAAGCACTTAAAGAGGTGTTCAAGGACATTAGTGCATTTGTGCCAAGGGGAATGTCTTTTATGGGAAATTAACTCCAGTTAAATTGAACATTTATTCAAAGGGAAACTCCAGTGTTTAAAGCTGGCGTTATCAGCTTTTTGCAGTGTCTGGGAAAAGGAAAAGATGACAGGATTTGGTGTATTCTGCGCAAGATATGAAATTAAATGTGTTCAATCTGGTTAACCCCGAGTTTGCCTCATCACTTCTTGCATACGTGCGTGCTCTGAACTTGCCACTTTTTAATACGACCCTGAAAAGGAAGAAGACGTGACTTGTTCAAACACTGGCGCTCGAGAAAAGCTTGAAAGTGCAGCGAGGCGACCCCCGCTATGTGTGCATTTAGCATTCTTTTAAGGGTTAATGTGTTGGGCTCTCGTGTTTCCTTCGACATTACCTGTCCTGTACGAGCCCCCTCCCTTTGGCTTCTAAATTTATGGGAATTGCAGCTGGTAGACTTGGCAGGCTCTCCTCATTAAGAGCCCTCTTTGAAAATGGGCTGTGTTTGAGCATTTCCCTAATGAGGACAGGACGGGGTTAAAAAGTGACCATTTCATGGTTGACTTGAACCTGCCTCCTTTCCTTGATGTGTCGTTGGGAGTAACTGACGTGGAGAACTCCCACTTTGGAAAAGGAAAAGTCACTGGTCCCTTCAGGACAATTGAGAGAGAGAGAGAGAGACTCAATATCTAAACATAGCAAAGTTACACTCAGGCTGCTGCGGGAGCTGGCATTCACCAGGCGCCTGCACCAGCTTCGCGTCCAGTTCCCTTTGCTGCCGCCAGCTCCGCACATGGGGTGGGTGGGTGGGTGGGGGGTGCACCCTGCTCCCGAGAGCTGCACTGGATCGCTGGCTGCCCTCCTTAGAGGACAAGAACTTGAGTTTCATTCACTACATTCCTGGGGCAAGATGTGGGTCCTCGGGCTTTCTAGTAAAGCGGGCTTGGGAGATTGAAACCAGACTTTGCTACCGCGGGGCCCGTTCGTTTGATGCCCTCAGAGGGGTTCCTGCAGCCCACGGGGAATGCCACGGGAGAAAGCCGCCCCATCCCCTTCCCGGTGGCAAAGGGGACGGTTGCCTGCCTCGCAGACCAGCCGGGTCCCCGTGGGCGTGGGGCGGGCTGCGAGTGCAGGGCTGGGGCGCGGCGAGGGGGAAGAGGAGGGAGGCCACGTGTAAGGGGCTCCCTGGCAAGGAGGCGAAAGCAGAGCAGGGGGGCGGCGTGTTGCCCATGTAGACCCAGCTGCACCGTGGCTCGGACTAGAGGCCCGCCCCCGCCCAGGCTTTAGGTGCACACAACCAGCGAGCGGGGGCTGGCAACGCCAGGACACCCCGCCAGCCGCAGCCCCCTGCCCGGGCTGGGCTCAGCGAGTGGCGACTGGGCGAAGTGTCACGGCTTTCGCTTCCCGCCCAGCCCCCGCCTGCCCCGGCGCGGTGCGCACGGGCTGGGTCCCGGGCGCAGGGCAGAGCCGAGGCCAGAGTCCAGGGGCCGGGTGCGCGAGCCCCAGCCCCGTCCTGCTGCTCCGCGAGGGAATTTCCCCCTCGCCACTTGCCAGGACTCGCTGCTGCCCCCCCCCTAGTAAAAACCTTTCCCCAGAAGGGAGGGGGCCTCAGGCCCGCTTGCAAAATGTGCTGTGCTCTCCTGCAGCGTTAGCTGATCCATGCGGGGGGGGGGGAGGGGGAAAAAAGCGTTTGCAGGAGGAGGCGTGTACGGGAGGCTTGTGCAATTAAATAATTAAAAAAGCCCTTAAGTCTCATTTGGGGAGAGCGCGGGAAGGGGGTCCGGAGGGTGTAACCGGTGGCTTGTTCAACTTCCAAGTTCTGGAGCGAGGAGGGGGGGGAGATTTATCGCTCTGAATTTCCAAGCGATCGTTTTTATTGCAGTGGGCGTTTGGCGAGCAGCCGCTCCGCATTGCCCACATCGGAGCGGGCGGGCGCGCGCGCCAGGGGAGGGAGGGAGGGAGCGGCCGGGCAGAGCGAGGCGCGGGCTGCTGCGCGGCGAGCCCGGAGATTGCGCGCGGCGAAGCGTTTCCCAGCCGCGGGGGACTCGCCCGCTCACTCTCACTCACGCGCTCGCTCCCAGACGCACATGGTCTCTTCCTCGCAAAGTTTCGCCTGGGATTACGCCGGGACTTTCCTGCTCCGCTCCGGGCTGCAACCTTGAACTTTGCTAGCGCGGTGACAGCACCGCCACCGCCGGCTGCTTAACGAAGCCAGCAAGCCCACGAAACCCTCCCGCCCAGCCGGCCCCCCGCCCGAGAAGAACCCAGCCCTTCACCCGACGAGCAGAAGCGGCCGAAGCAAGACTCCTGCGCCGCCGCCCAGAGGAGGGTTAAAAGTGTAGATTGGATTTCACCCCGGGAACTCTAGCGCACCGAGCGAACTTGAATCTTTGGGCTATTTAAGGAGGACTGGGGTTTGCTGTGAAGTCGTGGCGATCCAGGGCAGAATCCCGTCCCGATTGATTTCATCTTCCTTCAGTTCTCAGATGACTAAAATGAATAGATGAAATTATTCCCTTTTGAGGCTTTTCTTAGGAGCTCTCCGGGAAGCGTGTTCTCAAAGCGAAGTCATGATGTATTCTCCCATCTGTCTCACTCAGGTACAGATGCCTTTTGATTTTATATTTTTGTATTTTCTACATACTAGCATGACTCATTAACAACAAGATATAGATACACATGCAGGCATATATATGAGATTGTTAATGACTCATGCTAATAGTCATAACGGCTTGCAGCACAGTGATAGCTGCCCGTCAAGGGCTAAACTCCTGTTGCAAAAGAGAACAGCACAGAACAAACTGTACAAGGCCATTGTTTTGGGGGAGATTCGTTGAAAGTGCCATCTCTGGATAAATACTGCTCAATTGTTGTGGCATAAAAGGCCAAAAGTAAAAAATACTATAGATTAATATAATTAAAACGCGGGTTTGAAAAGCACTGATTGGACTGGAAAACACTGATCTGTCTTTTCTATTCTCCTATTTATTCGCTCAGTGTCTAATTAAAAGGGTTTAAAAGGAAAAGTGTTATTTTTTAATTAAACATTGACTAGTGTAACCTAATACTGTTCCATGCTGAATTAATAATATGTAGTCTGCCAACTGTATGAGGTTGATTAAAGTGAGAATGACCACACTGCAGGATATATTCTTATTTGGCTGTCTAGGAACATACATTTTTTCTTGTTTAATTTTGGTGTTTTATAATTCAGCATGCAACTTCCAAGCAAAAATTACCCTTTATATAAATTGCCCTTATGGTTCCTGTCACGTTTTGGTGGTAGCTGTCTTTTTGGACCTTACAAGAAAAACAAGCAATAATTGTCTATTCTGCATGCAAAACTGTATATTTTGAGAATTTTTGGACAAACCGTCTAATATTGTTTCAAGCAGGGTGGATATAGAGAGTAGATTTTGGAAAATCCAGTGGTTTATGAAGATATTGAAAACGTAATGAAAGAAACAGCATACGGACCTACAGTTCTTTTGAAATTATTATTTTTAAACAGTAGAAAGTAACACATCAGAAGTTACTGCAGAGTACATTTATTATCACTTTAAGGAGAAATATATATATTCGTGCTAGAACGTATTCCAAAGAGTAAACTAACTCTCTAAAGGTATGGGATAGTTTTCAGCAGTTTTTGTAAAAGTCTGCCTTAGGAGGATGTGAGTAAACTGATTAACTGATAGCTGCTTGCCTCCACATTGGTGCAACAAATAGCTAAAGAAAAATGAGAAAGCAGGTCTAGTCTTATATTATTGTGACTCTAATATTAATGCACTTATATGTGTACAGAGGACAAATTAATTATGATTTCAATTATTTGACAATTTAAACCATTGTGATTTAAAAGGACTGGAGCATTCAGAAATTATGAATGAAGATGAAAACAAAGATAAGGCTTATTCATTGATTGGATACAGTCCTGCAGCTTTTTGGCTGACACATTTTTTATTGTTTATATTTTGTTTGGCATCTATTTGTGATTGACTTAGATATGGATATTTTCAGCAAGTAGATGTAAACTAAACTGGAAAAGAAAATTAAGGTTTTTTTGTAGTTTAAAAATAAATAATACCATTACATATAGATTGCAGTAGGTATTGAAGATATGTACATACGTTTACAGGCACGCACCTAGGAATTACTTCTGGTGTAATCCGCGATTAGTAGATTTTTTTTTCCCCCATCAGCTGCCCTCTCTAGAAAATATTGACAGCTAATGGATCTTCTGTACATGAGTGTGTATCTACGAGTAATACAAACGTAAGCAAATAGTTTTTACATTATATGAAAGAAAAAGGGGAAATTTTCATTCCCAACTGTAATATAGCGGATAAGGTCTTTTGCTATTTCCAGGTCTTATGACATTTTTTTCATGTTTACTTTTCAGACTCTTTTCCTAGAAGAGGTAATAAAATTCCATCATTTTTTTCAATTCTATATCAAAATGCCACTCTTTATGTGTTTATAAAACTTAATTTATGGGATTTATGCAAGCATAAATAAAAGAAATCTTGCTCTGATGTATTAAGAACTTGCATATAAAATAGAGCCCTTTCCAATCATGTTGTATCATATGGCTATTTAAATAGGCACATTTAGCAGTATCCATCTGGAATTCAACTGTAGCATTTCTGATTTGCTTTAATTGTAAAAGTTTCTATCCTCTGTTTTGAAATGATTGAGACTTCTTTACTAATTCCCCTCCTCTTGTCTCCAATTTGAAGGTTAAGGTTACATGGTAAATGAGTATTTACACTTTGTCTTCTCTTACTTTTTTAAAAAAAAGTAGAATATCACTGAATCTTATATTAAGTTGTGATTAACCGTTTGAAAAAGTCTTGCCAAAATTATTTTAATATCTACTATACTCTCTATTTCTATGATGGTCCAGACATATTTTTGCTGTGGTGCTGTGTGCTCATAATAAAATATTCTGGTAAAACTTATAAGCACAGATCAAAATAGAATACCTAATTGGATAAAATGCCTTAGAAAAGTTATGAGGGTATAATGTTGTAGCATCTTTTTAGATGCTTTTAGAATAGATCTGAAATCTAAAGCAGGTTTGCTAAGTCAATACTTGGCAATTGGGAACGCTACCTATCATCACTTTAAATGCCAGTTCAATGGATACGAAATACCTGTAAGTTAGAATTCAGACATCACATACTATGTATTTCCCCATGCCTTTTCTCCCGTGATAGAATGAATATAAACTCTAGTTTGTCTCTCTTGCTGAGGCATGATAGGATGCAATTACCGCATGCCTTTAAATGCTCAGGCTCTTGTGATGTATTTAACATGGTTTATTTTTATATTGCTGAAAAGTATTGTTTAGCTATAGAGAAAAAAAATAAAAATCCATGCATTGAAATTGTGCATGCAATGTCTTCTGTGTGTAACTTTTGCCTCATTTACTGTATCATAATTCTCTAATTTGAATGTAGATGGGTTGATGTGAAAATTTAGAAAGAGGCGAGGTGAGGGGGAAGGAGAAAGGAAATACATTTAGCTTGTAAACTACTCTGAAAAAGGAAGCTTGGCCTATTAGTCAGCATTATATTGTGATTATAGTGTAGGTATTTGTTCATTTATTTGCAGGCTAGATACGTATTTCAAAATAACTTCCATGTTAGCTGAAATTGTTGATGCACATTGGTTCACCTGAGCCATTTGTTACGACATTTGAAAATCTTACCTTCATAAATCACTTTATTGCAAGAGCAGTTATGATTCACATGGGTAAGTGCCACATAAAAAGAATTTTTTCAATATTGCCTCTACCAATGTTAGGGGAAAAAAATCAAATTTAGTACATGGCTTTTTAGGAGGTTTAGTGGAGAAGGTGTATGATTAATAGCAAATCTCCATTTAGGATCATTTTTATGGGGCACTTCTTGTCAAGTAATGTTTCATTTGAAAGGAATACAGACACACAATGAATCTCTGAAAGATATTTGATAATACTGCTTTATAGTAGGACATAACTTGCTGCTTTTCTGCTTCATATTTTTCTTGACCATATATTTTATAGCTACAGTCTTTGATGATGATATAAAACAAAATACTGAACATAATACAAAAATAAAAGTTTCTCTTTTTATAGAGAAATGTTAAACTATTAGCGTGTCAGACCTGAGATTTAAATATATAAAATGACATGGATTTTGGATACTACTGGATATTATTGTTAATATTCGATATAGTACCTAAAAGTAAAGTTGAACCAAAGAAGTTCATGATGTCCTTATTAAATACCTCACTTCCCCCGAACTGCTTGATATACAATATTCAGATACTATGGGATATTTCCATAACAATTTTATTGCATATTTTAAGCTATAAACACTGCAACCTGTGTTAAATGTGGAGAAATTATTGTATTTGGGACACAAGGATTTCTCCCACTCTAACCCCCGCAGAAGTTACAGGTTTCAAAATCTGTAATAAAATGAATTAGAAATGTTTAAAAAAAACTTTTTTGCTACATATGTTAAAATCAAAATTTTATTAAACGACTTTCATTAAGATGCCTTTCTGAAGATAAAAAATAAACTTTCTGTAGTAGTTATAATGAGAGGAAAAAGCATGACATCAGAAAGTGTATGGAGATAGGGAAGTCTTATCGTGGGCTGTGGTTGCTCAGAGCGGTACTGCCTTCCCACACAAAGAACAGATTGTGGTTTAACTCTTTGCATGGCCTAGTTTTGTGTGCCAGTATAGTATCAGAAATGTTCGAATCTCTGCTGGAAACTACTGAACAGTTCAATCATTGCCTTTATGTTTCATACGGCAATTTAACCATTTGCATCCTCTACCGTCCAGTTTTGGTTCAGATTTTTTTTCTTGTGAAAGTGGTGTTTGGCCCTATATGCAACGGTGCCCACAACTTTTTTTGTTGTTGTTGAGGAACTAGGGGGTGTAAAATCAAATCTTACATGATTTTTAACGTTCAGAATACTCTGAAATTCCTTTGGAAATTGGCATTTTTAATGCTAAGATCTGAGCCTGAAGTCTGATAGGTTGCCAAGAAAATATTCTGAACTCTATATAATTATAAAGCCATTAGTTATACTTTCATCATTTTTACCTAATGGAGTTAATCACCCCACTGATTAAATATAAGTCATTCCATTTCTATCAGTGTAACGAAAATACTAGTTTATAAACTCTATTCTTGTATGTAATCACATAAAGCTAAGTTGTGGTTTGATTGTATTCCATCACTCAACATGATGCATAACCACTGCATTGTGTTTAAAAATAAAAACACATACATATAAAACAGAGAGACATCCCCATGATCTCTTCCTTAAATACCAAAACATCGTACCATTTGGTAGTAGGTTTTGACTCTCTTAAGTTAGTGGAATAATTACATTCACATTTATTCAGAGATAGACAGTACTTTGGGGGGAAGTCCTATTTAGGCATGAACAACTATGTAGGATGCTACTTAAAACAGGCAAAATGAATGAATGAATTGCTGTGTGAAATACTCCTAAACTACATTTAGGCTTTGCCTGTTTAATGCAATACAGACTGCAACTAGATAGAAGATATGAACCTGCAGGTAAAGCCACATACCAGGAAAGGATATTTTAAAAATGTAAAGAAATTGCATGGATGTCACACAAGCAGTGTTTGACCAGTGGTGTATTCCTAATGTCACCCTGCCACAGCTTGCAGAAACACAAAGAATGCAAAGTTTGTGCCAAGTTGCCATTTTTCATTGTATATCTCAGATTGATTTTTAAGGGGTTTAGAATAATTGCCACTCTCATGTGATCAGTTAACAAATTAACTGAATCTGTGGGGCTTCAAATCCCATAGTAAAGCTGTCGGAAGAACGTTAGTGTAATTTTTGTTTTCAACTTCATAAACTTCTATTTCATGAAGTTGGGGAGGGGGCAGATGGGAAGGAAACATGCAGAGCTCTAAGCAGCGAAGCTTCTGTTCAGGATTTTTACACACTGCGTCTTTTGCCCACCTTCCCTGACAGTATACTGGTTTCTCTAGTTACTACCTCTGGAATGGTGCTGTTTCAGTGTTGGAATGTTGGACGATTGATAAGAAAATGGATCAAGTTTAATGGCGCATGCTCTTTGTGCCACCAGCAGTCTCTTGCTGAGAGCATGCTCCAAAAGCGGGAACTGTGTGGCATTACACTGAGCATGTATATGCTTTGTGTTTCTGTGCCACAGAGAAGAGAAATGAACTGTGGCATTCGCTCCTGCGTTCTGAACATTTCTGCTTAGATTTTTTAAAATCGTATTGTGTCCTCTTTGTAAAATGGTACTGCTTGGCATTAGCCGATCAGTCACATATTTAAATGATAGAAACAAAACATCTTGATAGCATCTCTTTTTAAATGATGTAGTCTGTATAGCATTGTGAATTGAGGGGCATACAAAATAAAGCCTTCACGTGTTTCTTTCAGAGGGTGAACCGTGGGGCAAATGCGATGCTCAGGATACTTCTGTCTCTTGTCTGACAGTTATATTAAATACATAAAGGGATGTTGCACAGAAATTGTTGTAAATGTTAAGTCTGTATTTTCTTCCTTTTGGTTTTCCCTTCAAAATGTTCAGAAACCTCTTTCGCTATTACCTTGATCATTAGAACAAACTGACTTTGAGTTTTCTTCTTTCTCCCCCCAACCCCTTCTTTCAACAGGATGAATTTCACCCGTTCATTGAGGCACTTCTACCACATGTCCGTGCAATCGCCTATACTTGGTTCAACCTTCAGGCTCGAAAACGCAAGTACTTTAAAAAACATGAGAAGCGAATGTCAAAGGATGAGGAAAGAGCAGTCAAGGATGAGCTACTGAGTGAAAAGCCTGAAATTAAACAGAAGTGGGCATCCAGGCTACTCGCCAAGCTGCGCAAAGATATCCGCCAAGAGTACCGGGAGGATTTTGTGCTCACTGTAACTGGGAAGAAGCACCCATGCTGTGTATTGTCCAATCCTGACCAGAAGGGTAAGATTAGGAGAATCGATTGCCTGCGACAGGCTGACAAAGTCTGGCGTCTGGATCTAGTCATGGTGATCCTGTTCAAAGGCATCCCCTTGGAAAGTACGGATGGAGAGCGACTCATGAAATCCCCACATTGCACAAATCCAGCACTTTGCGTCCAGCCACATCACATAACAGTATCAGTCAAGGAGCTTGATTTGTTTTTGGCATACTACGTGCAGGAGCAAGGTAGGAAGCAGATTGTTGTGTTTCTATGTTAGTATGTCAAACACTGTTTCCAAGCAGCATTTTTTTCTTTCTTTCTTTTTTTTTTAAAGGGAAGACTTCCAATCACACATTTTTCTGTGGTGTATATTCCAACCATGGTTATGTACACACTTGTAAATCAGCATGTATACATATACACAGATACACGTTCACTCCAACAAGCATATGCAAGTGACACATGCATATGACATACGTGCTGCTTTTTCTTGCAAAAGGAACAAGGAATATTTGAGTTCCTCTGAAATTGTCATTTTGGCCAAAAACTGGCAATATGTTGTAAATTTTTTTCAGTTAGTATTCCAGAAAATATTAATATTTTATATGTATGTTTCCAACATCATTAATGACATATGCATCTGTGTGTACTTGCATAGAAACATACATACAAAATATAAATATTTACATTTGTCTTTTAATTATTCATGTTCAATGACTTGAGTTTATATTGATCAATCTATTATTGCTTTGAAGAGCAATTATAAACTTTCTCAACTATTACAAATAAAACGTTAAAAAGGATTTAGCAAATACTGACATAGCCCCAGTAAATATCTGCAGCTATATATACAGAATTATAGTATGCAATGTTTGCATTTTATTCATATTTCAATAAGCACTCTTTGATCATATGAACCACTTCAAATTACCGATGTGGATTTTACTTTTCAAAGATTCATGATGCAGATTTGCTAAACTTTTCTATCAAACTAATATTTTCGTAGTACGCTGATGCACATGATCTTACTTAAAAACTGTTTAAATATGGAAAATAAACAGGTATACTTAAAAAAACCAGTTAAATTTAGAGATACAGGACTAAAAGGCAACCAGCTGATCATATTGCTCTAGAGATGATTCAAAAGAAGTATTTTGCTAACCAATCTTTATGTATATAATTCACTGATGATAGTATTCATTTACAGGTCATCTGAATCATAAATGGATCCAAGTAGATACAGGTTGTCATATTTCTGAAACCCATGAAATGCATGCTCTTTGTTATAGGTCCTTATTTTATTCTCTTGTAATCATAACCATCCTCTAGAAATTTTTATATTACTGATTGATCCCCTTTAATAAAGCATTTCTCTCTCTTTTTTTTTTTTCCCTACAAATCCAAACTAGGTAAAGTTTGAACTGCCACAGATGGTGGGCCATTTCATAACTTGGCTTGGTGGTAGGCAGAAATGGCCTGCAGAAAGGCAGATGGCAGACTATTAGGTGATGCGCTGTATATAACTAGGGGATTTAACTGAGAAATTAACTGAATGAATTTTATTAGTAATGAAAAAAATAAAATGGCACCTAGTTTCATATAGATTTTACATACTATTTATGTGTATTAATTCTGTAGAAGAACAAACACAACAAGAATGTTTTTATTTTTAATGAACCTCTATTCTAGAATTCAGATTGAATTCCCCAAATTGTGTGTTATGATCATCTAATTTAAGTAAAGCAAATTAAATAGTTAGTCTTTCTGGATTATTCATAGTGAAAAAATAAAACAGTATTTGTTTCTGCTTGATTTTATTAGCTTATTTTTTCTCAGCAGTATACAGTGTATATACAACATTTGGTTGTTTTGCAGTGACTTGAAGAGTTGCAAAATCTTGTAAAGCTGATCCAGGAAAACATAAAGAAAAGAGTTTACTGTCTGTGGTAGCTTCAAACAAAACATCTGAATTATATGCTATAACTCTAAATATCTTTAGTGCAGAAAAGTTCAGCAAGTGACATTATGGAAATACATATAGTAAGACATAGCCTGCTTAATACTAGCACATTTTACCTGTCTGTAAAATATATCTTTCTGAAAGTCAAGGCTACAAGGGGAAACAAAATGGTTCAAGCAACTCTGGAGCCAAGGAAACTAGGGTTGGCATAATCTCTTAAACATTGTCAATTTTTAAGTTGGTGGAAGGCTTTAATTTGAATTGGGGAATCAGGATTACGGGGCGTTACTGGTTCATTGGTTTGGATGAATTGACAAAATAAGTTATTTCAAGAAGCGTCAAAATAAAAGTGAATAAGATAAGCATACGCTAACGTTATGACACCATTCATATTTCCAAAGATACAAGAAGCTACTGAGAAAATATACTGGAAGATAAAGCTGATTAACTTCTTTGTATCAAGTCACCATTGGTAGACCCTTTTGTTTATTGTAAACTGTGAATCTAATTTGTATCTCACTGTGTTGCGGTAAATCTCCTGTTAACACGTGGTGGCTCTCTACTTGAAGAAGTCCTATTAAGTTAACTTTTTATTTTTTCTTTTGTCAAGCTTTGAATTTTCTCTTTATTGACAGCAGTTTAATTATAGCGTTTTGTAGTGTAATTGATTAAGGATGTCGGGTTTTGTAAAAGACAATCATGAAGTCAGTCAAACTGCTGCATCGTGCACATGACGTTTTATTTCTCTTTTGCTATATGAAAACCTACTTAAGGATGTCATATAAATTAAGACTAGAGATAAAAACAATTCCTGAAAAAAATATGAAAAAGAATAAATAAATGAAACAAATGAAGGGGCAAAATAAAGGGTCTTTTTTAAATGACTAGGAGAAAACATGAGGAGGAATAGTGAGAGTGCCAATGATGGTTGCCAGTGGCACCAGGATTGGCATCAGACCTTCTTTGTTTAGTCTAAGATGCCTGTGATTTGTTGGTTGGCATCCGCATTGCAGTGTGGAGTAATGTTACAATATATTGACAATTTCCAGATCTAGAAATGTCAATATCCTTTCGGTTCTTTATAAAGGGGGTTTCTACTTCTTGTATTCCATGCTTCTTTGAAGGAAGAAATAAAGACCCAGCCTATCAAGTTTTGTCGTTGACCAACTTCAGCTAGTTCTCCTTTTTGCTCCTCTCTTGCAATTCAGCTGTTTTCTCCCCTCCCCTCATCTTTTATTAGCATCCTCTTCTGTTGCAGAATGTAAAAAAATTTAGAAGGGGTTTGACATGGGTTGCAAAGTTGCTGCTTTTAGTGGTTTGGGAAAAGAAGCTAAAGTTTACATTTTGCTGTATACCTACAACATTAGAATGCTTAGTATCAAAATCCTTTTAAAAAACAAATTTCTGTGGTGTTCTGCCTGTTCTATATATCTGTCTATTTTTTCTGATTTCTTAAAATTAAATTAGCTAATGTCATGATCACCGCTTCTTTTGAGAAAACTATATATTTTTTTGTTATCGATAGACAACGTGTATCGTCTGGTATGAACTACATCATACCATAAAATCATTTGGTGGTATTTGATTCAATCAGTGCAGCGCTTATGCTGTGTTCCGTTGCTACAAGAACCGCCATTTTGTTTGTCAAGTGCCGTGGGGGGGGAGGGGAGGAGAGAGAAGGCAGACAATGTGCTTGATGCCAATAATGGTTGCCAGTGGCACCGAGGTTGGCATCAGACCCTCTTTGTCTAGTTGCTGAATGCCTTTGATTCGTTGGTTGGCATCCGCATTGCAGTGGGCACATTGGAAAGTTTTTGACAATCACTGAATGAAAGCTGCTGTACTTGTTTGCTGCAGTAGAACCTCTGATAATATAAGCCTTTTCCTCTTATAGATGTTTTACTTAAGCCTACAACAGTTGATTTTCAAATTTGCATTGCTGTTTTTCTAAATCATAAAATATCTACAGTGATGTTTCTCATCTGCAGAATTCTTAATTCCCATGTTGTCTTTGTTAATTTTTTTCAACGTAAATAAAAATCAAATCTTATATTTGGTATTCCATCGCATACTGAATGAAGCACAGTGCACCTTGAGAAATGTTTTGGAAGTCCTAAAAGACTAAAATAATAGTAGATACATTAAGCATTTTGAAGAGGTTTTTTTTGTGTGTGTGCCGGTTCCTATCAATGTATATTTTTCACACTAGCTGTATTACCTTGTGCTTACACTCTTCTCTTTCTCGTGGTGTAAGAGTGATATAATTGGGGAACTTTACCCCCAGGTGCTAATATAAATCAGGAGTTGAGGGGAAGCACTTTAAACTTAATATCTAAGTATGAGTGCAGCAAAAAGATACAGTTCCTCTTAGTCTGATATAGTTCAGACGCTCCTGAATTTCCAAGCTCTTAAAACATCAAGATGTTAAAATTCCAGCTGCACAATTCTGTTACCAGGAAATCAACAAAAAAGGCTAAATCATTGGTGTTGAAGTTTCCTAGATAGTTAGCATTAATACTGCTTTCTGGTTAACCACCATTATCTCTTTAATTAATAAGAAGGATTAGCAGTTCTACCCAAAGGGCTGCACAGAAGGAAGTCTGGCCTACGTGAGTCCCTGAATCGCCAGACTGTGTCCTGTCTGTTTGGGGGAAAAGAAGGGGGGGGAAGAAAAAGGGGGAAGGGAGGGTGTAGGCTGAACTTTCTCAAGAGTAGGTAGGGGAGAGCTCTGTGTGTGAAAAAATTAATCTATCACACTACTAGGAAGTTTACAGATCTCAAGAAATAGCAACTGTTGTGTGCTGGCACTTTGTACACGCCACATGACTTCAGCAGCCTGTAGTTTAAACTAACTCAGGCTTTTTGGACTGTACTTTGTCCTGTTATTAAGCACATTTTCAGATAATCTAAACAGGAACACAGAAGTCCATTTACCTCAACTGCATTGATTTGAAACTGTATTTAGCCTTTGTAACTTAGAAAATTATGGCTTCTTTTTTTTTTGAATGGTGACATCACTATTTTCATATGGAATATCCTAGTAATCCATATGTTTTGCTTTCCTAAGAAAAGTGTAACTTCACTTAAAAATAAATTGTAATGATTTTTAAAAAACATGACACTTCTGAGTTATAAGAATTAATGAGCAAAATACTAGTGGTGTATTAGTTCAATCTCTTTATTAGGCTTTGTTTTTTAGGTAACTGTCGTCTTTGAACTAAGTTTGGCTGGTCATTCCTAACTGTAATTTTTTTACATTTTTAATTAATATGACTACCACTTTAAATCATAGTTAGAAATATCAAAGTGATAGCCTTTAAGTATTTTAAAAAGTGTGTGAAATTATTTAGGATGATGAATTCAGTTTTGGAATAAAGTTTGAAGATATTTTATTCAGTTGAAAACTATATGCAACAATATATTGCTGCATAATCTGTTTTATGTGTGATTCATGTAATGCTGGTGGTATGCAGATGCTCAAAGTGCTACATCATCCTCATGGATTTATGACCAGAGTTTGCACTTCTTGTACGCTTGGATGCTTACCTGTTCAATGAATTCAGAAATGGGCTCACAAGGATTAGTCCACTGAATTAATACTTGTCCCAACTCCCATTACCTTGCAGGATTGGCCCTTGCTGAAAATTTAATATGGGAATATAAAATTAAGTATTGTAACCATTTTGCAGAAAGGTACGCCAAGGCACAGTGGGTTAAGTGCCTTACTGAGTTCATAAAATCAGTGGTTGAACTGAGATCACCACCAAATAGTTCCGACTAACATCTTCCTAACCAGTAGATCACATGGGTTTAGTCCTTTCCATGGCGTGGAACATCTGTCATGTCATATAGCAGTGGTTCCCAACCTGTGGCTTGGGGGCCAAAAATGTCTCGCGAGGGCTTTGAGTGGCCAGCCACTCTTCTCCTGCTGGCCGCAGAAGGGAGTCGCTACTTAAGGAGCCAGGTGGAGCACGTTGCCATGGGGCTAAAAGGCTGGTGCACGCTCCTTGCTGCAGCCAAGGGGATGGGAGATCAGCGCTCCCCTCCCCCTGGCTGTAGCAGGGAGCACAGCAAAATGCTCCACCTGGGTCCCTAGGCACTGGGATCCTTGATAGAAGCAGAAAGAGGGGAGCACTGATCTCCCTTTCCCCTACCTGCAGAAGGGAGCTGCCTTGGGACCCAGGTAGAGCGTATGGGGCCACAGGATGCATGCGGTTTCCCCTCTGTAGCCAGGGGGACAGGAAAGCCTCCTTGCTGAACTCCTTCCATCTGGCTGCAGGGGGGGATGGGAACCGCCAGAGGAGCGTGGTGGCCCTTCAGGGTAGTAAAAGTTTTATCTGTGGTCCTCGAGCCAAATTGGTTGGGAACCACTGTCTTCACAAAGCAGTTTCAGGTTTAACTATCAGAGCCTAGGTGCAACTACAGAAGTCTGGCATTTATGGACTGAAATGGCAAATTGAAGCCTTGCATTAGAAACAATCTCACTTTTGTAACAGAGAGCCAATGAGGGAGCAGAAGAATGAGTTCCATATTTTATCTGATTTTAAAATTGTGTTTTATCTTTAGCTAGCAGATGGTTATATTACACATTTTTCTTAAACATCAGTTTGCTTTGATCAATTCCAGTTTAATATTAAAAATCTTTATCTTTAGATTGAAAAAATATTACATGCTTCTAGTGTGGGAAGACATACGGTTCCTCATCTGTGCTGAAATGAACAGGCATGACGTGCATTCCTTGTTAAAAGATCATGGTTAATTAGATGTGAACATGAATGTAGTAATGTTTTCTAAATGGTTCTTGCAAATATTTCATGCATGAAGGTATAGGGAATTAAAATATTTGAAGAGGCCGCATGTTAATCCTGACTTTTCTGTTTTGTGTATGTTTACTGATGTTTTGGAAGGTAGTACTAAAATCCAATATGAATAGTAACTTTATTTTTGTTGGTTTCCCCTCAAAGTGGGACTCTTAGTAGTGGACTAGGGCTAGTCAGAGACAAGGAAGAACTTTTAAATATTTAATTATAACGTTCCTGGCATGTATGAAAGAGATGTTAACGGTAATTGGGACAAAATACAGCATGGTTTTAAAAAGGTAGATTATGCCAGACCAACCTGATATTCTTTGAGAAGATAACATTTTTTTTTTTTTTTTAGACAAAAGGATTGTAGTGGATCTAATTTACCTAGATTTCAGTAAGGCATTTGTCACGGTTCCACGTGGGGAATTATTAGTTAAATTGGGACAGATGGGGATTAATATTAAAATTGAAAGGTGGATATGGAACTGGTTAAAAGGGAGACTACAACGGGGCAATACTGAAAGGTGAGCTGTCAGGCTGGAGGGAGGTTACTAGCAGAATTCCTCAGGGTTTGGTCTTCTGACCAATCTTATTTAACCTTTTTATTACTGACCTTGGCACAAAAAGTGGAAGTGTGGTAATAAATTTTGTAGATGACATAAAGTTGGGAGGTATTGCTAATACAGAGAAGGATCAGGATATCATACAAGAAGATCTGAATAGCCTTGTAAACTGGAGTAATAGAAATAGGATGAAATATAATAGTGGAAAGTGCAAGCTCATGCATTAAGGGACTAATAAGAATTTTTGCTATAAGCTGGGGATGCATCAGTTGGAAGTGACAGAGGTGGAGGAGGACCAGGGAGTATTGGTTGATCACACGATGACTATGACCTGCCAATGTGATGTGGCCGTGAAATAAGATAATGCAGTCCTAGGATGCATCAGGCGAGGTATTTCCAGTAGAGATAGGGAGGAGTTAGTACCGTTATACAAGCTGCTGGTGAGATCTCGTCTGGAATACTGTGTGCAGTTCTGGTCTCCCATGCTTAAGAAAGATGAATTCAGACTGGATCAGATGCAGAGAAGGGCTACTAGGATGATCCAAGGAATGGAAAACTTGCCTTACGAGAGGAGACTCAAAGAGCTTGGCTTGTTTAGCCTAGCCAAAAGAAGGCTGAGGGGGGAGATATGATTTCTCTCTATAAATACATCAGAGAAATGAATACCATGGAGGGAGAGGAATTATTTAAATTCAGCACCAGTGTGGACACAAGAACAAATGGATATAAACTGGCCATCAGGAAGTTTAGGCTTGAAATTAGATGACGGTTTCTAATCATCAGAGGAGTAAAATTCTGGAACAGCCTTCCAAGGGGAACAGTGAGGGCAAAAAACCAAGCCAGCTTCAAGACTGAGCTTGTTAAGTTTATGGAGGGGATGGGACAATTTGGCAATTAACTGATTGTTGACTACTAGTGGTAAATGTGCCCAGTGGCCTGTGATGGGATGTTAGATCGGGTAGGTTCTGAGTTACTACAGATAATTCTTTCCCAGGTGTCTGGCTGGTGAGTTTTGCCCACATGCTCAGGGTTCAGCTGATGGCCACATTTGCAGTTGAGAATGGCAGAGGCCCTGGGTTTTTTTTGCCTTCCTCTGTAGTGTGGGGCACAAGTCACTTGTTGGTGGATTCTCTATACCTTGAAGTCTTTAAACCATGATTTGAGGACTTCAGTAACTCAAATCATAGGTTAGGGGTCTATTACAGGAGTGGATGGGTGAGGTTCAATGGCCTGTGTTGTGCAGGAGGTCAGACTAGACGATCATAATGGTCCCTTCTGACTTTAAAGTCCATGAGATGTATTTAAAGAATACTTCTGTTCCTCATGGTTTCTTACCTGATATAGTGGTGAAATCATCTCCACAGGATTAAGCAACATAGTTCCCGTTTAAGTCAAGGAGAATTTTGTTAAATCCTCAGTCACTGTTTGGAAGTTTAGGGCATAATCTTTAATTTCTGACATCTCAGTAATTGCCATAGCAACAGGCCAGAAAGCAGTGGTTCTCAACCTTTCCAGACTACTGTACCCCATTCGGGAGTCTGATCTGTCTTGCATACCCCAAGTTTCATCTCACTTAAAAACTATTTGCTTACAAATTCAGACAGAAGAATAGAAAAGTGTCACAGAACACTATTACTGAAATTATTTTCTCATTTTTGTCTGGATTCGATTTTAGTTGGTACTGACTTTGTTAGTGCTTTTTATAAACTAGGCAAATATCTAGATGAGTTGATGTACTCCCCTGGAAGACCTCTGCGTATGCCAAGGGGTACGTGCACCCTGGGTTGAGAACCACTGTCATAAAGTAAATACTGGATTATTGCTTTATGGTAGGGTCAAACAGAAAAATATTCAGAGTTGTGGACAAAAAGGCTTCTTTTAAAAATGTAAATAACTTTATTAATTTGTAAGGGAAATGCTTAAAATAAGAGACGAAGACAATTATTTTAAATGTTCTCATTTTCCTGTATGTTAAAGGTCTCTGTAATAAGCGAAGGCTTATAATAAGCTGAATTAAACACTAATACCATTACACTTCATGTTTTGAAGTTTATTACAACAGAGGTGGTGCCAATTAACGCACCTTACAGGCGCATACATTGTGCTAAAGGAGGGTGACAGAGCAACCCGCGTGGTTTTTCAAGGCAAAGATGTCCAACATTTTTTTCCCCTAGCTCCTTTCTGTGGTGGAGGAGTAACTTTGGAAATCTCAAGGACTAGTGGTTACGCTATCGGAAGCTCTGGTTATTACAGCAGCATGCCACAATGCCAAGCATAACAATTCAAGAGGCTCTCTAAAGACTTATACTCCCTTCTCAGTGGCAAGGTGGTATGTTGCTGTACATTAACCATTTGGGTTGATGAATTTAAAATATCCAATCAAGTTCTAATTTAACTGAATAGGTTTGTTACTTATGTTTTGTAATGGAGAAGAAATCACTTAATTCTGGAGATACTTTTCAGATGCTAAGTGAAAGTGAAAAAGGAAAAAAGCTTGTCTGATTAGCCAGGGTTTGTCTGACAAGAACAAGATGCCGTTCTTTATATGGAGGTTTCATGGTTTTACTCTCTCTTAACACCAGTAGAACTTGTAAAAACAGTTGCTAATAAAGTGGTAAATAGAGGCAAAGCAATCTTACATTTGAATTGGAGGTTTAGGTGCTCAAAGGCTAGTAAATGAGAAAAATGTCCTATAGTATTAGCTCGGTCAAAACGGGAAAAGAGAGCTGGGGTGTGTGTGTGTTTATTATAGTTTGTGAACTGAGAGCACTGAATAGGGTTAACTTGCAGTCTTCCAGTATCATCTTTTTTCCTCTCATCTTTTTATTCATAACTTTTTCAAACAAATGAATTTTGGGCTGAAATTTTCCAACCTTGAACTCAGCACAAAGATGATTCCCCCCTCCTTTTCTTTAAAAGTTTGACCTGAATTGTTTTAGCCATATTTTGAGTTGTGTGTATGTTGGGGAAAAGAAGAAGATTCAAATGAAGTGTTTGCTTTAGTGTAATTCAGAAATGGCTGGAGTTAGAAACTTCCAACTTTCTTTGATTTTTTTTGTGTTTGTCCTAATTGAGGAAGGAATAACAATCCAAAATTTGTTAATTAGTTTTAGTGTTAAAAACAATTTAATATCAGAAGTTTTTCACATGAGCATTAGAAAATTTTCTGTTGGCTTCTTTTGTGTTCTGTCCCCCCACCCAAATAATTTAAGATATCAGGTACACACTGTCACTTTAACTTTAGGCCACCCATAGCTACTTAGAGCCTTAGGTAGGGTTCCTGTCAGAATGTAGCTAAAGGCAGTTCAGCCACTGAAGCTTCCTTTAATCTTGAACTGCCTTAAACATTTTTATTGTGAAGGTGTCTTTAAAACTAAAGTATAAGGGCACCTTTGTAGGTAGTTCTCAGTGTCCTTCACTTATAAGAATATCTTTATTGAAGGTACCTGTGCAGCTTTTAGGGCCTTTTATTTATTTGTACCCTTAAAAAAATGAAATTAAATACAAAAACTAACTGTAATGCAGTACTACTGCTGAAAAATAAAGCGCACAAGTTAAAAAATTTAAATAGCTAAAGTTTCCAATACACTGTTAACGGAAACATATTGCACACGTGTAGTATTTTCCATATTATTTGCTCCTGTGGAAGTGTAGAATTTTTAAATTTCAATTTCTGAATTTCCTAATTGTGCACATGACTCCTCAACCTTAATGTAGTATTAACCTCAGTTCTTGTACTCTACAGTCTCACAGAATGAATTTAAATAAATGAAAGAGAAGTATCAGCTGTTTATGCTGAATACAGTATGTGCAGTTTATTTTTTAGCCAGATATTTCTGTGTGCTTTCAAAACTGGTTCTGTAATAAAATGCAGTTGAGAGAACATTAACGATTCTGATTTATTTTTTCTTTAAAATAGAACCAAATAAAATATGCCTACTATCTAATTTAGAAGTTTCAAATTCCTTAGTTTAAAAGTTTTATAAATATTCATAGACCAAGTATATCTGAAATTAAAAAGAAATTTTAATTTTTGTAAATCACATTGGTAAAAAAAATAACATGATTTTCAACTTTAATTTCTGGGTCCAATTAGTTAATAGGAAGCTGTAAAGAAACTTGTATTCAAATGTAGAAGTGCATCATATGTAGCTAAGCAACAATATTTATAGTAGGGCCAGTTCTTCACTTCATGTATGTGAATTACTCTCCACTAATGCCAATGAGAAGGCTGCAAAGGTATTGAAGGAATGATTATTCCCCAGTGTCTCTGATTTACAAGTGTGCAAATGTCTTCTAGTCAGGACAACATGTATTTTATTATTCTGACATCTGCAGTTTCTGGATGGATTACCTTAAATTTGTTATGCCATGTTAAAAGCCTTGTTTTATGAGGCCAGCCTCAGCTCCTGGCCTTAGTGTCAGGAACCCTGCTACGTGATGCAACATGTCTTGTTAGGTTTAATTGACCAAAGCTGATTTGTTAAAACAAGTCATTTGTGCTGTAACTTATGCCTAGGCCAAGTTGCTACCTGAATCTCTTGACCTTGACTTGTTTGGGTCATGAAGTGGCTTCAAACCGCTTGACCTTTCCATTGTTTAGCAGTGCCACTGTTTCCTCCGATTCTTTTGTGGTAATAGCTGACAAGAAGGACTCAACCCTGACTTTACACCCCAGTGGATTTCAAGGCATCCCTCTGGAGATGCTGTGTTTTCTGTTTGATATGGTCTGGCTGTAGTAGTCATCTTTTGTCTGCTGACAATGATGGGGACAAATTGGCAGCCTTTCTTGGTAGAAGAGGTGACAGAGAGATTTCTAGTTGTTAGAAGGACACTCTGTGTAAAAAAATATTCCATTTCTTTAAGTGTGTATGGAATCGTTATCTCTTTCAAGAGAAAATGCCACTATTCTTTATCTTAGTTAATTTTTTGAACTTGATAGACACATAAAGTGGATATAAAAAACACCCTCTGAATGTAACAGGCTGAAAGGGGGCTTGGCTTTGGTAATACTTTAGGATGAAAATGTCAGACCTGGACTTGCATTGTAGTGTGCAGTATTGCTGCAGTTGTGTTGGTCCCAGGGTATTAGAGAGGCAACTTGAGTGAGGTAATACCTTTTAATGGACCAACTTTTGTTGGTGAGAGAGGAGCTCTGTGCAAGCTCAAAAACTTGTCTCTGTCACCAACAGAAATTGGTCCAATAAAAGATATTACCTCATCCACCTTGTCTTTGAAACATGGACTTGTTACTTCCATGTTTTAAGAATTGCTTAAAGTTAAAGCAGTAGTTCATATTAGTGTTACAGATGGCTAAGTAACTGATGTCGGAGGTATTGTAAAACCTCCTTTTCAGCTAGCTCTATTGTGTCCAGGGAGAGCTGTTTTGATGCAATATCTAAAATTATTAAAAGGGGGGAGGGAAGAAAGGGGAGAGAGAGAGTTTTACTTTTATCCCTGAAATTCTTGCTTTTGATGATACAGTGCTTGCCCTTTTTAAATATCTGTGAATTACTCTTTCGATTTGGTGGACAATCAATGGCCCAATATCTCAACAATCTCCCTAGTGTATGCCCCATTTTAAATCTCAGATTCTTCATGTATAATGTGTGCTTTCCAGAATCTGCTGTTCAGCTAGCAGAGTAGTGGATTTTTTGAGATGGGCATTACATCTAATAATTTTTCCCAAATCCTTGGATGTACTGTAAGACATCCCTATTGTAATCAGTGAGTAAGTAGATCTGTGTAAAAAAAAATTAATGACAGTATGGTCTCACTGATTTTTAGAAATCATAAGGAAATGGTCATTGGGCCTACCAGTAATATTACTACTATAAAAGAGCACTAAATTGCAATCCAGTGCTATTTAAATAGATAGTAGGTTATTAATTTAAGGTCCTGAAAGCTTTTCTCACGTGAGTAGGTCTATTGAAGCAAATGCACTTCACGATATATATATATTTGTAAAATATTACTAATTGATTTTACAACATATGATCACATTTAAGAAAAAATCCATCTGTGTTTTATGAAAGGCAAAAGTAAGTGTGTGTGTGTGTGTGTGTGTGTGTGTGTGTGTGTGTGTGTGTGTGT